>JAJVSH010000054.1:821351-951379 GCA_021460005.1 Tetramorium alpestre | reverse complement strand
TATATATGTGTGTGTGTGTATGTATGTATTTCTCATGACAACATGAATTTACATACAAAATTTACATATAAAATTTACATATAAAATTATATCGGATCTTTCCATGTTATCGTTACTGTTAATACTTTTTTTATATCGATACTTGTAGCTTCGTGTTTTCCTTATCTTCCGCAAGCACATACAAGTAAAAATGCTTCGATAAAAACTCTTCATGCGCGTGACCATTTATGCGGAAATATTTTCGATTATTTTCCAAACATGAAAAACCGCAGTATCCTGCTGCCGTTGTATCCGAAAGAAAGAGTCCACACGCTAATGGCGGCGTTATCGTGAAGTTTGGCTGTTTAGGTTTCTTGCTCGAAAGAGTTGTTAATACTTCACCCGATCCCACGGTGATAACCCAATTTACCATCCGCTATACGCGACAGGTCGGCCCCGCAGCAGAACTTTACAGTAAACAATGCCAAAAGCTGTTTTCGCGGGTCAAGAAGGCGCGAGTCAGCTCGCTAGGCACGCGCTCGAGAAAGTCACGTTTTTACACACGGGAGAGACGACTGACACACAAACACACGCACAGCCGCTATAAAAAGCTCGTTACGACACCACTTGTTGTCACGGTCCCCTAGAACCCTTTCGACGGCTCTATTATAACGAAAAGTTCATCTCGTGGGTACTTCTTTTCGCTTGTGAGGCTGGGAAGAATATCGTCAAGGGGTTCGATGGTCGATGGCGACTTTTATCCTCGGTAAAGAACGTAAAATTGCATCCCTCCGACCGATATACATTCGTCGAGACATGAAATCGTCCAAATCAACCCTTACGTATCGAGCAACAAAGATAAGGTTGGGACATTACAAACACCAATAAGTCAATAGGACGTAAAATGTGTTTCCTTCTTTATATTTGATCTCTTTTTTCGATTATATATATAAATTCTCTTTTCGAAAATGCGCAATTTATACATTGGCTGCATTATTTCCTGAGAACAATAGCCATTTTGCAGTTTACAATTTGGTAAATGCGATGTGATGTTAATAATATAAATTAATAAATCATTATTATTATTATGAAATTAGAGATGTGAATATCGTGCTTTATATTCTTTCATAGAAATGTGAATTTGATAATTAATCCAAAAATAGAATTATACATATTATCCTCATCTATTTATTTGTAAAATAGAGAGAGAGAGAGAGAGAGAGAAAGAGAAAGGGAGAGAAATTGAAACTAGTTTAGATTTGGATTAATTATTTAAACTTTGAATTATATAAGAACAAATAAGAATAAATTTAGTTATAAAATTAATAATTCATGATCTTCTATAAGCAAATCGTTAATTATTATTTTTGTTTCTTCATTATTAGACAAAATGATAATAATATCTTATTTTACAGATAAAATATTATATGATAGAAGCACATATTCAATCTTGGAATCCAAATATACCGTTAATATTTGCGCACTTTCGTAAGATGAAATCGTCGATTATACGAGCGAAATTCTTCATTTGAACTATTCTTATATTTACTTAGTAATGCAATCAGAATCTATATATTTTATTTAACGTACATTTTTGTAAAGTAAAAATTGCAAACTAAGAAAAGGAAACCGAAAAGAAAAAGAGAAAGAAGAAGAAAGAAGGGAAGGAGAGAGAGAGAGAGAGAAAGAAGTTTCAATAATAATTATCTTATTTATTTTAAATCAAATTAAAAAATTTATTCTCGGATCAATCCATATATATCAGTTAATGTATTCTACATCGATATTTATCACATTGTTATTCACTGTTTCTATATTTGTTCGTAAAATACAGCATGTAACAAGTGATTGGGATAAAATTTTGCAACGCAAATCTGTAGCATCGATATTGGTCAAGGATATTTGAAATACATACGATATTTTGAATTTTCTCACATTTATAGCATATTTTGATGCATGTAAATATTAAATACGCCTAATATTTGCTATCAGATCTATAATTTTCTGGGATGCTTATGTAACTTTTACCTGCAAATAATAGAGATAATTAACATGAAGCAGCAAAAAAAACAGTAGATGCAAGATTAACAGAGTCAAGTAGTCAGAAACAATTTACGGATATATGAATTTTGAAGTGTATGAGACTTGACAAGATAGCCTACTCAAATTACATGGCATCTGCGGTTTGCGTGACCACCAGTTTCTCCGCAAAGCTTTAAGATTAGCCATTACGATCGATTCGTAACGGCTATGTGCATAGATGATATTAACAGATGTAAATAGCCGCGAGATGTTCGGAAAAAAAGGTAGCCCTTAGGACAGCGCAGAGCGCTATATGACGTCGGTCCAATTATGGCCAGATTGCTATCACGTTTTTGAAATCGACACTTTGCGCAATGTCCATCGCGATGGAATCTCGAACGTTCCCATGTTCACGCGTTTTTTTTTTATCATCCACTTTGTCGGCCCGCCGGCGTAGATAGTCAGCCTCCGATATTGAATTCTGGAGATGCGAAATGCCGTTGAAACGATTGCACCCGCCGCGATGCGTTCTATTTCGCGTGAATATCGAGTAGCAGCCAGCGAGAGCAGTCGACTTCCCGATCGCGAGTTATTGTCTGCTACCGACGCCTTCGAGTCTCATTGAAATTTCTTCGTGGTCCTCTATCTACGCGCTCGTAATATGAGTCATGCGCCTGAGACTCATCGATGATTGTACGATGTTCCACCAGCGCGCGTATCATTCGATATGTCAAAGGAGGAAAAGCAAGAAACGCTCTCCTTCGCGACATTTTGTCATCTCTCGTGTATAAGCATTACAGTGCGTTCACGCAGATTAATATGTTAGTCAGTTTCAGCTCTTAGCTAAATTATCGACAACATAAACAAATACTATAAATTTCTCTAACAATTATCGATATTAACGAGCGTTGCCTAATAAAGTTGCAAATCCGAAACGAAATTCTTTGTTGACCTACTTTGTGTTGGGAACCGATGCAAATTGCACGCTACCGTCAACTGCACACTTAAAATCTTTTGTTTAACGATAATTCTAACCGTGTTTCTTCAGTAAAATTGATGCTAAAAAAATTAATATTTTTATTATCTACGTGCAATTTTTATGAGATTTTTCTTGTTACATCGTTCCAATCGTATTTGAAAAGAAAAGATAAATTAAAATATTGCGACGATAGAACATTGACATTTCAGTGTTTTACTTGTTTCGATATTTCACTCATGGACAAATTTCATTATTGTCAATTCCGCGACACGCTCGTACGTATGCGGTGGCATGCAAAACAACATTTCGCGTTCCGCGTGTAATAATTCTCTCATAAAAAGCGATTTCGGTGTCGTAGGCGTATAAACTTGGCTCGCGTGCCCTGCATTATTAATACGCTGGATGTTACATCAACTGACAAAATCACGCGCAAAATGCAAAGTAGATATTACTCATTCCTGCGTGGCATGTAAATCCGTAAGCAGTGCTACAGGATGGCGTGCCACGAAATCGGGGCGAACGAGCGACAAAACGAGGGAAAGAAAAAGAGACGGATGGATGATGCGAGTCGCAAAAAATACATAAAATTCATTAGCATTCAACCTAATAGATATTCAAGTGTTATGAAATTTGTCATCCTATGTATGATTTATTATACGTAGTTGGTAACCTCATTAAGAGAAGGCAAAGAAGGAAAAAAAGAGATAGAGAGAAAAAGAGAAAGAGATTAAATATCCAGATTGGATTATTCATTTCCTTTTCAGTGCGCAAACGCGATGGAATATATTCTAGACATATATCTTTTGACCAGAGATTATATAACTATGATCGATCGACTGCGTCCTTACCGCTTCTCGCAAAGTGGAAAAGAAGCATCGCGTGCCTTTAGAAGCCGATAGTTCAAAAACAGTCTGTAATCCAGAGGTTGGTAACGGTAATGCATTAAACAGCATTTAAGAGTCCGGATTTCTCAATCTATTCGTGCGACTTTTTCTGAAGCTTCTCTTTCAGTTCAGCAAATATTCAAGAAAAATAAATTATTTTGCGTCTTTTTGTGCGCGTCTTTTAATACCGTGAAAAAATATTCCAAGAAATATTCCAAACAGATGGACAGAGATATCGCTGTCGAAGTGGAAATACTTTTACCGTGAAATATATAACGAGTCCTCTAACATTCGCAAATGTTCTACTTTGCCTTTTTTATATTTCACGTTCATTTTATGTATCTACATTTCTTTTTTTCATAACGGCGTATCTATTTCGAAACGATGGTGGACATGCTCGTTAAATCTTTCTGGTTTACTGCGACACGGGGTAGTTCGCGCGGATGGTAAACAAAAATTGTACCACCTGGAAGGGGGGAGGGGGTGGAGATACAGGAAGTGCTTCCACGCGGCGGGAACTGAGATGAGACGCCGGTTACGTCTATAAGAGTTGTGGTGTTCCACTCCAACAGACTCCGCCATGGAAGATATTGCGCTCTCGCGCTGCTGGAGTTGCCCTGAAAACGTATGCGAGGTGAGCGGCAAAAATACGCCGTGTGTAAAGTAAAGACAGAAATTTATATCCGCCCACGTTTTGTACAATGCGCCGGCGATAAAGCACAGCGTTAGTCGTCAACCGAATAACCGTAGGTAATCTAGCAACAATAAGCCATGCTAACAACAGCTTGAAACATTCCGCATCTTAGACGCCCTTGTGCACAAACGGTAGACGTTTCTCATAAAACTACGATATTCTGTTACGATAGCGTCTGCATTTGGCGCGTAACGGATATCCCACTGGAAAACCAGCACGTGCACGAAACGCAACACTTTTGGTCTAGCTGTCGGCGTATGAACGGCAATAATCGTATCCAGAGTTACGATAAGAGTGCGCATTCGTATCCGCCATAGACCTTCGCGTTTTTTGCTATCCTGTATTCGTTCCACATTTCGTCGATATTTGTGGCGCCCCAGTTTTTTCGCGAATATCGCGTTCGTCAAAGGAGCGTTTCGCGGATTTCACATCCCGCATAACGGGCGATACAACCGAATATTGTTGGGACCGCAGATTCCGAAATAGCTTCAGACATTTTTTTTATTATTAATCTACAATGCATCGTAATGTTTTTTTTTATATATTGAATTTCGCTATCCAACATGGTAATCTAGCGCGGCGAATTTTTTAAATATATTTAAAATAGAACATCCTTTACATGCGATTCCGATGCGAAATTTTTTTTCCCCCCCTGAAAAGGCATTTCTCAAATATCTCAATATTTTTCCGGATAGCGATGCAGACGCATAACACTCTTTTATGATATATTACATACGTTCGACTTCGACGTATCTCAACTTCTATCTTGTACCGCTATACGTATCTCTCTCGCAATGCGTTTTCGATCTTCGATCGCACACCAGCAAAATATATTCGTCGGTTCGCCACACTTTCCGCCCGTCCGATCGAAAGCTGTAAAAGAATATTGCCCGGGCACGCCGGTTCTGTAAATCCCGTTTCCAAGCAGCACGCGGGCAAGTGGATATTTACAATCACGGTAATCCCTTCGTGAGCGTAACACGTCGCGATTGATTCTGCATTAAATGCGGCGCAGTCTGCGTAGTTGAAGACTTTTTCGCGCACATCCATCTCGTTTCGTTATCCGGCTGACGGAACGTGCGCAAGACCAACGCAATGCCGACATTAATCCACGTCTGACCTATCGGGAAAGCGAAATCCAACAAGGATACAGCATAGCGAGGGTCTTACCGGGTCTTCACCGTGCAAACATCGGTATATCATACCTGGCAGTTCACTACGTCATGCAGAACTGAGATGTCTCGTACCGAGAACTTGAGATACCAAGTACCACGCATCGTATTAACTGATGCTGCACCCGTCAGTTTTATAATCGGTTATTTAGACATTCATAAAATTTACGCGACACATTTTTACTAGCTATATTGTATATTAGCATATATACATATGTTAACAGATAAACTTTGATAAACCGCGGTGTAGCAATGATTAAATGCATATGGCAAATTGGTACACGGAATTTCGTCGTGCGAAATAACTTTATGTATGTGGTTCGTTTATGTTATACAAGAATAATATTGCAGTTGTTATAGCGTGCTCGTTACGTTAATCCCAAATGTTGACTTTGCTATCAGTAATATACGAAGATCAGCTAATTACACAAAAACATCGGGCGCATATTGAATATTTTACAACAGTACAGGTTTATCGAAAGGTTATCGATATTGATATCTACGGTCCATGATATAAAAATAGAGACACTCTACACATTGCCGATACTTTATGAGTATATGTGTAAAGCAATTAAAAGGATTATAGGATTACATTGTTACCTAGAAAATATAATTACATACATATAAATACTATAAAAATTAATAAAAATAATAAAATTGTATAATCATACATATATAAATACTTTAATTATAGACAGATTAATTAATCATAGATTTAGCGATTATTCGCTGATATTTTTCTGATGGAAGTATTATTGCAAATATATCGCATTTATCGAACATCGCAAGTATCGAAAGGATGAAAGAAGTAACGACAGACATAAGGATCGCTAACGCATTCAAGCGATTTACGATGAGCTCTAAAGGGGATTAAAAAGGATTAAGTGAGACGGTTAGATCCAGGCGAAATCGCCTTAAAACTCGCAAGTGACAGCTGTAATGCTTAACGGTGTAAAGGGGTAATGCACGAGAGTGGCCGGGGCAGTAATCAATAGATTCCAGATCACGAGGCGAACCATTCTAGGATATATATATAAAAAAAAGGCGGGAACATCTGCCGCGGGCATTACGGGAACGAGCTGGACTCGTCAACGCGATTCTCATCGTCGTTTTGTCGCGTGCACCAGAGAATAATCGCGTTCGGTACCGCGCGTGCGAAACGTTCTTTCTCCATTGGATATATTTTATTTTTATTCGGCGAATATGTGTGCGGAGTATGTGGAACTGTCAGGCTCCCTCCCGTTTCGTCATCACCCTACCAAACGAGAGTCGAATATTTATTTTTATAATGTAATAAAAGAGCGTGCTTAGAGTTATACACCGAGCTGCCTCGTAAATCGATGATCGCGCATGAAGGCGGAAAGATCGAGAGGAAAGAGGGCGGAATATTCTAGAGGGAGAGGGAACGTATTTGGCGAATTCTCCGTGTCACGGTGTATTATGCAGGCGTCGTAAAAATACTATGCCGGCGAAATAAGCGACTAGGCACATACATCCTTAAAAGTCAAGACACGGTCTAACGTGAATCGCGAACGCGTGTAAAGGGCAGGGAAGTAGTAGGGGCTCGCCTTCTGCGATCGGAAGTGCAATGCCTTTAAGGCTGGACGACCGAAGTCGACCGGATTATCGATTAAACGACAGGATGTCGTCCCCGTACGTATACCACGTATGTGTACGACGACGTACCAATGGCGTTCAGCCGGAGAATAAATATTGAGCAACCACATCGGGAGTCGTAGAGACTCGCCTTTCGTTTCTTCATCCTCTTTCTTTCGTTCGACTCGTTCCTTTTTAGTGCGTTAACCCTTTCGTATCATTGCGATGGGAAACGGTTCCTCTTCACTCACGATAAGAAACGTACAGAGTAAACATTTTAAAGTCACTCAGGCACGATGACATAAATTATTTAGCGTGATCCGCGAAGTGAAGATACAGACAAGTAAACGAATTGCCCGTACTCGAAATTTCAATTTATGGAAATTTCAGATGTTGCTCTTAAGATAAGAAGTCAGACGCCGTCAAATGAGGAAATCCGATACCAAGAACCGTAAAATCGAGTTCCGCCGGAAGTATATTTTATGTCGGTGATCGCCGATCATTTAATTATATTTTCGTTAGTATCGTGAAAAGTTGCCATAAGACAATAGATTTCCTTTCTATTTCTTTCGTGTTTCGTTTGTTACATTGCAAGCTATTGCGAGACTTTATGTCACGTCCTTGTTGTGCGTTCGTACGATGCATCTTCCTCAATAGGAAAAAAAGTGGTCGTTATTGAAGAAAGCGCAGTGCCCGCCCGATTCATTGACCTCAGGATCTTCAGAAGGGAAGTAAGTAGAAGAACATTTACCGCGGTTCTCAACTACGTAAGGATCCTTCTCCGTTTCTGACTCCTGCATTGTCTTAGCCATAAGTGAGTTGGATCATGAAAAATGAGTTCTTAATCTTATTTTGCCATTTCTTGTACCGCAAATTTTTATACCAAATGTTGGAGTTATTTGTGTTGTAAATGCTTTTAAGAAAATTACATTTCATTTCGCGTAGGGGTTTATGTAGCTATTTTTATATCTCTACCAACCGCTTATCTGTCATAAAAATATTATCTTGCATTCGAGTGAAGCCCGTATTTTACGCAATCGTTTGATTTTACCATTTATTATTGCTGCAACGTTTAAATATTATTATAAATTCCATTACATCAGCGTTATATAAAATCCGAATTTCATCGAATACCTTTTTTTTAATAAAACATTCACGATGAATTCTCCTGCGCTAAAACGCGCGTTCGACAATTTAAAAAAAAAAAAGGGAAAAACCACGATTAACCGTTTTTCTAACGACAATTACACGTCCGATCTCTAAAAAAAAAAACTACAAAAACGAAAGATGCATTAGCTCCCTTACTTTGCTCTTTACGGCGTTAATCCTGACTTTTCCAATTATATGTGACGCATTGTCCTCTCAGTGGTATGATTCAAGCCGCGGTGAGAACCCGGGCAAACGGAGAAGATAAACGACTCGATGTACCATAAAAGAATCGACAGCGGCGCGGTCGATGCCGAAAGCCCGAGAGAAAATCGTGGAAGGGAATGGGTAAAGAAATAGAAAGGAAGAAAGTGGAAGCGAGGAAGGAGTGAGAGAACGCGATTCCGGAGCCGTGCATCGTGAGATGCATCGAAGCGCATCCGGAGTCGATACTTATTCGCATCGATTTCGCGCGGGCTTATCTCGTCGATAACGGAATTCAGACCTACTGGCACCGGACTTTCCGTACTTGTTCGCACCACACGCGAAGGGCGGGAATGAAAAAAATGCCGTGACCCAGTGTGCCATATGTGCGCGCAGTTGGTGAAACGTTTTGCCGTTCCATGCGCGATGGAAATCGCGATATTGAGTGACAGGCGGATCCTACGTCGTTGACGAGGGACACTGGTTTTGATCGATCACTATGCCATACAATCGGCGCAACAGGCAATTAATAATTCATCGCTTTTCCAGATACGGATATCGCTCGTTGCCCTGCCCGGTGTTCTTTATCAGAGTTACCGCGATTGTGCAGTTAATTGCGTCATATTTCGATCATTTAAGCGTACAAATTTATATTTTTTCTAACAGCATTGTGTTGATCTCGATAGCATGCTGAATTTTTTTATACTGTTAAATGAATATTTGTATCTATGCACAGAAAAATGTTAAATATTTATGCATTTTATTTATGAAAAAAAATGAGAGGAAAGCTTGTAAAAAAATCTATTTTGGGTGCATAAAAAATATGTCAATCATACAAGTAATAATTTTATTTTCTATTGTGATTGCAAGCAAATATGCTGAATATTTAACACGGCGCGCGTTTCGCTAATTAAATTTATTATAAAATATAACTTTTGAATAAGAGTACATTTCTCTTGAACAAAGTTTTCGAGAAAGTTTTATCTAACAGCGCAATAATAGCGAAATAGATGTGATTCTGACAGGACAGGAAATGGTTGCGGGGCATATAAGATGATTTTATTTGAGAGTCTCTGATCCGTATAAAAGAACTCGACTCTTCTAGCGGGCACTGACCTGCATAGACGAGACGTGGTCCGGTCTTCTTATCAATTGTGTCATTATAAAGTTAACGATCTTGCTCGTAACAACGACCGATCCGTTTTGAGAGACTCTATAATCTTACAGGGTCTTTGTCCGAGCGTATTCGCTTGTGACGTTCGATTTCCCGAGGGCCGGAAGTCACTATTGCCATTCAAAGGCCTTTCCCCCCCGGTGCGGTGCTCCAAGGTGTAATCAATTTTAAATCGTCCGTAATCAGTGGCGCCCTTCACGAAGTTAAAGTTTGCCTCTATTCGCAAAGCGGTCTGAGTTTCTCGAAGAAAGCCGTTCGCGACTTTTCAAATAACGGTGTTGCGAGTAAATGCACCTTTATTCGTTACTGTTATTGCTGTCGTTACTATTACACGAAAATTCACGAAATACTTAAAAGCCTTTTAGTATTTCCTTCATGCAAACAGAAACTGTTACCTTCCAGCGATGTCAGTTACGCAAAATATGACGCCATTCGTTTAACGGAAGTCAAACTGACTTTGCTATAACACTTACCGGAATGCGAAATGTATAGATCGGGAATGAAATCGTGAACAGAGAGGAGGTCGATTCTTGCGCACTCGACTGAACGCGAGGTCTTTCCCGGGATTTGCAAAATCTTTCTCGAAGATTGCAACCGTAGTCACGTCGCTTTACAATAACAGACTTCGCAAAAACGAAAACTCGCTTCTGTGGTTACGAGCGAGACGCGATTTTGCCTGTACACAGGCAAAGCAAACTGTTCTCGAAGTTAAACGACAATTCCAGTCCGGGATGGATCCGTTTCGCATTTCGCAAATTCTCACAATTTATTAGAATACTGCTCCCTTTCAATTAATGCAGTGATAATTGATCGACAATTTTGTTAACACTAATCACTGAATTTTTCGCGTGAAATGTCGATTTTTATCGCTCCAGTGACAAGAGTCGATTTCAATCGGTTCTCGAAAATGAAAACTTTAGAGAGATCCTCCGTGAATTGAGATGGGCGATATTGAATCTTCAGTGGAAATATCTGCTTGCAATAATCAGTTACGATGAGCCATCTTAAACGAAGAATCCACGAACAGAGTTTTTTTATCGGATATAAATCTCGTTGATCTTGACAAAGTAATTATTGTCAAGGATTCTTAACTTGATTGACTCAAAATTAAGTTATTATTCAATATGTACTTTACGAAGTAAAATGTACAACAAATCGAATGGCGTCTTTTCAAAAAGATTTCCCATCCATTTTGTGAAAATGATAAAAAGATCAACACATTCGACAATGGATACAAGGAGCAGAAGTTAAAAGGTAGAGGATAAAGTATCAAAAGAAGAAGACACCATTAATATTGTATGAAGAAAGATTATTCATCTAGAGCCTCTTAATATTAATAAACATCTCTTCTACCCTTCGCCCTTTATCCCTTTGTCCTTTAAGTTATGCTTTTTTTAATCCTTTAAACTTTATCTTTTATTTCCTTAACGAACTTTCGACACGCGTTGCACCACGTTGATCTGCCTGGAAAATCCGAGAATAAAGAACAAGCAGCGAATTTCATTTTCTCGAATTTCTCGTTTCTCTGCCTCCAGCATACAAGAGTCTTGGCACTTGGGAATTTCAACAATCTGCCTGCGCATCTTCCGGAGCGCCGCGATGGTGTCTATTTGACGGCCGCGTTTTCGCCGTGTATCCGTAAATTACATTTTGCGATAGTACTGCGCGCGATTATGCGCACGTGGTCCGACGTTACAAAGGCATATTCGGCCACTGCTATGTCGCTCTTGCAGGAATCGAGTGCACGCGACGACAAAGCGTCGCATCGCGTCCTTGCTTACGTTTGCTTGCGTGCCTCGTGTTCGCTCAGGACACATGTCAGAACGGTATAACATTCCGTAGATTCACACGACGGATGAATATACGTGTCATATCTTTGTGAAAAGCGTCGAAACTGTTCTACAGCCATGAGATTCCCACCTATTCGAATCTGCGAACTCGTCGAAGCTTCGCGCTTTTCATGCTTTCATACACGCCGGAAAGAGAGACGCATCGATCTTCGAGACTCATAATACGAAAGGTGAATTTACACGCTGAGAGGACTCACTTTTGATCGACTTGACGAGTTAGATACGAATCTTTAATCCGAATTTACGATTCGCGCGCACCGACTGATAAAAGTCTGACGGTAGTGTCCATGTTAAGTCAAGAGTTTCTCGACGAAGACGCGGTGACACTGGGAGCAGATAAAAAGAAGTGCTCTGGTGCTAAGAGGACTAAAGTACCGAGATACTTATTTTGCATGCTAGAACTTGCGATGTAAAAAAAAAGAAGCTGTTTTGACTTGTTGATAGCGCGTCAGCATACTTGCTAAAATACGTTACGTTAAACCGGAGAGCGGAAAGTGTCAATCAGCCAAACTTTAGTCTGCACATTTTTTCCGATTTCAAATTTTTATTAAAAAATTCAAATTGGTTGTCAATATATCTCTTTAGAAGATGTTGAAACTGAATATGTTGATTCTCAAGCAATCTTAAGAGATAGGATAATGATTCAAAAATCGCATATTATTCTTTTCTTCTGTTAGAGAATATTTCCATTGCGTTATTCGAGATTCTCGTATCGTCGCTGTATAGTACATAGTAATGTTACTAAGTTGTATTTTACAAGAGCATCTATCCATCGATATATCCTGCCGAATTAAATATTTAAGAGATCGGAGTGCTGAACGTCTGAGCGCTGCATCTTTTTGCGAAATAAAAATGTATAGACTGTAAACGCAGAGTAGATATTTCGCTACTTTAGGATTTTAACTTGGTTCTGTGTGAGTATATATATCACGATCAATGAGAAATAAGGAGATATAGAACAAGCTTTCCATTTCTCAGGTGATGTGTGTGCGTTAACAGATCTGATAAATCCTTTCAATATTCTTATGGACGTTAAACGAATAAATTTTGTAGGAAATGCAAATGGAGACAAAAATTTGAAACGTAAATACATTACTTGAAATTATTCAAACATGCGTACATAATTTATTACATTTTATTTGTTTAATTTAATTATCATAAACATGAACAGGCTGCCGTGTTCAAATCATTGATTGCATGCAGATGAGAATCGATCGCTCGTAAATAATTTCAAAATTATTATTGGTCGTAAAATATTAGCGCAGACCGTAAATATTATCTTAGCGTCTTAAAAATATACTCGGGGTGCTCGTTATTCAACGGGGTTAACGTTCGCCGATTTTCTTCTGTACCGTTTTCTACTTTGATCTCAAATTATTTGCGTCTCCAGCGTGCACGTGTGAACGCTACGTAGCTAATTGCATATATGTGTACACATACATATATATGTATATGCTTGCATGTATATTTGAAAGTCCGGAAGATTACAGGATTCCCGGAATTAGACTCCGGCACCGGCACAGGATACGACGCAATGTACCGCAGTCTCTTTCTCTCTGACTTTGCGCACCGCATACTCAATCGAGCGACGTGGAGAGTTACGGGGCCCTCAGGAAAGTCCTTTCTCCGAATGAAGAAAAGAAATGACGAGGGAAAGACCCCGCGGGGATACGCGAGATTCTCTGCATGCGCGCCGAATATTATCCTCGAATCTTATCCGCTCGGGTGGTCGTGCGGTGTGACCACGATAAAGTGCCGCCCCGTGCACCACGCATCACTCTCTCAACATTATGAATTTATTCATAACCGCGTGCGCGCGAATGCGAGCGTACACGTACACGTACACATCGTACGCTCGACGGTCGCCGGGAAATGCGACCGACTGATCCACATGCAGTATCAATCACGAGACGCATTTGCAATTGAAATTATTCCCTCGGCACGATCGCCCGCACCCACGGTAAAAAAACTCAAATTTCGATCGGTCATCGCGCGCCGATAAAAATTAAATAGTTCGATGTCGATGTGGCGCGAGGCGCGTTCCTCCGCGTTAGAATGCGAAACGCTCGTGCAAAATGTGAATTTCACCACTTTTTCAACGGAGCCGCGAGCTGCTATAATCGTACGATCGTCGAATCCGGCTTTGCGAGGCACTATCGTCGAAGCGGGCACGGGGCAACTGGCTGAACTCGGCGGGAGCTGCAAATTCGGCAAACGCTCCGTCTCCCTACGTATCCGCGGGAAATTCTTCCCCGTCGTGCTTTATCCGCGGATTTATAAAGCAAACGGTGCACTCCTTGCGCGCATCTGGCAGACCCGAAATTCCGCGAGATTTTGCTTCGCGAGCGTGCGTGGCGACACATGGTTTCCGTAAATTTCGCACAGCTTATCTTATTTTAGACGATTTCTGCCTCCTTCCTGCTTGACCGGCGATCCTCCTCCGGCGATTGAATTTTTTGCACGTACGAATTTCCCCTTTTCCGTTTTCGCGCGATAAATTATGAATGCAATATCATGAATAATATCCGTTGCAGAGAATATTCTCAAAAAATCAAATATATAAACCGGTACATAAAAAGCATTTCAGCAACTTTTGTACATACACGTTTCATTTATTTCGTGAAAAACGTAGCGTGATATAGACTCTAATTAAATCAATAAAGTACGCTATATTCGATATAGATAATGAACATGCGAACAGCGAAAATGCTTTAAAAAACCGTGAATAATTTATTTTGCGCACTAAAGATGCTATCTAGGAGAACTAAAAATGTAAATTATTGACGGTGAAATTGCGTTCGATTATTCCGGTGGTGATTACAGCGCGCGGACTCTTCGGATCCGACAGTTTCCACTTCAGTGAAAACACCGCCGAGGGTCCTGTTGAAACGAAAAACGCGTTCGAAAGGAATATCTACTTATCGCTTAACTGGAACGGGGGGAGATCTGCGGCCGACAGTGACGAATTTCGTCGTCGAATATTAATCCCCTTCGACTTATCGGCACGGCTATTTTCCGCACCGGGGTCGGGCAGTCTCGTTACCTCTGAAATATCGATACCAGACGCACGCGGCCGCCCACTGTAATCGAGGCTTTTCCGCAAGGAAGCGAATGGAAAAAAAAGAAAAACCCCGGAAAAGACGCGTAGCAGCGAGCGCATTAATGGATGCCTCGAAGCGTCGCGACGCTCCCGCCTGCGGCGAACACGTCGCGGGTGAATAATAGCTCGGCTACCTAATCGACATTCGCCAGTCATTTTTCGTTTATTCATACACACGTTGCCTCGCGAAAACAGTGTCTGGTTTATTTCCTTCGAGAGGGAGACCAAATATAGGCCCCTAGCTTTTAAACATTTATCGGCGATGCTTTACAATGCATGCTTGACAAATAACGTTTACCATATTTCGTAGCGCGATGTATTCTGCATCCCATAATGGTTTTCATGAATAACTTTTGTGTTCATAAATTGATGGAAGTTACTTAAACAGATGATAAATTTGATCTCTAATTATATTAGATGCTTTTTTACTCCTATATCATATAGAAATAGAAAAAAAAAGAATTTTTTTTAAATATTAAAAGGGAAATCAAATCAGCCACGATACAGAATACATCTCGCTTGCCCGTCGCAAGCTTAATTGATCATTCGCGAGGAGCAAGAACGCCGGTTCTCTGTGTTAGGAGATTGCCTGCCTGTATGCTTGCTTCTCGCTCGTCTACCTATCGGCTGGTGGCAGCTTCGTCACGCTTTAACACGTTCGGAATTATTCATGTCACGTAGCTTGCGCTTTATACGGTATTGACTGCACGGTCCCCCGTCACATTGAATAAAAAAAAGAAACGGCACGATCGGAAAAAAAACAATACAAGCGCAAAGTCGCGTCTTTAAGCTCGCTAAGCTCGCTAAAGCTCTATAAATCCATCAAACCCGAATCGTTACGCTCTCTCACATTCCAAAGGACATTCCAAAATGTACGATTAGATATATGTATTTAAGTATCATAACGATACAATTATCATGGTGAAAGAGAGATTAAGGAAATACTGTAGTACAGTATCCGATCTAGTCGACAAAGACACACGACCGTCAAATGACTAACAATTCACATAGCAAAAATATCGATACGAGCTCGTTACACGATATGTATTCGCCGAAATCCGTTGTTTAATCGTCGCGTTATTTATTGTGAACGGCAGATCCGATGATCACGTTGTCATAGCGACAAATCGCTCGCCCCGATAGCCTTGAAATCGCCAGTTTATGCTGGATATTTCATGCCGAATCGCTTCGAACACAATCGCGTCGATTGTTTCAACGTCGATTTTTATCCGTCAGTTTCGTCGACGAGCTTTAGTCATCGTTTGTATTACAATCTGGGAGGCGCATTAGCCGACGTCCGCAATGAGTTATTTAATGTTAGGCATTGTAACGTTAATGCTGAACGCTACAACACGTAGCAAGAAGCACAATAGCTTCCCTCGGGAACGAGATTGTTCGCGCTGACTATGAAAAGGGATTACACGTTATATTTCGAAACTCTGGAATTCGCATAGCACATCTTCCGCGTGCATCAGCTAATTGCGACATATTTAGATGTGCAAGATGTGCCGAAATCATCGCATTCTCTTTCGCAATTCTCTTTCTAATCTAAATATAAAAGCGGCCGTGTTTCAGAATCGAGACCGGTAACGATTTCTTATTTGCAGGTGAATGAAAATTAAAGAGTTTTGCAGAATTGATCGTCGAATGTTGTCGGGTAACAAACTTTCTCGCGCGAATTAATCTCGAGCGAACTTCGGCTTAATAGAAATTTATTACTTTTAAGTTAACAGAGAAATTTAATTATTATTTAATGACCGCGAGCCTTCGACGCAGATGACGTACGTACAAAATTTTTATTTGGAAAACGTTCGACAAATTCTATGTATTTGTCAAAGAATTCGTAACTGGAACGAAATGCGGCGCTCTTGGGGCAGTTCTGTAGGTATAGAGTGAACAAGCGGTTCTAACAAAGTTTACAAGGATAAACTCAGGAGTGTGAGAAATTCTAGAACGAAATGCTGCCGTACTCGCTGTCGCGTTGACCCCTTCAACCTCTTCTATCTGCTTGACACACGGCATTCACGAGGACGACATACCAATTGGGAAAAAGAAACTTTATTAGTAAAAGAACAAATTATGTATGAATGAAGCTATTTGTATTCTTGACACAAAATTACAATAATGCAAAATGAATTTATGTCTTTAAGAAATAAGAAAATTTAATATTTTTAGTGTGTAATATTTTCATGTGTTTACTGTTCCAACAAAAAAAACTGTATCTTAAACCTGAAATAATCGGTACGCAATTTACTAGAAGTTGAAAAGAATTTACATAAAAATCATACTTATAAAGATATTATTATTAGACTACCAAGATCTGGCGATCCCGAAAAAATGACACATTTTCTCTAATTAATTAAAATATTTTTAATAAATTTTTAGTACAATTACAATATTTTCGATAATAATACATCACCGTTCATTGATTGTATCACGAATATAATTATGTTATATAAATTTCACTTTTGAGAAGATAATATTCTACTAGCGAATACAATAGATATGTGCAAAATGAATATCTCGATGAAACGGATTCAGTTATCAATTCAATAATGAACGATTTCCGCAATGCCACCGGCTGTCAATATTGCCGTAAAAATGCATAAATTATTCGCTGAGAATTAATGTATTGAATCGAAATCGATAAGCGCAAGTACAATGATGCGAACGATTGAAAAAAAAAATGATTTTCAAACGTTTTTTGTTCATGTATAATACAATAATTACTCTTGCCCATATGGTTATCGATACGCGTTTATTTGCTCGTTTTTTTCGACTTGTTTTTTTGACGCGGTGATGAATTGATTTGAATTGGTGGAGTCACCAGGAAATATCGCAAGCGTCAAATTTCGCGCATGAGATATCTGGGAAAACAGAGAAGGATATATTCTCTTCAACTCGTACAATATTGTCCCACAAATTGAAGTTTGTCTTTTCTCGTAGATCTCTTCTATTACTCAAATTACTGTCGACGTCGTGTTCTCTCACTGCTTTTCTCAAGCATTTTTCTGCCATAATAATGTCCCTCGTATCCGCGGCTCTCTAACATCCCGTGAGAAACGTTACGCAATTCTCGCCAACGTTTAATTCCACCGCGACCTTCCGCCTTCCGTGTCTCTTAAAACTTTGGTTTTAATTAAAGTTTGTTCTATCTGTTACTCGCTTGTTTGAATCATTGCGGACTTACTTTCATTTCCGCTCTGTCGACGGCCGCTAAACTTTTTTCCAACGCATGCACACCTTTTTCCCGTCATTTATACGCGAACTGACTCTTCTTATGGTCCTTGCAATATTTAGCAAGAAAGCGCTTTATAAAATACATTATATACGTGTGCTTGTAGACCGAATCATAATTTTCGTCGGCGTATTTTAATGTGCCGTCACTTGGTCGATATTAATCTCATTCAACACGATCGTTAATCAATAGTCCGCCAAAGCGTATTTCTCAATATTTACCAAAAATATTTTCGTCATATCGGCTACTATACTGGAACAGGCTATTATTCGCGATCGTATTTACGATTCTGTGTTAAACATTGATTCTGACTCGGCAATGATTCTTTTTAGAGAATTACATGTTACGATATTACAGAAACGAAAGATCAATTTGGAAAACCGTAGAACGAGCTCATAATGCATCCAGCGCGTCCAGATATAAATCCGAAAGTCTATCTTTAAAGTAGAACATTAAAGACATGGACGATTACAATTATGCTACATGCGCGATAAAACTTGCACACAAATGTGATGTGTTTCTTCGTCGAGTTAAATGGCGAAATAATTTCGTAAATTTTTTTTTTACAAAATCTTGTACAATCTAGCATTTGAAAATGCCATTTAGAGCATGTTACCATGAATCTCGTTTAATATCGAATTAATGTCAGTTCCACGAGCAAATACCATAAATAAATAAAAACGCTTCTGCTTAATGTAACATCGTTATCGTATGCCGCGTATAAAGATCCTCTCCGTTTTTACAAGTGTACCTCTTTACTGGTACAAAATAGTAGCATTTGTCGAAGCGACGGGGAGACAAAAAAAAGAAGGAAAATGTATGAGCGCGATAATCGTTGACAATTACCGCCAATGTGGCAGCTAGTGCATACAGCAAGAATTACGTACGGCCGATAGGCCGTCACATTTATAAACGCCGAGTGCCGTGTAATGAAAAAGGAGGATGGGGTCGTGTTCGTTCACAGGACAAGAGGGCGGGGAAACGCGGCGAGCGGAAAAGAGCGCACAAAATGAACCATGAAATTAACGAATGGGGGCCGAACTCATATCCGCGCGTCCCATTTTGCCGGCCAATTAATTATTTAAAGCGCCCGCGCCTGGAAAAGCAACGCGGTCGTGTTGATACTCATATTAACGCTTGCAAGATGGATGATGGAATAACCCGCGCCTCTCGTATTCAATCCCTCTTCGCGAATGCGAGCCTCGTGCTCATCCGGAGGTGTATGCACAGCCGAGCAGGATGCCCCAGGCTCCTCGCACGTTTTCCTTCTTTTATGGATTCTCTGGTTCCGTGACCAGATTCTATGACTATGGAATCGCTTTTAGATTCGCAAAGAAAAGAAGATACTCGTAAATT
Source organism: Tetramorium alpestre (assembly GCA_021460005.1). Classification (NCBI taxonomy): domain Eukaryota; kingdom Metazoa; phylum Arthropoda; class Insecta; order Hymenoptera; family Formicidae; genus Tetramorium; species Tetramorium alpestre. Next base: position 931,985 of record JAJVSH010000054.1, on the reverse strand, counting down.
GGGCGTATTTCCACGCTTTTTGCGCAAATATTATTTTAATGTTACAATTCGTATACTTTGCCTTTGAAATATATGAAATATATTAAACTATATTTTCAGTAGCGAAACATATTTTTTGTAAGAATCCAGAAATATATTTATAATCATATATAATAACTCGAAGTTCTCTTTAACAAATCTAAATTTATTGTTTGCTAGAAACATTTGTTAATTAGTAATATATATCTAAAGAAAATATATTTTTTGTTTTTATTGATTTTGTTCTATTCCTTATATATATTATTATTAATTTAAATCCTCTCTTCATTGTTTTTCTCCTCATCTACACTTTTTACAAAAAATGAAGAGCATCAATTTAATATGTGTACTTGTTAGATATTGATTATTTGTTAGATATGATGAGATATGTGTGTATGTTGATGCTTGGAGAGTACGATAAGAGTAAGTTAGAGTTTGCCTTTTGATCTCATTGTCAGTCTGATTGATTCCAGTCTGAACGAACTGTTATTAGAAATTAAACCTGTTTCTATCCTTATCTTGATTACATTAGTCACTGCTATTTCAAAATTTTTTAAGATTTCAATTTGTCAATCACACGTGTTCTAGTTTTAGATTGATGAGTAGATTTGCTTCTCTTTATTTCCAACTTTCATTTTTAGTTTGAATATTTTATAGACTAGAATATTAATAGAATTTTACTGGTATTTTCTCTTGAAAATTACACTATCTTTGGATATTCAATTTTTAAACACTCATCTTGTGCATGCTGGAGTGATTATTTAATTTATCCATTATTGTGTCACGCTGAAGATGGCTCAAAGTGGAAGTGCAAATTGCAATTTGTATCAAATTGATAATTAAATGTTACGTAACGTTGACCCAGGGGCCACTAACCGTATTTAATTCTCATAGCCTCTTTTTTCTTTTAATTTTTCATTTTTTAGCAACAGTGCTTTGTGCGATTCCTTCATGATAAATGAGGATATTTGCTCGGGCACTCATAAGTGAAAGAAAATCCATGGAAATGTAATACTGAATAGGCAGAAAAAATGGAAATGACGGATTCGAATGTAATAATCGAGAGCTTTTGACCACCATCGGTTTGCTACTTTCAGCTACATTGAATGACATTCAAACGTTGAATACTGCTTGATCTCGCGTGCATTCGTGCTATATATTAGTAAAATTGATACCCAAAGACGTTACTTTCGTTCTTAAATTAGATAGTCATAAAATATAATATAAATTTTCAAAGCTGACACATTTATTTTAACACGTAGATATTACCTTTATTCTTAAATTATAGATAGTCATAATACATAAATATTTAAGATCATTTATTTTAGAAATATTTTAGAAAAGACGAAAATATTTATGACGACAAATGTGTATTTTCAATTTTCTTAATTGGTTGTATTATTATTTGCTACAGCAAACATTAAATCCTTTTTTTAAAATTAATATCAATATATTGACTACTGAATTTATATAGAGGGTGTATCAAAATTTGCGATAAATATTTTAATGACAAGTTCTTTGTAACATTTTAGGACGAAAGTTTAAGTACGAAAATGCCGAGGCTATAATAGTTTTCAAATGGGAAAGGTTTAAAAATTATGAATGACAGAGCTAAGATTTCGCGCGCTCAGGAGTAGAACAAAATGGTCAGTAACAAAGATGCTTCTATAAACCGAATATCTTTGACAATATATGTATATGTAGAGTGTATCATATAGGACATGTAAGATACCCACTTCAGCGATAGACAGGATGTAACAAAAACAATGGCAAAAGTTCATATAAATATGTATTTCATTTAATCTTGTTTCCATGTTATAAAAATGTTTATACTCCAGTAATGTAAAATTGCTTATCATTATAAGTACCCAAAATGATCATCTTCTGAATGCTAGAGAACAAACAGGAATAACCCATAGAACGTACCTCGTTAAGATCGAGAAATATCGAGTATGATATACAAGGCGTACCGTAACATGTGGGACCCACATCTGCGTTGGAGGCACAGAAGGCACAAAAACAATGACAAAAGTTCATATAAACATGTGTCCCTTGTTTTCGAGTTACAGCTAAGTGGTTTCACGAAACTGTTTGTACACCATACTCGATATCTCTCGACCTGTTGACGAGGTACGTTCTATGAGTTATTCCTATTTGTTCTCCGGATAAATGGACCGAAGATGGCCATTTTTAGCACTTCCTAGATAAGCATTTCTGCATTACTGGAATACAAATATTATTATAACTCAAAAATAAGATCAAACGGACGCATAAACATTTTCGTTATTGTTTTTGTGTCTTCTGTCCACCGCTGAAGTGGGTATCGCATGTTACGATACACCCTCTATCTATAGAATAATTTTTAATAAACATTAATATATCGATATTAATTTTACAGGAAGGCCATATTTAACGTATCGTTTACTGTAGCAAATAATAACACGACCAATTAATTAGGAAAATTGAAAATTATCGTATGCATATGCGATTGCGAGTAGTATCCATCGCGGGCTACATTAAATCCAATATTATCATGTAACTGTAATATGTAACGTCTATGTTACTTGCAAATAATGTATATGACTGTAGACTCAATGAATCATATCTATTAGGAATATCTCTCTGATTGAATGGGATATCAATTTGCTTTATTATGCGTACACGGTTACAATTAGATTTCCAGACACGACTACACCATTATTAACGTTGGGCCAACGTCTCGCAAAATAGGTAAATTAGACAGCATTTGATGCCTAACTGTGCCTATTGCTTTTGAATTATGGTGTTGCATATGTATATGCGTAGCTTGAAAGCGAATTAAATGGTATATGTCATATCCTTATCAGAAAACAAATATCAGAATACAAAGCGCTGTTTTTAATCATTCTGAAACCATTAAGCGTATAGGATCAATCACTCAGAATGAATCAACATTAGTTAGAAATGATAAATTTTGAAATTTTCTGCGAACTCCGCTTGCGTGAACATTCGCATTCGCGCCAAGAGCCGTTGTTAACATGAGACAATAATAATTCAGGAAATAACGGGAGGATGTGAACTGGAATGCAAAGGCTCCCTTTTTGCGAGACCGCGGAAATGTATGAAGCGCACGTGAAAACGTGCACGCACGAGAAAAACACGATGGTGGTAAGGAAAAACCACCGCGAGAGAACATAGACGCGAAAGCTGGGGGCTCGCATTGCAACGACATGCAGATATTGTCGGTAATCCAGTGGGAAATGAAATAGAGAGCCAGTAATTAGAATATTCAATATTCGCGAACGCACGGGAGCAACGTAGAGAGTTTACGTATGTACGCGTAATATGTATTCTCCGTGCTTCTACTTACACGCATCGCATACATGTGTCAATAAAGATCATTTATCCGCGAAGAAAAATATGCTCCGAATGTCGAGGGGAATTGCATTTGGTTCACATTAGATCGATGGCGAGGTATCAAATGAATAAAACTAATAAATCGCGAAAAACAGTCGATCGATTTCAGAAACATATTTTTATATGAGATAGATGAGATATTGCTTTGACAGCGTTGTTTATTGCTTAATTCGAATATCCGGGCTGCAGTTGTCACGTAGTCGCAGTATGGCATAATGTAACCAAATAAACGAGGGTTTATGTTTTATCTACGTGATACCTACATGAAGTACATGCGAAAGGAATAAGAAAATATGTGTGTTTGTAGGAATTTTTGCGGAGACTCGATCCATAAAAATGAAAAAACATCGGGATAAGTCATCGACATTTCAGAGTTTCTATTTCGCTAAAACTGAGTATGTCGATAAATAATTTTAAAACGTTCAAGTGCTTAAATCTGGATTCGTAAAGCGATATTGGCATTGCTAATTGACAATGCTACGATGACGCGCTTCGTTACTATCCATTTGCGGATAGAAAGGTATCTCGGACTTTGAGTTAGTAGTTTGAACGGCATGACCTAAGCGTTATTCCCGTTTACGGAGCAGTCGTTAATTACATTTAACGTCCCCATCACCGAACCGTCGCCTCACGTAACATCGTGATACCGTTGGAACATAAATTAACTAATCGAGCGCGCGGACATTCTCCAAGTTCTAATCTAGTGTCGGGTTTAAACGACGGATCTAGGCATTTGCTACTGTACTCATGATCGTACGTATAACGAATTAACAAAATAAAGGCATAACGTTCCGTGAAACAAACGAGTCGTTATATTCTTGAAACAATATTGTGTAAGTGAGTACGTATACGAAAACAATCTGTCTATAGTCATTTAAATTTTAATCGAAAATACAAACGATTGGATTGTTGGAACGCAAAGTTCTGATGAACAACTTATTGGAACTTTCGCTTCGTATTGCGCTCCTTACCTTCATTTGTTCATTCTTAATATCATTATACTCCACCGCGAGAAATCGCTTTATTCAAATTAAATTAATTAATGAATCGCTACTGTTGATGGATTTTGAGATTGGATAATGATGCTGTTTAATCAGGATTGAAACGGAAGCTCGAGACAAATTCTAACGAATGCACGAGAAAAAGGTACGATAGTTACAGGACGCGGGCGAAAATAGTAAGGTGATAAAAGAGGAACTGTAATTGGGGATCGTTTGGTTGGCCAACGAAGCCGTTTCCACTGAAAACGCGAATCTTTTCGATTACCGGATTTTCGGCATTGTTCCGCTCGCCTTTGTTCGTACGAGCGTTTTTCCGGAGTTTCACCAATTTAAAGTTTCTGCCGTCTCATCCACGGGTGCCTGCCATTTCTTGCCCTTTAGTTTTCCACACTTTTCTTTCTTTCTTTCAGCATTCACAACTATTTTTCATCCTCTCACTCGGCACTTCATTATCCTGCGCTATTCATCTCGCACTTTTTTCCCCCGTTTTTTTCTTATATTTATTGCTAACAACATATCTTTGGTATTCTTTTGATTAGACGGTTCAGTGAGCATCTCTTTAATAATTTACTTTATTATTTCATTAAAAAATTCATTAATTATATATATAATTTTTTTTCGTTTAATTAGATTATTAATATTTCGTTAATAAGACTAAATTGTATGCATAAACATTTCGATAAATGCAAAGGACAGTGGCCATGCATGAAAATGCGCTTGTTTGAAGAAAGTTCATGTACGATTACAACACAATAGTCCTGCAATTACGTCGATTGTCGCGTGAGTAAAGTTCAGCGGATGTTGTCGCGATTTCTCGTTGGCCAATGCCAAATCCCGGCGCTGAGACAGGTCGTTTCGCGGTTGTTACACGTTAGTTTAGGGAGTAAGGGTCGATTAGCCCGCAGAAGTCAGAGCTAAGAGCATAAAGCACGCTTCTGAGCCCTGGTTTGGCCGATTGCCCGCGTCTTCATCTCTTCGGACACCCGCCGTCTGCTCCACTTCCTCTCTTCCCTCTCTTTCTCTCTCTCTCTCTCTCTTTCTCTCTCTGACCTCCTCTTTCTCGTCGTGGTACAATTCTCCGGAGAGCCGAAAGCTACAGCGCCGCGTTTAAACGGAAGGGACGTGACGTTAAATGGGTACACCTAATACCCACGAGTCTGAATTATACGACAGTCCTTACCGCTCATTTGGTATTCCGCGAGGATAATTTCACCTGAATCCATTAGGCGCTCGCGGACGGACGGACGAGCAGAGTTAGATATCCTTCTCGTATTTCGGAGACACGCACGTTGTCGTCGAGCAAAGGAAACGGAAGAGACGCAGACTCATTACACGTCCGAGTCGCATTCTTAAGATGGCCCGTCCGATATACATAACTGCACTTTGTCAACCTATTACGTTGGCTTTCTGGCATTTTCATTCGCGATGAAAATCTTGCCTCATCGCGATATTTTAACATTCAACGAAAAAAGTTTTACCGTTAATGTCACGCTCTCTTTTCCATGGACTAACACCAGATTTATCGGCTATTTTTAATGTCTGCAGCGTATACGCGAATCGGTCGTAGTGTATATCCAATATGAGCAACAGCCAGATAATCAATATAGATTGAAAACATTTTTATATAGGATAGCAACGCGAAAAGCTGGCCGAAAATCGTGCCTTGATAGAAAAGTCAAGAGAGAAGTATTTAAAATATTTCGGTCCGCAGATGCTTCTGACAAGCGCGCGCAAAAACGCAAAATACAGCAAAAAATTTTAGACATACACATACACATGCACACACATCTTGTTGAATAAAGTTGACGGATTAGATTATAGCAAGAGTAAAACGAAACATATATTTAATCATTCACGCGAAACTCGAGTAAAACGAGGTTAAACCTCATATAAAATGAATTTCTTTTAATTTCTTTCTTCCTGACGGCTACCGTAATTAGCTGTTAAATGATATGTTTTAACATAATGGCTTTGCGAAAAACGCATTTCCACTATCTCATTATATTCAACCAGTACGGAACCATTTCTTCGCGAAAAAATATAACGATTGTAATCTTGAATTTCATTATTATAGTAAGTATGATAATCCTTTTGGTGCTCAAAGTATGATAATCCATTTGGTGCAACGGAATTCATTAATATCTCTTGCGCTTCCATCTTGCTTCCTGAAACAAAACGAAGCATTCAATATAATTTTTTTTATATCTATAGAACGGTTAATAGCTACACCGCAACACGTACCCGTATATCTCGATAATCCACGCGTCCGTTGATAAACTTCTCCACATAGAGAAAGTAATAAAGCTAGAGCTTGCTTCATATCTCCTATAAGTGAACTATCCCGGAGCATTTCGACATCTTTCGCTCGAGGGGACAGTAATTCGTTTCCGCCCTTATCTCTCATCGCGATCGTCTCACCGGCGTCAACAGGTATCCGGCAAAGTTGCGCACGCTTTCTACGTGCGTGCGGTTCGCCGAGCTTCATCGGGAGGGAGGCAGGGATGTCCGTCCGTACATTGCGCAATTCGCCCGGCGACGCGGTGAGTGGCATTTTATTTGAGAACGAAGTGAATTCCCGGGCGCCGACGATGCCAAATAAGCTGTTTCCCGCGCTCGATACAGCTTAGCCACCCTTCTTCTTCGTTTCGTCCGCCAAATACGGCTATGTGCACGGCACCGACAGATAAACAGCAGAAAAGCCCGGCTTTCTATTGAAGAGCCGCCCAATTGAAACGGCAGTGCCTGCAGGCTCTCGTCGGTCGAGAGACGCAAGTGGGAAGATAACTTTTCGCGATCTACTTCTGGTCTTCCGCTCCCGCGAGGCCAAATGCGTATTAAACGAAAATCCGTAAGCGAATCCTCTCTGGATGGCTGTGCAAAGAATGAACGAACGCGGGCGTCAACTCTTATCTCGACAGGACGAAGTGGCGCAATTAAGATGAGACTGTACTGAAAAATCTGTCGTGCATGAGCCGCAATTTTTCTCTGTTTTTGTCGTTAAACTGAAAGAATAAGTATTGGATAATTTTAGAATATAAAATATCTCAAATCCCCTTTATAAATCTAGAGAGACTTTCGAGACTGTGGAGATATTTGATATATTATATGTATATGTAAAATGCCTCTCATATGATTTAAAAATCGTTGCTTAATGTAATATGTCATTACATATTATACAATAATGATCTTCAAATTAAAATGAAATTGATTTATTTTAAATAATTTGATTAATTGAACGAATTTGTTGAAATTTAATGACTTTATTATTTTATCATAAATTTTAATTTTTAATAGTTACAGTATTATCGAATAAGTTCAAATTTGGTATTTCTAATAAATTATTTCATTATGCTAATTACATGAAAATTATCTTTTGTGTGGTCTTATTTTCATCTTCGTGATACGATCCATTACCAACACGAATAAACAGTATTATCCGATGAACGAGGGATTAATTCAACTGGTCAAGCACTTAAACAGGATACTGAATAGCCACATTACATTGCGTAATCTATTTAATAGCTACGTTGAATATGCTATTTGAAATATACGAGATAGTATAAAATATATATTTTTTAAATTAAACTTATACATGGCTCCATATTTTTAAAGATATATCAATATATCCGCATATTAAAATCAACGCCGGTGCAAGTATCGGTAACAGATTATACTTTGAAGTTAGCATCTCCTAATCATAAAATTGAATAAAGGTACTGTATATGTTACAATAAAGCGCAAACAATGCAAACCTTCTAGTTGTAGAAATAACAACCGCTTCTTACGTTCCTTACAATAAGGATTTCGTTTACAGTAACGTACTAGCTATGGTTATTACACTTTCACGTTCTCCCAAGCTCGCATTGTATATACCGTAACAATAATTTTATGTTGGAGCTTTAAAGCAGGGGGATTGCAAGAGTATCACAAGTGGGTTTCTTGCAACGATAAAGAGAATTATGCCGTAAGAGTTAGAACGATGTATTTCTTCTAACTTTACATCGAGGATCGCGTGGCATTCTCGCATTCGTTTGAACGTGCAGAAATAAAACGTATATGTCTTTGTTTCGCGCGCAATTTTTCTTACTTTCAAGTCGCATGTTGCTGAATGTTTATTAATCACTTAGCAAAGTCTTTTAATATTTAGAAAAGAAACAAAATTTTTAATCTTTATCGGTTGTAGATTGTATAATATTTTCACAGAATATAATATCAAATTATTATAATAATTAAATTTTTGCTTCCTTAGTTTTTGTCAAATTTATAATTCTATGTAAATGATAAATATCATCATTATTCAATAGATGTTATACTGCATTTCGCGAATATTGATTAACTTTTGCATCATAACGTAATTGAAACTGATTGAAATAGGGACGCAATCGTCTCCACCTTTAAAGTGTCGTGCACGTTATTGGCAATAGATTAATGAGACGTCCTCGGCAGTCGATCAATTTCTCCAATACGATGGGTAACCACGCCTCCATCGAACTGTCACTTCCCTCTCGATCATTTCGGATGTATGTACTTCCGTCTGTGTTGGAGAAGCGACAGATATCGAGAACGTTTCAGGAATTAAAGAAGGTTGATCTGTCTCGGCGAATAAAATAAGGGCTTATGGATAGCGAAATGGTAGCAAGGAAGAAAGAGAGAGAGGCAGAGTGTGTGTATTTGTGTGTTGGAGAGGGAGGAGGGAGAGAACTGCGATATCGAAATCACTACGAGAGATTGTGGCGAACCGCGGGAAATAGAGTACGCCAATGAAGAAGAATGGCCTCCAAATTCCCGACAGGTTCTTTATTACTTCTTCGCAGTGGGTTCCTGCTTCGGGGTTGGCGGAAAGAAAAAACGAAAGGCAAGCCGCAAGCGAATTTCTTCCGTCAAACAGCGCGAAATCTCCTCCAGGAGCCGTCTGTCATTTGGAATGCCGCGAGATGAATGAGAGATTCAGATGGAGCATTGTTAAATGCTTTTTAAAAGCTTTCATCAGTCAGTTAGGTCGCGCGAGCATTTCCAGACGAGCTGGAAACGTGCACGCGACAAGAAATTAATTAACTCGCGCTCTCTCTCTCTCTCTCTCTCTCTCTCTCTCTCTCTCTCTCTCTCTCTCTCTCTCTCTCTCTCTCTCTCTCTCTCTCTCTCGGCTCTCTAATCGCGGATATATTTAATCACAGAAAAGTGAAACTGAGAAATTATTTTATATCAAGAGACGCGACAGCGTTTTGCGCCAAATGTATTTTTCGTAAAAACAAAACAAAACAAAAAAATTCTTTTCGATTTGTATTTGATCGATTTATGTTATAAAATCAATTGTTTTTGGAAACATTTTGAATATTTTAGAAACATTTGTGTGCATTACAAATTTAAAGCATACAAATACTTCCTACTTTAAATATTTTTCATATAGCTACTTGAAATAGATCGATAAATATTTGTCGAGCATTCCAATCGGGATATCGAAAAATTTTAAATTACTTCTATGCGATTTCTATACATATTGTATACGCTCGTGTTTACACGAACGATTTTCCACATAGAATTTAAACCGGGTCAACCGTGTACGAAACAAACAGATCGTTTTCTATTTCGATATTTCGTATAAAAAAAAACTTTATGCTGATTTAAGTTTGAAAACACGTATAAAATAAAAAAAATAGAAAATATTTTTATTGTCGCACTTTTCAATATGATTAATTTAACGATTTATTGCGCGCATCAACATTTAAGAATTAAATCTAATTTCTGGGAAAAAAAATCATTCTTTTATAAGAAACGAGTAAGCGTCATATATATTTACGTAGATACAGATTATGATTTGCTTACATAAATTACGTGTAAAGAAATAACGCAATTCCCTTGTGGATACTGTCTATTCGTACGCCCAAAACCATTTTCGTGTCTCTGCGGCTTCTCCGTTAATGTGCATGCGACGACAGTACGTATTCTATTTCCTTTTCTTGATCGCATTACCTTATGTCTTCGCCCTGCGGTGGGACCAGTCAGCATGAATCAATAGAAGCCAACGCCGAGAAGTCGTATCTTGAAGGGAGAAGGTGTCAACCAACTCCCAACCATGTCGACTATAACATAGTACGACGTCGCGTTTAATTATACGGAGGTAATATCATTCCTGTTAGTGACCCTTTTAACTCTTTTTTTACTGTCGGTTTAAATAGTCACGACCCTCCCCACCCCTCCATACGAATCCCACGTCCGTCATATATCTGAATAGCGTGCCGTGCCACCATTTTTCCACGCTAATTATTCATATGTCATCTCGTACTTTTTGCAGTTGCAGCCACGTTGACATATATGTATGTACTCGGATACATTTTATAGCGTGAACACCATACGAACATAAAGCTTTACGTGTTGAGACAACGCGACTGACATATCGATCCGTGTACTGCCTTATTTGAATGAAGTAAAACATGCATGGAATCGAGGATTTATAAAGGAAGGATGATGTATTTGTCACATGATTTACTTGATCAAATGTCCTCGGCTTTAATTCATTTCCATAGACACTATTTTAGATAAAATACAATTCCATCGTAATTTGTAATTTGTCAATTGAATTAAGTCAAATCCAGGTCAGTCAGATCCAGTAAACAAGCGCGAACAAATACGAAGAAACAATTTGCTTCAGCGAGCAACTTATTCATTCATATTTGTTCGTGCCCGTTTGCTCGGCCTAAATCCGGTTTTAGACGCAATAAATATTTCGGAGAGAAGTGATTGAAAAAAAATCAATATCACATTGGAGACCTTCAATTTTATATTACGCCTTTTTATGATTTATATTATAATTGATTCATATTAAAATATTATATATCATCATTTATAGTACGGATCGCAATTTTACGAATGATATTTTTATTTCAGCATAATTTTGCTAACGTATCTCTGCCTATATGAGTTACAGCAACTGGAATTAAAAAATTTATTAATTTCTTATATTTTGCTTAATAACAAACTCCCTACGTCTCTGTGTCGTTTCTTGCGCAGTACAATTATTTTGATTCTGTTACTTATCTATGCGAAAGCTATTTGAGAAAAATAATTATAAAATTTTATAAACGGTTAGTCTCCACAAAAAAAAGCAAAACTTTATTCCTTAATAATAGAATGATTAATAGTATAATTATTAATGTGAAATAAATTGCATAAAATCCTTTTTCGTAAATAATTTTTATCAGAAATTTTCGTATATTTTTAAAGATATTGTATTTTCAATAATTTGATTTAATACGAGATAGAATGCTAAATGCTATTAATGATCTTTCCAATTGTGCTTTCGAGAGAATCTAATTGTTGCTTCATATACATTAATGCTATTCCAAATCTTCCAATTAATAGTCGGTGATTAATAGTATTTATGAGCAACGTGCCGGATGGATTAGCGGGAAGTATTTAAAGCGATACATTATTTCGTTTTGATGCAGGATTATTCAGTTAGTCAAATTATTCTATCAGATTTGTATATTATCGGTTTATATCCCAATTCATTGCGCATTATCTCTAACAAATGTAAAAATATTAAAATCTATAGAATTGCATTATTAATCGCATTTCACATCAACACGATGTGAAAAACATGTAATCTTTTATGACGTGATTTTATATATCAAACTTGGTACATATGTAATTAATTATAATAAATAAATAAAAGCTCCAGCTTTAACAATGCGAACGCACCGTTTTGGCAGTCATTTATTTCTCTATGATATAGACACAGTCGATACGTAATATAGACACAGTCGATACGTAATATGCAAATAATCTTCCCAATAATGTCCCAATTCCATCAAATTAATGCCAGTGCAGTGAACTACAGGAAATTGAGGCACAAAATTATTTACGTTCGGAAACATCGTATTTCTGTTTTTTTTTTCGAAATTAACATGAAATCAATATTGAATCTTAAATACTGAAAAAGAATAGAAAGTACCTTTAATTACAATTTAATATTTATTAAACAAAGTAATCCATTGTTACATATTTTTGCGATATATTACATAATAGTCAGCGATCTCTTTCTCTCGCTTTCTGTCTCTGATTTGTTTGTTTCTCTATCTATAATAATTACAATCAGTCATGTGTAAACCCAGAGATACAGTCAAATTTGCAAGTAACATTTTCTTGTTGCTGTTCTAATCTCTCTAATGTAACTGTATGCCAAACCAGTTTACCAGCAATCTGATAATTACGTTTTCATTGAGGTGCATCGATCATCGCTCCCGGCATAGCACAGTAAATTCAACTGATACTTGCAAATTACTGTTAATAACGATGCTAGTTCCGTATTAATAATATCAATTGGAAAGATAAAAAGATTGGTATAATTAATGCTCTGCATATTGAATTTATTATTTTAAAAGGTACACACAAAAAATAAGTTTATTAAATTTTATCTGACTAATCATTCATTTTTTGATAGGGCATAATTTCTGAATAGTTTTATGTATTTTTTGTAAAAAATCCTAGACACCTTGAAAATACTGAAAAGAAGTTATAGAATTATTAAAATCCTGTATAAGAATAACAGTCTGTCAATGGCCCTGTCGAAAAGTCGATAATTAGTTACATAAAATGAACTTATTTTTCCGTGTAGGATATTTATCACTAACAGCTTCTATGTGAATTGTCTAAATTAGATTATTGTATTTTAATTTATCATTTTAATTGTACAATTTATACAAATTTATACAAATTGGTACAATTGATACAAATTGTACCAATATATTTTAAATAAATCATGATTATACATAATGAAAAAATGCATAGCAGTTGTTGTCTTCGTTGTTGAATCTAGAATAATGTTGTTTTACGAAACGTAGATATCGACAGGCGACGATGCTTCCTTAAAATCAGCAGCGCAAACACTGCAATATTTTCTTTAAATTCCGTTCTAATGCAGCAATACGGCATCGCGATAGCACGCGATATGTACCGCCATCGATTCCTCACAACCGTTTTTCTTGAACCTTCCTGTTCCTAGATCTGTTTGAGAACATCTTTTATAAATGTTAATTTTTAATCTTCAGAGTAAACTCATTGTTTACATCCATTTTCTGCAATTTATTTGCCCGTCAGTTTCTTAATCGCCGGATACTTGAGAAATCGCGTTTTAATACGGTGTAAAATTACTGCGGCCATCAGTAGTTGTCAGGATCCATCTGTCGCCGGCAATGATATAAACTACGACAGGAAATGCGAAACCTCCGGATTGTTCACAATCGTGATCTAACGCAACAGCTTTCATAGATCATCGCAATCAAAGCGACCGTTTGCACAATCAGAGTTCTCGATCTGATATCCAGGAGTGGACGCTCACCAGGGTGATTCTAGATGGCCAGTCCGGCGCTATTTATCCGTAAGGGAAGCGTAATGGCGGATGTACAATCTTGTTACTGCGCCACGATGATATGGGCCGGGCTATAGTGATTCAATAATTCAGCACCACGCTCCGCCGCCGGCGCTATTTCGTATCTCGAGAGTACTGACCTATATATGTACAGGGGAGGGCTACAAATGAGGGACGCAACGGGACACGGAGGTTCGGGGGTAGACATCTCGTCCATTCGACCACTAGCATCGCCCACATCCAAGTTCCCTGTGTTACGCGGGACCCGGGATCCCTGGAAGCGTTTACCTTCGCCCCCGAAAGCGCATAACCCCGGCCGGAGCTCGCGCGAGAACAATGAGAGTCCATCCTCACCGTGAAACAATGACGAAACGCGCTCCGGTTAACCCCCGAACTGGAGATCGCGTCGAACCGCACAGATCTCTCTCTCGCTCTCTCTCTCTCGGAGCTCTTTGTCCTATAATTGTTAGCCTGGCGGCGATAAGGCGTATCAAATGGCGAGAAAGGAACTCAGCTGCGATATCGAGTCCTAGATCGAGCCCGCGTTGCTACGAAACGTTGTATGTACGCGTTACGATCGTAATACGTTTTAATGGTCGTATCTGCAGGCCATGATTAGGAGATAATGGCCGCCAATAGCGGAGACTCGGTTGTCTCGGTGTATATATCACGACGATGGGATAAATGTGGCGGAAGAATCGTCGCACGGCGGAAGTCGCCTCGCTTCACAAGGCTCATTCAGACCGAAGATTCCATCTCCGCAAAACCACCATTAAGTGTTCCGGTATTTAATGAAACTCAGGTTCTTATCCGGCATTCTACACTGGAGCTAATAATTCCTTCTTCGACAAGAGATTTCCTTCGAAACTCAATATCCCGAAAGTTAATCCCGACCGGCGGAGTAGCAATCAATCTTGAACGCGCGCGCATCATACTTGCGAGGAATCCCTTCATATCCCGTCAATGTCCTCCATATCAATCCTATCTTGACCATCGAATTGACAATCCGCAAATTTTCGCAACCCTCGCTACGTGAAGGACGTTATTTCAGTGTTATTGGAGGACCGAAAGAGGCTAAAGTGCTCCGCGAGAGATTGCATGGACCCGGTTGCAACCTTTGAAGGGCACCCAGTCGACGCCGGTCCTCGAGAAATCCTTCTGCTTCCAGGGCAACAAAGGATTTGGGATAATCCCGAAATCCTCGAGGTGTATACCAGCGCTGTACAGCGCTAAAACGGAATCGCGCGGCGGAGCCAAAAAAGATGCTCCAACGGATTCTCGCAACTGGTGTGCTTGTATAATCCAGAATGACGAATCGATCAAACGCGCGTATATTGTTTTTCCGCCGTATCTCGTAAAACCATATCAGTCTGTCATGTTAGCACCTTAATGTCTTATGTGGAATACGTTAGGAAGAATCTATCTATCGGATGTTACATTATTCATGCAACTGCATTATTTCAAATAGCCGTGCAGGCATTATGAATTTACGAGCGTCAAGTTTTATGTCGTGGTGAATAAAGTATGACCTATAGTAAAGCTATGATCTCTAAATTATGTCGCGTGTTAATACATTTTGATCAATATTATGCATAATTGTATTATCAATTATTACAGAAATATGCTTGTCGCTATTTAAACATTTCTACGTACAACATATTTAGAATTGTCTCGATAAAAATTTCATATTACAGTTCAAATAGACGTCTATTCCGATCAATTCGAAATTTTATTTTTCAATTGACCTGTGTCATGTTTCATAAATTGGAAACTAACCGAATTCGCGATTTTATCTCTTGTTGTTTCGCGGTTATTCGCGCGCTATTTTGAATCAAAATTGCAAATTACAATTGAAGTACTCATTCAATCCGATCAGTTCGACATTTTTCCAACAACTGACTCTCTATATGGCGTTTCGTTTTTCGCCAATTGGGAGATAATCGAATTCGCGTGTTATCGATTATCTCTTGAAGTTTCGTGTTTATACACTCGCGTTTGCAACATGTTTCGAAAACATTGAAAAAGATCAAAATGCAATTATCGCGGATATGAAAACCCCTCCTGGACTGTGCGGCTTTGTAAGCACGTCACGCATCTCCTCGGTCGTCTCGTCGATAAGTAATCGAAAGTAATACACCTCCATACGCAAGTTTTCACAACATGTTTTCCACATTAGCGGGTCATCGTGCAGCATGAAAAAAGAATGCCCGGAAAAGTACGTGATGTCGACGCGCGAATTCATTTCCGGCATTGCTCTGCGCGACGAATACTCTTGCAGAAGCGCGCGCGCGCCTCCTCCGCGCGCTCAATTCCCGCGAGAACGTCCCTAAAATAATCCCGGGCGCAAAACGTGTCGTTATAAAAATTCCATCGTCTCTCCTCGTGCCAGCGACGGCACGAGGAGAATTTTGTGTTCCTCGTACGCCGACGTTTTTCTCTTCTCAGCCTGCACTCTCGCGCGCCACCGTCATCGTTCCCACCGTCACGCGTTAAGCGCGCGAGGTCCCACCGCCTCTCTCGTAAATCCGACTCTTCATAAATTTTTCATCGAACTTGGAGGAAGCACGTGCATGGCCCCGACAGAAAACCGTTCGCTCCTATCGATTTCGCACGACTCGCCTATATTCCGCGCGCGCATAAACCGACCGGAGTGACGCGTTGCGTTCATTATATTCGCAAGTTAATTGATAAATATGGGATGATGGTAGCCGCTGGTTGTCGACGTTAATTGTGGCCCGACGTAAAAAGGCGCCGACAGGTCTCGGATAAATGTTACCATTACCGCGACGCGAAGCCTGCGGCCGAGCCAGCGTCAGCAAAAGGGGGGACTGACGATGGAAAAGGAGTAAGGCTTCCACACAACGGAACCCTCCGTATCTCCCAAAGGACTGTCTGTGGCTCGTGAAGCCGAACATCCGCGAATAATTAGTTACTGGCAATTGTCTGCGATTCCTTACAAGAAAAGACAGCTTCGAGCGATCGACCAGAGATGGGTTCATCTACCTCTTGTCTTTTCCTTGTCGATATCTTTTCTTTATTTTGATTTTCATCAAATGGGATACAGCCATGATTTTCCTGTCACGCGAACCTGTTATTTGACAGCATAAATTATGAAGGAATCTCACGTAATTCGGATAGACGCTAAGTGACTATTACATGATTATTTGCGGAATAAGCGATATGTAACATACATATCGCAATGTCTAAGAAATATCATTGGATCTTTGTGTCAAATTAACAAGGTTTCAAATGTCAGATTTAATCGTAATGCGCACGTATTACGATGTCATTACAAGGAAAAACGAATATAATTAATGAATTGAGAGATTTATCGCGAAGTAACGCGCGGAGAGTAATGCTGCTGCAAGAAATAACATCTCTCTTTTCTTTTGAAACAGCTTATGAAACATCTGCACGTTTAAATATGCATTTGTATATTATACAAGTTCACGGAGGAAGCTGCGTGAAGTGGTATAACGATATCCCGTATAATTTCTGCGTAAAAGAGAACGAAGGAGCTTCTTTATCTTGGCGCGGTTCTCGCGGCGCGAGCATTTACGAGTTAAAAGTGAACCGCCGTGGGCGCGTCTTGGCGATGGATAACATCCGGTTTAATGTAAACGCGTAACTTGGGGCGACTCCCGCTTTTCGCTTCGGGGAGTTACGGCCGGTGGCCCGATTAAAATTGACCGGCACGCCAGTCGCGGGGGCAGTCGTCGGTATGCGGCGCAATGTGCAACGCAAGCGGTCGCCAGCACTCGCGCATATTAAATCCGCGGCGGTACACGATTTAACTCCTCTCGCACAATAGATTCGTTCCGCGCGAGTTGCCGCGTCCCGTAAAATCGAACGCAATCGCTCTGCGCCGCGGAAACAATATCTCCCGCGGCTTCTCCCATCCGCGCTTTTTCCGTTCTATCCCTTTCTCTTCCTCTCTCTTTCTCTATTCTCGACCTCGACGCGCTGCAGTTTCTCTTTTACCCACCCCCCTCCAGTCTCTCTTTCGTTCTCTTTAACATCGCGCCAGTGGCGGCGACGAGCGCTTTGAACTTTTCCAATTTTCACACGATGAGATTCAACTACAGAAGCGAATGAGACGTCGGTTGTAATGTATGGGAAACGATCCTTAGTGGCGTTTGCGGTGACGATGTTACATTGCTCTTGTGTATTAACGAGGTGATCTCAAAGGAAACGAACAAGTATCTCGAGAATTTCAGATAAAAGCTTGCCAAAAAGTCAAAGAACGTTGAACTTTTAATCTCATTTAAATAGCCCGGGGAATATATGGATAGCGGCACACGCGGAAATGACACGCCAAAATGCGTATCGCTTGTCGCGATCGTGACACGCGCAGCTTCCAGCAAGGATTGCTAGCTATTACTATAATCGACGTTTGCCAGTTTGATAAATGATCCATTCACGTTCGATTTCAGGATGCCGGCTGCTGAGAGACACGATCGCACCGTCCATGTAGCCCAGGAGAAATTATCCCAGTTCGACACGTAGGTAAGCAGCGCGATAAACTGACCCCCGGCTCCGGCGACTTCAAATTCAATTGCTGGCCTGCCACTTAACATGCCACGGGCAACGAACCGCAAATTCTTGCGCCGCGCGGAGCAAATGCGGTAATTCCATTAAGAACGTTCGTTAAGCACGCGGCACGAAAGAAAGATTTCCCGGGGGGTACTTAATATCGTAACGAGCTTGTCGTGGCGCGGCGGCATGCTGTTGACGACGTGAGCGTTCCCTCGAAATACCGCGCGCGGAAGAGAGCGAGGAAAGTGCTCCTCGGTGACGAAATTTTAAAATTTCGACAATTCCGAAATTCGTATTCCCCTGCCGTGGATTTACGCACGGAAAGAATATTTATCTCTACGTGACGTTGCATCCCGACAATTGTCAAAAAGCAATTTAATATGCACCAAATATGCTCGTCGCGCCGCTTTGAGCTCTTCCCTGATGAACTCGACTCGCGTAATCTAGGAGGTGACGATATACACGAGAGAGAGGTAGAGAGAGAGAGAGAGAGAGAGATACCATCGACCGCTCGCTCGCTCGCTTATCCGTCCTGCGGTAAGCTTCTCACGGTCCCAGATTTACATTTCGGGGACACGCATATACGCTTTTCGCAATTGAAATTCAATTTATCAGAGGTTTTGCGAGCACGCCCGCGGTTAACTTTACGCGGGCGCGCGGCTAGAAGCGAAGAGGAGAACGAATAAATCCGCGCGTGGTTTTACTCTCGGTGATTGACTCGATTGCCGGTGCTTCCGGTTTATCTGTTGACGCATACAGGTAAATGCGCGGACGAGATGCTGCCATTTAGCCGAGCCAATTAATTAACGCGCGTACTGTTGCCCCTTTTTCATTTCGATACGCGTGCTTCTGTTATATGCTTCGTGCATCGGATATCGAGAGGTCGATTACGAAATACGGAGTATTATCTGGTAGTCAAAGTTTATACCATTGCTTTGTACAAATTCCCGGATTAAGCCACATGCTTTTCATGTCATAACGAGATATCGGAAATACTTCAATCTTTATTTGTCTCTTTATCTCCTTTCGCTTAGGATTTAAATTTTGATGAAGCAATCTGCGTTCAGACAGCCATGCGTTCACCGGATATAAAATATAGCTGAATTTTGATCGCGTGTATTAGATCGTTATATTCGGACGCGAAAATGCATCATACAAATTTTTGATATAAAAAAAGTGGGTTGTGGATTAGTCAACGGGATTAAATATGTCGGTAGCAATAATGACGATTATACCAATTGTGATTTAATAATATGTATAGTAATTATATAATATACGCGGCAAATGCAATTAATTTGAAATAGCGCTATCGGCTCCACGGTCCAGTAATCACGGGAATCGAGATTAGTTGAAATGACATACGGATTATCTCGCAAAGTAACTTTCAATTCATTATTGTGTATTTAATATCTCACGTTTAGCACGCACTGACGCACCGTTGCGCGGCACATCTCTTCGACATCTAATTTTCATGAAATTTCCACTGTGGTGATCATTACGCAACTAAACACTTTGTTGATACCTAACACAGGTGATATGAAATAACCGAAGCAAAAGTGGTAGAAAAATTTTAAATAACTCGAGTAATTCAAAATAATTCAAAATTATCTAGAAAAAGAGAGACAGACAGACAGAGAGGATAGAGGAAGGGAAGAAGAGAAAGAGAAAGAATATAAAAATGCCAAACGGCGAACAAACGCACGCACTGCTTGCAGCAACTCGCTGCGGGCGTAAAGTCATATGCATATCCATACTAATTGACTTTCTATTAAATTTGGCGAAATCCGCCGCATGTTTCACCTGCGTCAAAACGGATTTGATGTCGCGTAAACATGGTTAAACAGCGAGAATGGCCGGCTCTCGTGTGATTTCAATTATTCCTGGCGCGCGCGCCCGATTTCGGCGTCGTGCAATTAAGGGAGAAGGGTGCGGTATTGGGATCTTGAATCGACCGCCCTCCGGCCTGCACGATGCCAATTACGTCTCGATCGTCCCATTCGGCGGCGGCGGCGGCGGCGACAGCGGAGGCGGCTCACTCACGAGCGGTCGCTTTCTCCATTTACTTCGGCGTATAGGTATGCCTACCTACCTATTGCCGCCCGTCGTCTACATCCAGGTCGATTTACGGTCGGGCGAGAGAGCCGGGAGCGCGAGCGAGCGCGCCGACCAGAATTTCATTTCGTTCGGAAGTACATTCGATATCCTCGGGGAGCCGTCCGTGCCCGCCCCGCAGCTTTCCCGGCGAATTTAAAGAATGTCCGTCATCTTGACGGATCTCACGCGCCGTCCCTCGGCGCCGTAAAAGTGGATTTAAAGGGATGTACGGCCGTCGCGGGCTCGGGGACACGACAGAAATGTAACCATATTGTATCGACACCGACGCCGGAGTTTCGTCGCGCCACTTGTCACGGTCGCTACTCCGGGGAAGATCTTTTCTCGCCCAGGCTCGTGGGAGATGCCGTAACTCTACGTGGCTCACTCGCGCTTCCCGGAATATCCGGCTTTTCTTTTATCCCACTGCACAGGGATAACCGAAAAATTAGGTTGCACCAAGGCGAGTCACGAAGAGGCATTTTTAATGTCGATAAATGAAAATACTTCTCACGTTACCACTGCTCATTCTCATCAATTATTTCACGCTTGCACTCATATCGATAATTCAATTAACTTGAAATTGTAACATGAACATTGAAATAATAGGTATTTTATATTTCCGAGCTGTGTTTTCAGATAATCCGGTGGTTGTATTAGTAACTCGGTTTGTGTTCAAATACATAATTAAATTTCAAATTAATGGTTGAATATATTTCTGTATGTCGTTTGATTAATTTGAAATTTAACCTGTCCAGAAGTAAAACATTTTGTTAAATTGTTGTACTGCAATTAACTGAAATTATTTCGAAAGTATAAAAATATGCGTGTTTTTCTTTTATTTAAACAGAGTCCGACCATGAAAACTTAATAATTTTGCTGCGAATTTACGCAGAATTTTTCTCGAAAAGTGCGTCTTAAAGATAGATTTTTCTTTCATTTGCAATCCGATCATTCAATATTATATTCGTTGAACAGCAAACGTTTTGTAATCGCATAACTCGTTAACTGATAATTCGAAGAATAGGGGAACATGCAGGTACTCTTAAAAATTTGCAAGCACGTCGAACAATCGTGGCTCCATGCCGCGGTATTATCATGTGAAATTATGCGGAAAATCGGTCCATCGCTTCCCGCCCGATCGCTCGCGTTGACCTTAATATCCGCAACGCCACCAAGGTGGAAAAGAGGCCGTTCTATCGTGGTTCGATGCTCGAACGGGCCGCCGCCAACAATGGGAAGTGCATGGCCAACGACGCGGCATGCGATCGAGGATATCGCATGGACGTGATGTGTGCACACCTGTGTGGATGTATGCGTCTTCGTGACCGGGTGGAATCGTACGGCGGATACAGCTTATATTGCATTCGCAACCGCGAAAGTTTCGCAGGGGAGGAATGAAGGAAAACCGGTGGCCCGCGACACGATATATGCGAACCGTATTGTCCAGATAAGGCCAATGCGGTTTTGCTCGCATACCAGCGCAGCGGTTCGCCAGTACAGCATGAATACCTGCCTATCTGCTCGCTTAACCCGGCACGATTACCGGACGAAAAAAGCGGAACGTGTCCGAGAAAGGATCGAACGTGCAGTACGATTACTCACCTTGAAGAAGGTGAGGAATGAGGAGCTTTGAAAGGATCGCAGGATGATTGGCACGTGGGCACGAGACGTGCATGTGCTTCGGGTCCATTTTCAGGAAGTAATTTACAATGGCTGTCATGGATGATTGGATTTCTCGGCGAATCATACTGAGCGATAATGCGACAGTCTGTGTATCCACGAGAGAAAACAAGAATATAATAGCATAATAAGAATATAATGTGTGTGTATGTATACAAAAGACGTAGATATTGAAATGCAAATCAATTTTTATTTTAATTATTGTAATAGACATTCCGTTTGAAATTCATGTCATTGTGTTCATACATCACTCGCACCAATTGTTCTCGGTCGTATTCAACGATGCGCACGAGACAGACGCGCGAGATAAACACGAGGGAAAATCCTGAAACGCGCAAGGCTGCAGCTGGGCTTTCAATCGCGGCTAGCCGCATTTGGTACATCGGTACGTATAAGTATTTGCATCGGTTTATGCCAGAACGATGATAAAACATTGCACGATGCACAGTTTAAACGTGCCAAATGAGCCATTAATAGAAAATACCGGTGAAATTTATGCACCACCCATATTCGGATAGAAATTAATCTATTTAAATTAAAACGGCCCGGCAAAATGTAGGACGTACCGACGGTCTCCGGGCGCCCATAAATTACTTAATTAGCTATGATCACAGGTGCGCGCGCGAAAAAGTTAGATAAATAACGCATAGTAGCTAAATTATACTTTATTAGCTCCAGCGAAATCATGATGTTTGTTACGTTACAAACTCTGATGCATAAGATCCCGATTTTCCTATTTCAACATTCCGCTCGTTATCGCACGACTGATTAAAGATCATTGAACACTCGCGCCATGAAAAATTGATAAATGTAACTATGATTCAACAAGACGATAATTTATCGAGCGTATACGTGAGAAACGATCAGGCTGCCCTTATAAAATATGATAGGGCCAGCAAAGCGCATTGAAAGTATTATTATGGAGCTATATAATGGCGCGTTCCACGCTGTATCCACGCCAATAATAAGTGACGTAAAGTGCCCAATTGATCGCGATCTTCGCCAGTTTCGCGCGAACGAGACCACTTTTCTGAGCCAACGAAGCTGAATTAATCGTCGCTCGGCGCCTCACTCGGCGTTTCCGTCAGCGCTAGCACGACGAGCACCTCTTACGCTTTCCTTTCACGTCCGAAAGAGCAGCGATTTATCGTCCCTTATTTTCACATCAACCAGACAAAGCGAACAACGCACACATACAACCGAACCTCATGTTTTCGATTCGCCTCTTAAAGAAGAGATTTCAAAAGCTACAACCGAGCCTCATGCAATCAGACTTCTCAATGGCCAGTTCTTAATGCGTATTTAATTATTAAACTCCCCAACGGTATCTATTGTTCGGCTGTTAATTGCTAACAGCCCTTTTATACCTCCCGTACAATGTATTGTATAAAATATTAATGATAACCAGTAATAACGGCGAATAAAGAATGTAAAGAATCTGAACCGTTTTGATTATTTTATTAATAACTTGTGTAATATTTGTTTTAATAGTTATGCATCGTTAATTTTATATTACAAACTTCCCAGAAATATATTCCCTGCATTCTCGATTAAGAGCTGAGATTTGAACATGCCTGAGACTGCATGTTTGCAATTCTTCACTTCGTACGCCACCACAATCACGTCACTGTGCATCTAAAAAGACAAGCGTCTACAAAACCATTGTCGATTCAATCTATGTCAAGCACGTCGTGTATCTTTGCCTCCCTTGAGACGTGTTTGCGGTGAGTTGCACTCGAGGGAAGTTGCTCCAAAATGTGTCTAACATCGCCGATCTCAATTTTCACGAATTTAGATCGACTGGCAATTTCAGATGCCAATTTCCAATTCTTCTCTTTCGCTTTTTATCACCAAACTTAGACTTTAAAAGTAGATTTAGTATGTAACCAAATAACCAAATAACAAAAATAACCTAGTTAAGTAATATTATTAAATAAATCAAATGTTTACGCTTCATAAAGTTATTTTTGTTAAATTTGTATTTTCTACGACACGACCGTCCAAAGAAATAGATATATTTTAAAACGCTATCAATTTTATGTGGAAATTATATTTTTGTCGCTGTAAAATGTGAAATATTCAGCTCTGGAATGCACAGTAGTCTTGAGATAAAACGAAGGAATTTAAAAGAAGCTTACTTCTCCCTTTTGGTCTACCCTTGTAAAGCCTTGCAGATATCGAGCGACCGCGCGAAACCCGTCGAACATTGTTGAACCAGGATTGCCGCTCGTCCGCCTGTTAATCGGCGGATGTACCGACAAGACGTGTCGTCAGCGTGTCGGCACGTATGCCTGTATACGCTTCGTCGACGGCATCGTGGGTTCTTCGAGGGTGAGCCACGACGAGGACGAAGGGTCGGTCGGGAGGGCCTATTGTGCTCGCCCGACGCGATCTCCATGGGTCGGAAAGTACACGACCGTAGGAACACATTCAGGACGAGAAGGAGAATAGATCGGACGACGGGGACGGTGGCGACGATGGAGGGCAGGCGATTCCGAGGGACACGAAAAGAGTATTAAAGAACGCGGGGTCGGCGTCGCGCTGGCAGGAACGTAGTGTAGTAGTATATACATGGGCGATGTGATGCGAATACCCGTGAATGCACCGCAGGTCGCGTAGGTGCCGTACGTCCGACATCATCGGACGTACAATCCTCGCATAAAAAAAAAGAGAGGGTACATTGATGCAATACACTTCACATCCCTCGATTTTTATTATTTTGCACGTACACTTCGCGGCGGAGAACGCGAGTAGCACAAAGCGCGAGCGTAGCGTAAAAGATCCGCGGAGCTGTCTGAGTTAACTCGTCGTTTCAATTACTGAAAGTTCGACACCGCCAGGATTAATAGATGCGCCGAAAGGAAACCGAACAATACGGTTCTTCGATCTCCGCTACTCGGGTAATGAATTCACCGGCGTGCGCGCGCGCGCCCTCATTAGACGTTACCTTTATCGTTAGATACGCGGTGGATTTAATGATAGCCGTTGCATTCATCTCGTGGCTGCCTTCACGGACGCCTTCCGCGATGAAACCGAATCCTCGGACAACGAATAAGCTCGCCGAATAATAATTCGGTCATTGATTCACGTCGACGAACGCTTCGTCGAAATCTGATTAAACATGAAATGGAAAAAAAACTTACATTTGCCGCGGTCAACGGTAAATCTCGGTAAAATATAGATATAAAATACCCTTCAGGATTCACGATACGTTGTAACGTCATTGTTTATTTATCGAGTTGAAATTTAGCTCGTCGTGATAACTACATTACACCACGAGTCCGGGTTTCATCTAGACTGGTGGTTACAGATTAATGTAACTTCATTACTCCTCTGTGCACCGCCAGAATTACCATGCTCGCGTCTAAAATACGGGAAATCATATTTTACATATGTCTCACGTGTTTGCAGCTGTATCCGAGAATGCGCCGGTATTACAACTGATAATATCCGTCGCGTAACGTGTATTTCCGCAATCCGTGCTCTTCCGTGCATTTAATAATCGCGCCGTGAGGGCACGGGCTTACATGAAGGAACTTTAACATTCGCTGGATAGGGAAAAGAGATGGAAACGATTGCTAGATGGTGAGACGATGGTGTCTATGTTGTGTGTACATCTAGCGACACTCTTGAATAACTGGGCCAACACGGTGCACCGCATTGCATCCCCATTTGCACTCTCATTCTCCTATTCATAACTGCCGTAATAGCAAGGACGCCCTACGCTACACCGTGTATGTCGAGGATAAATGCGTGTTCTTTGGTATCGTGTTCTAACAGTGCTTTTCTACGTGGCTTGCACGAGATGCGTCTTGCTTCTGGCGGTTTAAACTTGCGGCGCTAATAGAAGTTGAATGTTTCGCACGATTGATTATAACAGAAATTAGATACAAGAAGATATTATATTCCTATTATCGTGAATAATATCATATTGTGTATATATATCGGCTCCTTCTGTAAGCTAATATATAATATTTTAAAGTCATGTATTATATTTTACGTTACTTCGCTATTTATTCGCTGCATCAATTGCTTATTAATTTTATTATAATTTTACTATCCTCTCTATCTTCGAGGGGAATACTGCGAATTTTCTCATTCTGAAGATACATGATAGAACTGTA
Organism: Tetramorium alpestre; assembly: GCA_021460005.1. Taxonomy (NCBI): domain Eukaryota; kingdom Metazoa; phylum Arthropoda; class Insecta; order Hymenoptera; family Formicidae; genus Tetramorium; species Tetramorium alpestre. The sequence goes on along the minus strand of JAJVSH010000054.1, from coordinate 905,769 downwards.
AACCGCAGGAAAATCCCATGGAACACTCGTCACATGTGCGTGGTCACGTGTATAGATTAACGCCTATAGACATATCGCTCTGCATCGGCTACGATGCATCGAGCCCATGCGTCACCACAAAGCAGGTGCAACGCATGCACGTCAATCAGATTTTCCGACGATCCGTGGGCACACGTGGCGAACCGCGTTTAGTTTGTCATTAGCATGTTTAAGATCCGCTAACGCGTTCGTCGCTATCGATTCACTTAACTTGTAAACGATATCGTCGCAGACGTAATCTCGCTTTCGCCGACGCATTTACGCCCGATGTCGTCTATATTTCTACTCCAGATGGGAAAAGATGATATTAGAAGGTGCCTGTAGCGTGCTTTTTGCGCGGGGCGTGTTTTACGGCTGGAAATTAGCGGCGCCGAGGTGGCGTCATTATCCATGTCTGCAAACAAGACACGGAGCGAAACCCAGGGTTTTCTATATCCGTCATAGACGAATATGCGCGGTAATTTTCTCAAGTGGACGTTATTACGGCGGAAAGAACAAGGGACGTACGAAGTGGCTTGGAGGGTGATTACCAAAGATTGCGGCGTGTACGCCGGGTATCGTGAATACCATACTGGGTCACGAGTCCCGATCTGTCGTGAGATTATGTCGCTACACTATAAGATCCGCCCGTTGTTGTACGGTTCCTTACTGCAAGCGTCCTTACGGCACGCTTGCCGTATTCCGACATTAGCAATAGGCCGCTAACAATGTTTGGTCAGACCGTGGACCGCGACGGGTTTAATCGAAGGCAACACAATTGACCGTATATATCGAATCACATTACACTGCGCTTCATTATGCCTGATCATGCTTATGACCAATATGATTTTGTCTGAATATGAGTTTTGTTCCTGCTTGCTTTATGCCTTTCTCAAATTATTAAAAAAAAAACTATGATTATAAATAAACAGTTAATTGAAGATATTTGAGAAATTAAAAGATCTTGTGCCCTGTTAAAATATAGTACGAGATAATTTTTTAATATAATGTACGATCCTTATATTTCTTACATTTCGTATTTCCTTTTTTCTCTCTACTGGGTTTTACGTAATAGCGTAATTTAATATACTATACATATACATCAGAGATCTCTTTCTCGGTCGAAAAAGTGATTATTGAATGTAGGACGAATGTATAATTTCATTCCGAAATATTATTTAGCCAGACAATTGGCGTTTCCGACAATTTCCGTTCTGAGATACAAATTATAATGTGTCGTCTTTTTAACGAAGATAAAATAAAAGCTATAGCAAACGAACTTTTAACGAAATTATTATGATAAATGGCAACGCGGCCAAAGCCAAAGTGCGCCAGCGCTGTCGATCAAATTAATAAAAAAATACCGTTGTGCTCTCGTTACATATTTCCTGAAAGATATTTACATAAAACATAGTATTGATCAATCGCTTTTGTGCTCGATGTACGATTTACATCAACATATAAATGATTTATAGCACGAAATCATGTTTATATTTACATAAAACTAATTGACATACAGAAAACAATTATTTCGGTTATTATCAATCTTGGACAACATTAAATAAGTTCAACGCTATAGATATTGGCTATTTCCAGCTTATGAAAAGTAATATTAAAATATTTATTTAAAACACGATAATTGATATAAAAGTCACTTTAAATAATTTATAATTTGCAACAGAATGTATAATAGGATTCTAATAATTTTATCTCCTGTTTTATGTAGAAAACATTTGAAAAAGCAAAATATAAATATACGGATACTATAGATATACACAAAATTGAAAATAAAATTTAATCCGATTTTTGTCGAATCATCTATCTTTTATGCGAGTTGTAAATCAAATAAATGGGTTTAACAACAGTACAATAATTAGCGTTCCTTCTTTTGCCTTTAACATGAATATTTAAACGCGCAGGAGAAATAGATAATCGATTTTATACCATTTATAAAGATTTTGAAGTAGATATCGCGTTCGAAGCTGATAACTGGTTCTAAGTAATGATGGTTCGGTGAGGGAAAATGTGGGTGCGTGTTCAGAAAGCAAACAGCGCCGAAAAAGGGAGCAGCGCGAGAAAAATGAGAGCGAACGAGTTTACAGAAAGGAAGATAAAATTGAAGAGCGGGCCGTGATCGGGATTAATAAGGAGATCGATGGAACGTCCATTTCGCGCGTATTTTTTTCCATTGAAGCTTTCGCGAGACATTTTAATATCTTTGATATGCTCTGAAATTCTTGATTACATTATTGATCTCGTACGCGTAACACACTCTCATTAACTATCTCATACAATTTTTATTATCGTGTCATTAGTATATCGAATATTTTACGCATGAGAAAAACGGAAAATACTGTATCGCGTTATTCACATGCTATCAAGCATACTGCTTCGTATCCGTTTATAAATCGCGAACACTAATTATCGGAGATATATCAGGATATCAGGAAACGCGCGTCCAGAGTCTCAACCAGAATCGATGGACTGTAAAAAATTAGAACGCTGACTGAGGTCTGTGCTACGATATTTTATTACGATATATTTTATTACAGTGGAGATACGTGTGATAAGCAGGCCCATGAATTTCACGATTTTATTTGCAGTCGTACACGCCAAATCGACTGTCGGATTTACGTGATACATTATCAATTGTAAACCTTGGCGTAATAAATACGACGCACACGTGCGCAGACTCACGAGCGCGTGCACGGCTCGTATAAACGCACGAATCTGCGGCAATGTTTTTCGTCGGCTAACCAGCTCGAGAATCCACAGATCCATCTCAATTAGTTGGCGTTATTACAGCCCAACAAGCTTTGCCTCGCATTACCAGCTATGCCCAGCGACCGGAAATGACGGTAAGGCCAAGTTAGTTTCCGCGGGCGTTGGATGGAGGAACGGGAGTGCGTTTGACTACACACAACCGGCAAGATAGCGCCGAAATTTCGGGTGCCGTTAAATAGATTGAGCTGCGCGCGTTACTGGCCCGACAATAATAACTTGGACGCGGTTGTGTGGGTGGCTAAATATCCGCCGTCCGGAAGGTGCGGCGCGGCTTAATATAAGCCGACTAGCGATACCCAGTCCATTAATTATAATCAGAAAAAGATACACCGTGTAATTTCCGGAACCTCTAACGCTCGTCGCTGTATCGCTAGGTTTCGGTCGATATACTAGATGTTGGCCGCGGTTACACCTACTTCATCTCGTATCTACGATAGAGAGAGAGAGAGAGAGAGAAGGATACGAGCACCTGTACAGTGCGTTATCGTAATTCGCAGATTTCACGAGGCGATATATTTAAACGTTAAGGCACGTTAAATCTCGAAAACTGGGTACTTTCCTGTTTATCGCTTTTGATTTTATGGCGTAAAATATAAAACTTTCCCGACAGAGCGTCACCCTGATAAAAGGAAAAAAGATTTTTCAACGATATATTACCTCACACAAGTTATCTCGCTTCGGTCGTCAATTCTGTCGTACATCTGTTGGAAAGTTCGTTTAAAAGACTTTACGTGTCGGATATATAGGCGTTACGATACCGCAGCCATCTAGATCAATTTCCGAATTATTTGACGCGAGAAAATCGGAGAGATCGAACATGTAGGTGTTAATGTGCACGTGTGCAACATATCGGGCGCACTCGGTGACCGCTTTTTCGCACAGTCGTTGCTTTTATCCGTTCGCAGTTGAAGCGTGTCGGCCAACACCGAAAATTTGAGCCGCGCCGCGAAACAACGCGTTGCTGTTACATCGCGCATGTGAAATGTGTCGGCAGTAATTGCCGTGGCAATTACGCCGCGTCACTCCGCCGCCGACCACTGTCTATGTAATGCGGCTCTAAATGCGCCTTCCCGCATGGAGCACGTACCTTATACCGCGATATTATGCTGCGAAAGCCGTACGGAGAGCGCCCTCGCGCCAAGACCGCGGAATGAGTCCAAATTGTCATGATAATCGAGCAATTAAATTTTTGCTTCCTTTTCGCCCGGCTCTTTAATAGTCAAATATTTCATGTATATGTCATCATGTTTTCTTCCGTGTACAGTGAACAAAAAGGTCAGAGATATCACAACGAAAGGACTTGATTTTAAGTAAAATCATAAAAGATATTCAGAAATAATTTCGTCATGTAATATTTATTCAATATCATATCAAATCTTGATATAAATTAAAAAGTTCTAAAACGTACGAAAAATATATATAAGTTCATATTATTATTAGGCACAAAATCCAACTAGACCGTGTTTAACGGGACATTTCCTATTTAATTGATTCAATGACCGTTTCCATAACGGTCGTTGACTCACTTGATATAAGAAGTTCTATTTATACGTCCGTATATTTAGTCGTTAGGGAATGAATGCTCGGATAATCGACCACATCAGATAATCCGGATATTCCATCTGTACATCATCTAGCCGATACACGAGGCTCTCCTTCCGTTTCTTCTCAAACAAACGAGACAAATAAACTTGGAGCGGACAAACATCCGGAAATGGCTGTATTTGAAGTTCCACTAATTGCGAATGGTCTTGGCTGCCGAAACTGGCGCGGGAAAAGCAATCCGCCCCCGCAACGACAAACGTAACCCTGTGTATCGCGACGTGTAAATACATAGACGGAGAACGCAGAGAAAGTCCGCAGAGTTCAGAAGCTTGAAGTAGCTAACGCGCGCGTGTTTTAGGTACAAAGCTAATGAATTTTTGCGATGAGGTCCATGATGAAGCCAATACTCTCCGCTCAGTACTCACGCGCGCGTGCATCGTGTCGGGAAATTTGCTAAAACTAATCACGAAACTATCGTGAAAGTGCTAGTGGTATGAATAATGCTCCTGTTTTCCACTCTCTAATCGCATGTCGCGATCGGCAGCGCTTACGTGTCCAAAGCAGTCAGAAAATTCAAGCGCTCTCGGAGAAGAAGTCTTGTTCGTCGAGAAAATATATCGAGAGAGATTGAAATTCGATTTGATCTCGCTGACGCAAACCATTCTTTCGGAGCTTAAAATAATTTGTGGATTACATTAAAAATGTAACGAGGTACAATAACAGGCGGTTTCAGCGCGCGTGCGTAGAAATATCAAATTGGCTTGGCTAGAATATAATGTATTTGATGTAATCCCGCGGCTCCCGAGCTATTGATTTATATCACTTGCCACCGGCAACCTGTATTTCAAAATGGGACGGCAACGTTATATGTACTGCGCGAAACAGCGCACTTTAGAACCGCGAAAGAACGATGCGGGAATTACGACCGCGTCCGCTAATTAATCACGCTTGGCAGTAATTCCGTGCAGCTCGCATCGCGCGCTCATTTCAGAGTATGGTGGGTTTGTTTATAGCGCCGGCTAACCGTAACATTAAAATGTCCGATGCCCGAACGTATCCGAATGGCGATATATCATCGACGTTGCTAATACTCGCGACTACGATTCCATTTCTGTACATAATTACGAATTTTATTATCCGATAGGCTATTCATTCGATACAGCGAATACGTTCGCTTGACTCGCTTAAAGCCGCTATTCCAAACGTGATCGTTTTGTTTTAACAATTGAATTAATCCTTCAAACAAACAGATTTTTTTCTGTATGTATGTACACAGAGTGATCCCCCCCTATCTAATATCGTATCTTCTATTTGCATGCTATTTTCTGTTTTCATTGTTTTCATACATAGCTGCATATTTATTACGTAACATTTGCATCCCGTTTGCACACGATATTCTTTTAACTAACGTTTTATTGTGCACATGCCCGTAACACTCGCGAATGTGAGCACTTTCATAAAACGGACCGGCAATTGCTAATCTTGGAAATTGCGCAGAAGGATGCGCCTAGTTTAGATAAGTATGCACGATCGGCACATTCATAACAAACGGTCTAATAAAGTCGGCAGTAAAATGCTTGTTCCCCAGGAATATTACTCTTTTATACGCATAAAAGAGATACTGCACGGATAATTGTCGCACTTTAATCTCACAGCTCGTGAATTTAGCACATGCAAAAATGTAGAATTATCGCAGACTGTCAACGCGAACTCAATGCATTCCTTCTACATGCGATTATTTAAATTTGAATTTTTATGAAACTGAATTATTCGAAAATTTCGAATCTAGATGGGTCGAATGCGAATCATATGTATTACCAATCTTATAAGATTATATTTCTCATTAATAAGTAGCTAGAAATAGTACAATTATGCTAATAAGTACATTTATATTATTTTTTCTTATCAAAATATTTCCTCATCATCATGTTAAAATTCCATCTAATAATAATTAAATTATTAAGTAAAAATTATACGATTCGATTCGATTTAATTCTATTCACGATTCGGTTCGATTCAGATTCGAAAATGGAAATGAAATTCAATTCGATTCGATTATTTAAAATAAAAAAATTCTAAATTTCCACATCTCTAATCTTTTCCATTCTTAAGCTTTAGTTTAAATGTTATTTTCGTGCTAACCTTTGCAGCTCTTAGTATCGAAATAATGTTAACTCCACGATGAGAGAATAAAAGATCAACTAAACTCCACAGTAGTCCATGTTTAAATGTCATCGCTACGAGAAAGGCATTAATAAAATCGAATTGTGCTGCTCGATGCACATACGCCAGTAATAGAATTCGTGAGTTATTATTATGCTTTGAACAAGAGACAATCGTAATTTGTTACTCCGCGAGCGACATTCTGTCGCTCTGATTGTGAAATTTTAGTTCCACTGCGATAATATTAGCTGTTGCGTATTGTAATATCATACTATTATAATTTACTTCGTTAATACGTATCATTGGAAACGCTCAATACCATTCCGCGGTTATCAACTTGCGCAAGTCAACTTGCAATACGTGGATGAATTTGCCGGGAGAAATTTTATCAGGCTCCCGAGACGTAGATGAAATATCATATTATCATCACACAAGAAAATATCGGATACACTCGAATATATACATATATATATATATATNATTAATTATCACGGGCTAGCTACCGCAAAAAGCATTTACAAATTTCATCATGAATCTCGTCCATCAACGGCCGTCTAACTATTACCGTATAATCATTCGTTAGGCGAAAACAGATTCGTTCTTGTACCGCCGTTTTAAGGATTAACGCACACCGCAACCGTTCATCAAGCTCGCGCGCATAAATGGACGCTTCATCAACGTCTTTACGTCTTTGCGAGCCAATCTATTTGATTCGCCCAATTCTGTCTATGTCGTTTTGGTCTGTTCGCCGGTATCTAGTCCCTACGAGTCATGATTCTCCGTCGTACCGGAAACGCGCAACCCTCATTTACTGCTCGCTTATAGTCGTCACTCTTCCTTCTCGTCCTGTTTCGCCGCCACCGTTCGCATCTAATGGCTCGAATCTTTTGTCGATGAGTGCAACGTGTTGAGCACACATAGCGCGCCGCTGCAATTGCGTCGTCCAATGTTCTGCAGTTCGCGCAAAGTTGGAATTTTGCAGGAGATTCGAATACCGACGTGCACATGAATTCTCCAAGCTTCGTTCCTTTCTGCAGCAAAGAGCGTGTTAATCGCGCAGTCCTTTGCCGTGCCGAAACCGCCGCTTTCTCGGAACAAAAGCAAGTGATAACCGCGAGGCTTATCGGAATTTTCGAACGGCAGACTGCGTACTCCTTGTTTTGAAATTTTAAACAGATCCTATCTGTTGAATATCTCCATTCTCGATATTGGTGACACAGTAATACTAAAGCGTATTTAATTGATCGTTTTTAATTCACATAATCGAACTCGTGATTAAATCGCGCGCTTAATGGACTCTTGTATTATATAGGACCTCCATCCGTATAATCGCCTAAAAAATCCTATATAATACGGCATGGAAAAAGGGAGGTACGTATTAACATCAGGATTCACATTAAATAACAACAGTTAGCTCGTAATAACCATCGTGTTATACATATTTGCGAGCTTTTTCCCCATTTTGTATTCATTCTTCATGTACGCCGCACATCCGTTTTAATTCAGTCGACGTCAACGGGGAAGCACGGCGCTTCTCTACTGGAGATGTTCATTTCTCGAGCGGTTAAATCTGCTTTTAGAACGCGACGCGATAATCTCAATTTTGTCCTCCTATTCAGATCGCATTTCTAAAGGGAAACGAGAAAATCTGTGGTGCTCGAAACTAAAAGCCACGAAGACTCTCATTCGCACTGCCTCTAAAAGGTCTTATTTTCAGCGGCACAAGGTAATGACATGTTAAGCACCGTGATTTTTTTTTAACCATTCTTTTAAGCAGGAAGCTTGACCGCACCTGAGTTTCCTGCGGGCAACAAAAGAGACAAATTGTGTCGCTTATAAAATAGTTATTTACTTGTTCCTTTTCCTCTAAAAACATCTTTTATAAGCAAGTGATATCCACTTTTTTTTATTTACTTCATTATTTTAATCTAGATGGCAATATTGCGATTATCTTACGAATATAAAAGAGATAAAAGATAGAAGATGTTTTTTTATAAATACACACAGATATTATTCGTAATTTAAAAAAAAGTGAAAGATATGCGATTTCTACTTACGGTCGTAATTAAGAAGCTTTAATCATCTACCGTTTGCCTTGTCATTTTACCGGTTCATCGTTTAATGCAAATTGAAATGTACCATTACGATAGGTGTGCAATAACATTTTAGTTTAGATCGTCAGCAGACAGCTGCTAACGTGTAGATCGTTTCCCCACGGGCAGTGCCCCGTTTTCTACTGACGCCTTGGAGTCTGGAACGACATGCGTCTTCACGTGTGTTTATTTAGTCAACGAGTGCACGTATATTCACGCGCCCACGCGTGGAAAGTCGCACGTGTTTCGTGCTCGCGTTGGCGAGTCTGCCAGCCGGTCTTTGTAAATCCTTCAGTTGAATAACCGTCTCGCGGTGAGGCGCGCGTTTCTTTCCGAGTTGCAGTCGTTTCTTTCCGAGCTCAGCCGTTTCCCTTCCTTTACACTTCTCAAGTCTTCTATTTATCAGGAACGGTACATAAATACGCAATACGTTATTACGTGTACAGTAATGTTAAATTAATAATCATTAAATGTTTGCAGACATTTAACCAAGCTCGCGATAGTCGGTTACCTCTGATTTCCTACCCTCATCGTTTCAGACGGAGGAATCTGGTTGGTGAAGTCTCAGAATACCTCGGGGCAGAAGATAATTTTCATGAAATTTACACGGTGGAAAGCTCGCGAGAGCCCGCTTTGTACAAGAGTTTTAACAAAATAAAAAAAGTTGCGGCTCCGTTAGGTTTCTAGGGCAACAGATTAATTTCAATATCGATTTTTTATTTATTTAGAGAGAAATCTGATTTATAATTAGAAGAGATTCATTAATATATAATATTGCAAGTATTAATATTTCAGCATTATTATCAGCATTACATTCATTTTAATTCTCTGTATGAGTTGGAGGAAACATGTTCGTAATTTAACTAAAGAAAATTTTTATAAAAGTCGAACCTATAATACATATGTATCTAATATTAAATGAAGAGTTTTTTTCTATACACAAAAAGTTAAATCGGAAACCTTTGGAACTGTGTAAAATTTGCATATATATCCATTATGCTCATATTCGAATTGAATAATTATAATTTATCTATAGATAACTAATTATTTCTTATTTGATTGATTTTATCTATTTCATTCATAATTTTTGTTCTCTGCCTTTTGGCAATGCGCAATAACCCGAGTTTTTCTCGAGTGATCTCTCGTTTTAGTCGCAATATTGTCTTTAACGTTCGCCCGTCGTTACCAAAGAGAGACCAACGCCAGCCGCAACTCTACGGGAATGACCGCAGCCGCATATTCGCCCCCAATTCGTATCTGAAATGGTCAATGGTCGCCCTGGCGCAGATAACGCGACACGAATCATGCGATTCGTATTCACCTCTTACACCCATCGGCGGCAGACAGCGGGCCGGCTTTCAAAGAGAGTACGGGATGTGCAACGGAGGTCGCGGCAGGCCACCGTAATTTCGCGAGAACTCGTGTGGCATAATAAAGGTATCCGCAAGTCCGATACCAGCGAGAAAGCAGTCGATGCCGCATTATTCCGTTACTCCTCTGCACATGCATTGGCACGGGAAAAAGAGGGCGGCGGGACGGTTAGATCAACGACCTGCTCATCGTAACCCGGGTCACTGCGATACAAAGCGGTCTACTCTCATTCCCTTGTACACGCAAAGCGCATTCTTCGTCTCCCGTTATACTTGCTTCTTCTTATCTAATCGTACCTACTATCTAAAAAAAGCTACAATTGATTCAACAAAAAGCTTTCATTGCGATTTCGATGGTTAGAGATATCTCTACCCTATTAGTGACATATTTTAGTTCACTACAAAATGTAATTTGCAATGATTATAACAGTATATTGACGTAATTCTATTGAAAATAAAAAAGAAAGGCTCTAGAATATTCTTTATTGTGCCGATTATTCGCGTGATATTCACGAATATCGTTAAAAAATCGCTAAAAATATTGCGTTACTAAAATAAAGCATTGTAATGTCTAGTCAAGAATGTTAAATATTTCAGAATAAAACCTATTTTGATTGCTATCCTGCGCTTAAATAATATAAATTAATAGCAATACATGTCGCGTGTTGCAATTTTAAGCGGTACCTATAAAATAAATCGTGTAAAATAAATTGCCAACAGAGAACATTTAAAAGCGATATGGTGTCTATGATTCTTGTGTAGATACCCTAATGTTCATCGTGTGAATCTATTTAGCCGCTAGTAAACATATCAAATATCTAAGGGATCTAATGTTGCAACGGTGAGTATCGGAGGGTATAAATATCTCCTTGAGATAGATGAGGAGTCTGCCAACAATAGATTTCTACGTTAACCATATGATTGAGGATAAGATCGTAATACTTTCGTTTCCTTAAGCTAATTAACTAAGAAAATTACTCTTCTATTTATGTGTCGACAGTTATCTTTCTCAAGTCAGGATCAGAAATGCACGGCGTAAAGTAGAAGTTAAAAATATCTCACACATATAAGACAGTATCGGGTAAGATGATATCTTTGCCTTTCACGTTGATCGCGCCTCTTGCATTCTTCGCGGTCGCCTTGAGAAAGGCTGCTCACGCATTGAGCTTGCTTACGCTAATGCATGGTAACGAGACAATACTGGGACCTCGTAAACGCTTGCCGTAAAGGTGCAACGGGCAGTCAATTTACACGCGTACTATATACCAGAGGTGAGTAGATACACGTAAAACATCGAGAAGGACGGAGAGAGCAAAACGGTCAACATGACATCCGCACGTCCTATAACGAAGACAGCAGCTCGTCCCTGGCCTCTTTCCAAGGAAAAGTATATTTCTTCTCAATCCGTCCGACTGTTTTTATGCCAAGGCGTGCCACCATCAATTCAAGGTAAATCGGTCATATCGGGCGAGTAGCTTCCACCGAAATGTTCGAATTTCCTCTCGCGCACGTTTCCGACGTTACATACATATGTTTGAAATTTATACCCTCGAATATTAGGATTATTAGGATTATTAGGACCATCATCGTCGACATTCTCTCCAAATTGCGGTGCCATGGCTGTCTTTTTGACTCGAAAGCCCGAATGCATTCAAGGTATGCGCGATTTTACAGTGTTCTCAGCATGTGCACTGATTTGCGGTGCACATGATTTGCGGGGGCACAGTAAACAATAGCTGTCCATTCCGAGCGTGAATTCTTCAGAGGCGGCGACGGCGTTCGATTCTCGAGTATTAGATAGCCGTACGACATCTTGCGATCGATAACGTCGTACGTGCACGGTGCACCGCATGTTTTCGCGATGTCTACGTGAAGGTAAACCGCGCGCGTCTCTCTCTTTTTAACGTCGTCGCTTGAGAAATGGTCGTACGCGAGGAGCGATCGTAAACGTCGTGTTTTCGGGAAAGGAGTCTCCTACGTGAGGCGGAGTAGTTTACTCTCTCACTTTACTTCCCGGGTGAGGACGGTGCTGAGAAAATCTTGTACCGAATATCCACGTGACGCACGCCTTTCTCATTTCTCATATCTTCGCTTATCTAGCTCCTTCGAGGAACCGATAGAAGTCGCCTTTATCTTCTCCTGTGCTTTTCTACGTAAAATACGAAAGTATTTCCAATTATTCGTTTCGTTGGCGGTTTTAAGAGAAATAAGTTTGCTATGCAAAACAATTAAGCGACGACGAACAAAATTGCTCGAAGAAACTTTCCGTGACTTCTTCGATTCATGACGCATACATATCCATAGAATGGAAAGGTCCTATCGTAGTCGATCCTGTCAAGAAGTCATTTCCGATTCCGTTAGAGGTAAGCGAGGAAGAGAAAGGGGGTTTATTCTCTCATCGCATCTTTCGTCCCCGCGTGCATATTAATCGATCTCTACCCCGCTCGAGAGGTCCTTCGGTGAGAAAGTTCGGTCGACGATGGCAACCCAATCTACGAAAGGCTGCAAAAGCAAGACGCGCCCCTGATCCCTGATCGACCGGCCGACTGTTCTCACCGACCGCAAACTGTGATGGACATCGTCATTAAACTCGACTTCAAGCGCATATCGTAGGTGCTCACCTAGGCATTCTCCCCTCACTTCCCCACCTTCTCTCGACGGCAGGCCACCGTGTATACGTCATGTGCATGATCTGTGGACGTTGGAAGGGCTGTCCGAGCTTGCACCAGGAGGTGCAGAGGTAACCGAAGAGTATGACTGAGAGAGATAGCGAGGGAGAGGGTTAGGGAGGGAAATCTGAGGGGATAAGCCGAGGGGGGTAGGTGTTCTCGATATGATTAATGCCCCGCATGCGTGTTCATATGTGGAGGACAGCTGTGAGTGACTCGTGCCCCGCCCAACCACTACCGTCGACATTCGACCGAACGCACACCTACAGAAGAGAGAGAGAGGGGGGTAGCAGGGAGGGAGAGAAAGAGCGGGTTCTCCTCTCCTCTCACGCTGGGATATGCACCCAAACTACAGCTACTGTTACCCTCACGGGCCTCACGTTGTAACATCGAATACGACGCGCGCGATACTCTATCCCGAATACATGACGCATTCGACGCGTATTAACTAGCATTACGGCTATGATGTGGTATCATTCGCAACCGTGACCCAACTGCTGCTCATCTCGATGACCCCGCGGCGCCTCGTAGCGTCCTGTTCGTATCCAGTTTTTAACACAACCATGCATAATGTTTTAGCAATTTTACCTGTGACAGAAAGAGAAAAAAAAGAGAAATTTGCAACTAAAATGACTGCATTTCTGATGAATAAAAAATATGAGATACGAAAGAAATTGAACAAAAGAGACTTTATTTGTAATTATTAAATATTTCTGCCTACTTTACATGAAACGAATCAATCCTTTTCTTTTCTATATCGAAATAATATAATAAAATAATTATTTATACCCAAATAATAAATTGCAAATTTGTTTCAACGACATATAAGCATGTTTCAGTATCATTGAAATAAAGAAAATATCACCCAGTGATTTTGACCGAATACGCGCGAGACCAAGCCGCGAACAGGGTGATTTATTCCACGGCGACTGGTGGCGACGTTTAATTAACCGTACGCGGCTCAAGTTCTCCCATTCTCGCGAAAGTAAGCGTTACTTCAGGTAATGCGCGCGAAAAATTATGAGTGTACGAAACGAGATTAACCGTTTCCGTGCTTTTCGTGCACCGCCCGCGTCGTCACGTTCGCTTCTTTTCTTGTGCTTCCGCCATGCATTTCTCGCGAAACTTTTCTCAGGGAATTGCACTGGACCTTATACTAGATTATACGATGGTAAAAAAAATTTATCGCGATCAACACACATACACAAGCAAGTAGATCTCTCCTTTAAAGATTAGTTTATAAAGCGAGATATATTATTAAAAGATGCGTTGTAGTCAGATATGTTATTCGACAGTAATTATGATATAGATATGGAAATTATAGTTTAAGAACGGAAATTTTCCTGGTACAATTTCTTTTTTCATTTACTCGATTTAATGTTCATCGTAAACGTGAAAAATGTGAGATTGACGTAGCGCTGTCCTGAGTAGAGAGTAAAAAAGTATTATCTGATACTTCATGCAGAATTTTTACGTACATCGTTCTAAAAAGAAAATGTACAGTGCGCAAATATGAACTTTCAACCGAGTCTTCAAAAGTCGTAAAATACCTTATTGTACTTGTTATACTTGTTGTTTTTTATAAAGTTTCTCTCGCTATAAAGATACTCTGCGTAAAATTAACAACCGTAATATTTTCAATTGTTTATTATATGTTTGGCAAGGTGTATCAACTAATAGAAAAATATATCTTCAAAAGAATATTCACTTTTAATTGTAAAAAGTGAACATACTGTTATGTTCACATGTCTTTTTTTTTTTTTAAAAAAGTCCTGCATATATTTGTTACTTAATTTGCGAAATATTATTATATATTTTATATGTTAACAAGAAAACACTGAAGCATTAAAAAGTAATTTACATCTATTACATGTTGAATAGTTCACCAAATTATTTTCTATTATCAAATTATTTTCTAAAGAATGATGCGCGCGGTATCGCACCGATGCTCCCACCGATGCCCCTGTCGTATTTGCCGGGTTAATTAGAGGCTAATTACGTTCCTATGTATATCTACGGTCTTGTTATTCGTGTTAATACCTCGGCTTTCATCGCTTTTGCTCGGCATGTAGCTAGTTAAAACTTACGACGCCAACGCTAAGCTTAGCGTTCTCCCTTAACTCTTCCCCTTCCATTACACTGGTTGCTTCTAGATTTCATTTCGTCGTCAACGCGGGGCACCATTTGTTTTATGATGAAGCTTTTATCTATTGACATTTATCCTCTGCACGTGAATAAAAATCATATGTTCTTTTTTTTTCGACATTTAAATTTGGATATTGAAGGAACGAAGAAAAGAAGGCGTCTAAACTTTTAACGAGTTTATCAAATTTCGTCACAATTGAATGGGAGGATATGCAAAAACTTCTTGTAAGGATATAAAGTGGGTAAAAAATATAAATTTTTTTAATACATTGAGATCGTATTTATTTCCCGAATGTTCGAAGTCAGAAAGCGACATTTATTTCCGTCATAAAACTAAAAAGTGATAAAAGTCGAGTATAAATTATTTTCGTTTTATTTATAAAATTGAAAAATAATAAGAGTCAAATATAAATTTCTAAATGTTTATTAAGAATACAAATATAAAGATAAATGTACCTCTTTAAAAATAATAATTTTTTCATTCATAATTGACAAGAGTGTAAAATTGTTCAAAACATTTTAGCATATGTAAAGCTATTAGATAACGCTCGCATGTTATTTTATTTCTTTTTTTATGTTTCGAGTAGACTTTATATAATTTAGTTGGATGCCACTTCTTGGTAAAAAGCGAAATATGTTGTGGAAAATATATCCAATTATGCTGTTGTAACAAATGCTACTCTCCGGCTTTGCCACTTGAGAAATAAATACGACATGAATGAGTTAAATAAAAATGTACATAATTTTTTATACGATGGAGTATTTTTTTAAAGAAATATAAATGTCGCAGCTTAGTAAGTATACGAGTCAGACTCGTTTTTGAGGTATCAAGTTAATATATATGCAACGTGACAAATAATTTGTATCCTCAAAAGAAAAAAGCACGGATAAATATACATTCCGGCAGATGATTCCTACCGCGACGATCGATCTGTTCGCGAGATCGAAAAATTTCGCGCGATTTGTTGCCCAAAATAAATCGCGGTAGCGTATTCGACGTGGCTCACGATAAGACGCTAGGTGCCAAGCAGGCGGGATTACGAGGGATATCGAGCAGAGATCGAATTCGATTTGCAATATGCAGAAGGGATGGCAGGGCCTCGTTCGGGCAGCGGGGCAAGCTGGGCGGAGAAGCGGGCACTTCGATTGAAAATAGTTCGGTTTCAATCTCGCCCCATCTCGGTGGTTCTCCAGAGCTCCTGAATAAACACTGACTTTCTCGCTTCACCTCACTCGGAATCAATTCTAGCGAATAACCGAGGTGTTAAGCTCACTCAAGCCGACGCGGCGGCACCCGTCGTCACGGGGGATACATGGGGGATGAGGGCGAAATTTAAGGGGCTTCCCGAAAAGAGACATTTCTAGGCACCCGGAAACCAACCGCGCTCGAAAGAAAAAGCTGCGGGAAAGGAAAGCGGCGGGAAAATCTGCAACCTGCGCGCGGTGCGGCGTCGCGTAAACACATCCATCATACTACACGTTGCGGATTAGGTCCTATCTGCGGGATAGAATCTCGTTACCGACGATGATAACGTGCTCGTCACGACGTTATTTTTTTTTCCTTTCATTCTTCTTTTTTCCTTATTGGCGCGAGATTCAGTATGATACACGCAATGACGAAATATTTTCGAGCTACGCCATCGTCGACCTACATAACTGTCTCATACACGGGAGTTGAAATAGTGTTTGCCTTCGCGGAAACTCACATCAGTTTGCGGCATATGTTTTCCTTGCATCACGTTGAGTTGCGAGCACGCCGATTACATCGTCATAAGTGCTCTAACGCTCAACAATTTAGCACTGCCCGAGAATGTTGTGTATATATTTATATACATATATATAAAATATTTTCTATGTGCTTGCTCCTATGAAAAGTATCTTTTTTAATTCGCGTAATTTTTTAAATAAAAATAGATGTTATTTCACAAGAATTAAAATGATTGTTTTATCACGTTTTATTACAGGCCTTATAATTTATCCGTTTTAAAAATGAATTTTTTTTTAAATTATAATTTAATTTACCTTTCTGTGTCATTTATGCCAAATATAATAGTACTTTTGATACTACTTTTAAATTATTTATATTAACTTTTTTATGCATAAATTAAATCTTGTTTGTTATCTATTTCAGATTTTAATTTTTACAAATTACGCACTTTGTTAACATGATACATTGCATAGTATATCGCAGTTACTGTGATATTACACGCAATGTGTCATCTCCATGATAAAAAATATCAAGCAATCGCAAACTAAATATGTAATCTTTCATGACAAGATATTGCGTTAACGTGGACAAATTGTACATGATGGAAGAGTCGTGTCAAGTTCGTAACGAACAGTTATAATTCACTTAAATGAATTTTAACTCTTGCGTATATTTTAAAAATATTAAAATGTAATGTAACATAAAACAGGTATCATAATCCTTGAATAAGAATATCATAAATGAGTGAGTTGCGAATGAAAAATGTTATGTAAATGAGAAATATTTTTAGCAGCTTACAGGTAAATTCCATTTTTTAAATAAAGGACTGTACCAACCGCAGTTTTTGACAGCATATTCTCTAAAGTAATCAAAACTTCATCATAAATTAAAACGGCCAATAGTTTTCGGAAATAAATCGACGCCCTCATATCGTATTTTTGTTTCGGGGTTACCCAAGTCGTGTCTAACGTTATAATAATTAATTTCTGTCGTTTGCAGTGTTTCACAGAAGTTTCGAAAAATAGCATCTCGAAAGATTAATGGCTCGATAGGTTTGCTGATTTAGCAATTTAATGATATAATGGATTTAGTCATCTCAAACGGGCAGAGTACTTGATCAATTGGATTTGCCGCAATCAGCGTGACTCTCTATTTACTTCTAATTTAATCATTGCATGACCATCGACGGCATATAGCCTACATCTGCATCCGACAGTGGTACAGGCACGTAGTAAATGTATAGCGACACTATAGCGACGTACACAAATGGTTGCGCAACGTATAAATTCCGTCGCTGTCTGGATCTCATATGGAGCGTGCCATTGAAACGTGTTTTTGCT
This sequence comes from Tetramorium alpestre, assembly GCA_021460005.1. NCBI lineage: Eukaryota > Metazoa > Arthropoda > Insecta > Hymenoptera > Formicidae > Tetramorium > Tetramorium alpestre. The sequence goes on along the minus strand of JAJVSH010000054.1, from coordinate 887,934 downwards.
ATGAATTCGACAAATATTTGCCCGCGTGACATGGGAAGGTTGACACATGCCGTTATGGAAAAAACCGCGAGCGATAAGAGATCAATCGCGTGTACGTTATTTCGCGGCGTGCAAAATTGCATAACCGAGCGGAGAAGAAAATAGGGAGGAGGGGGAGGTTACAATCAATTTTCGTTTAGCGATACACGGTGAAATCAATTTTAATCGCGCCGCTATATCGAGAGCGAAATATCAATTTTTTGGAGCAACACATAGCGACACATTAGATAGAGATCGTGTTTATAACTGTTGAAAATGTCGTTCCTGTTTACGGGAAATCAATTTCCATTATTTTCCCATTTATTTTTCTATCAATCTTCGTTTTCTATCGGTTAATGCTTCGATAAAAAAATCATTGCAGAATGTAACTTATAAAATTATCTTTATACGATTTAACGCGAATAAACATATTTCGCATTAATAAAATTACCTTTCATTGTCGCTTCTGCATTTGCCGGTTTACACGCCAGTCTTTCTAGGTATTTAAGATATTTACAATGCAAGATGATATTTTCAGCCATTTTCCGGGTGTATACACAAAATGTACGACTCGGTGCAGCGTTTCGTTTTACTGATCTTCTCCGTTTGTTCTTCATCCCCCCGCTTTAGCCTACATCTTCAGCCTGTGTTTTCTACAGCGTGTCCTCCGCAACCCCTGCCTCTGCACGCGTTTGCTTCGTTTTCTCTCTGCAGTATTTCTTTGCTCTCCTGAGATCACGCTTTTCCCGACAATTCTTCTCCCTCCCATCTCGGTAATAATTGAATTCGCGTTACGTCTCAGCTACCGCGCGAGAAGTCAAGGAAGAAGACAGGGCGCGCGCGCAATCGTGGACGGTTCGCATTTGAAATTGAGAGGAGAAGAATGATAAAAAGACAACGATTGGAATGAGGCAAGTGGCCGCGTATTGTGCCTCTCACGGTTGCGGCAATCCGATTAGACGGATCTGCGGTACGCAGCGCCGCCGACTGCGAAAAGCTACTCTTTGATTTTGAAACTTAATTTGCTCATCGAGCGAGAACAAAGAAAGCTGCACGCTCTTTCGCGTAACGAGGCTTCGCTTTCGTCTTTAGCGCGGAATTTTCTTCCGCTTACAACTCAAAGGTATCGTCTTAGAAAATGCGTTCCATACGTCAGACTTCGATGATGAGAACTTTTAAAACTTACTTACTAATACGGTAATTTAATGCAACATATGCTTGCAACATTGGTTTACGATTGTATGATTTTAATGTAAATTTATCTATGCCTGCATAAAAACAGGAGAAACAAAATTTCAATCACTTTATTAATGAATTTACAAAACGCATATATTCAATTACTGTAATTAATTGAATTCGATATATGCAATCTATGAGTATATCGCATTTTATAATTTTGGCCAATGGATATAAAATTGCGTCCATACGAAATAGAAATAACATGTACGAATATAATTAATAATTGTTCTTTTACGCCAATAAAATTGACAAATTAAACGAAATGGATTAATTTTTTTCGCTATTTTTTTTATGGTTATAATAACGCGTTAATTAATTATCGATTTTTTTCTGTATTTCATTAAGCACATTCTGTTACAAGAAAACTTAGTGTACCATAAATTAATCTCTGACAATTTGGCACTCAACCGAAACCATCTTCAGTGGTTCGTAAACGCTAGTAAAAGTTATTTAATTACTGGCATAAAGATAACATGGGTAATTCTCTTTTATGCGGAAGCATCTTGTTAATTTATAAACATTATATTACTACATTATTATTAACTTTATAACAGAATTTAACATACTTCTTTCGAGTTTGAATTTTCGTTGTTGGATTTTCACGAAATTATCTTTCGTGCTCTTCATAATATCCGGCGAATGATGCAATAAATAAAAAGTATATGAAGAAACTAAAATTTGAACACGAAGTGCAAATACATTGCTGTAACAGATATAGAATCCATCAGCACGATTAAATCATTTCGCAATTATTTGGAAACTGTCCTACATATGCATCGAATTCTAGTTATTCCCAATCGCCGGTGTATCAAGTATACCGGCCGTACCATGTGCTCCCGATCTTCTTTTCGAACAAGCGCGGATAACGATTATTGCACTTTTTTCGCGGCTATTTGGTATGCATTGTTAAACGAGAACTCCTGTGGCGAAAAAAGCAGCTTACGCGACAACGATCGATTTAGCATCGTTTACTTTCTCTTAACAGAAAGTTTTTTCGCTTCTCATTGTTTGTGCCGTGTACCGTATATGGGAGCGGAGATTGTTTTCGCTGTTCTGCGGAATTCGAAATGGGAAAAACACGCTGTTTGTTCTTCTAGGATTTTGCGCAACGTACTCAAAACGAAAGACAGTAAATTTTTGCCAGCTACGCCCGCTTTGCTAAATGATTTACGCTTGACGTTAGCGTATTCCAAATATACGATGTACACGAATTTTGTTATTTCCATAAAAGTTGCATAGTACGTGTTATATAGGTACAAAGAGAAAAAACGGATTAATGAAAAAATAGCGAACGCACATGTTCACGCCTTTCTTCAATCTTTCTTTAGCCGAAAAAAACTATATTGCTTTGAAATGATTCGAGCGGTAATTTATTGATCTCGATGCTGCATATCTCGGTTCATAAAAACGATCCAAGATTTCTGTGACCTAGGAATATCCAATAGGATAGCTTGTGAATCGGGTCACAATGACTATATAATGCGCCACGGTCGACGCTTCCTCTTTTGCATTTTGGCCGTCACTCATTGTCAATCAATTTGGTAACGTCTAGCTGAAGCAAGTTGAAGAAAGTATACGTGAATTGTGTGTACGCGAAAGATTCGTAATAAGTCGCGATTCAGGGCACCAGCCCCTAGGCGTTATCGTGATACGGCGACTCAGAGCATTTTACCCCTAGGCGTTGTCGCGGTTCAGCGACTCAGAGCATTTTGCCCCCAGGCGTTGTCGCGAACAAACAACAGTCAAGCGGATGTGATATTACGCGCATCATTAAGTACCGAATATAAGTTCGCAGATAAACATTGTATATATGAGACACGAACTCAATAAAGGATCAGAGTGAATCCGAAAGGATCTATCCTGATTGTGAGTTACAGAACAGTACGCAAATTCGTATTATATACAATGACTCGCGATACATATCCTGTATATTACATAATAGCTAAAACTGTGTTAAAATAATTTTATATTTTTCAAAATATTAATTAAATGTATGCGTTCGCTCTGAATAACAAATACCAATCGTTACAATACACTCGGCTTAACGATCAACTTGATGTATAATAGAATATATATTTATTATTCCAGCATCATCCTTGGCTGAAGTCCTTGGGATTCGGAGGAATCGTAAATATTACGTTACCGTGAATCCAGAGTGAACGTAAGTTAAATTTTTTTTAATTAATAAACAGTTTCATCGCGCTAATATTAATAGAAATTATTAATAATAATTAATAACTCGCAAAAGACAGATTCTAGTGAACGTTCATAATCTAATTTTTATCATTGTTATAATTTATTTATAATAATTGATTGAGGCCCATTAAGGCTCATGCACAGTCGAGATAACGACAAGCTAATTATTGGGTTTATAGCATAAGGTAAAAATAAGGTTCACATGGTTTTTCTTTTATTTGTTAATAAAAAATTGTTCAAACAAAAGAAAAATCATATGAACCTTATTTTTACCTTATGCTATGAATCCAACAGTTAGTTTGCCGCTATCTCAGCCGTACTGGTCATAGACCTTAATATGTTTTAACAAGATTAGGCAGATAATATCGTTACTAATTAATATTATTTTAATAAAATCGTTACTGATTCTCAAAATTTGATTTCATGGATTATCTTTACAAATCATTAAAACTTTATACTTTATTATTAATTATTTATTCTCTTCAATTAGTAATTGGAAATAAGTCGTTAAATTGCATTTAATATACTTACAATTAGTTATATTTTGTATATTGATATACATATATCAATCAAAAATTCATCAATCGTATAAAGTAATCAAAATATTGATTACTTTATACGATAAAAAAGATTGAGGTAACGAAAACTAATTTGAAAGATTAAATATTATATTAATCAATAAGTATATTATTAATAAGTATTTTATTAATTTTCTATTGCTTAAATATTGAGTTATTGATTTCTTCTGCATCAGATTATTTAGATTATTTGGAATTAATGATTTTTTTCTGCAAAAATATATTTATATCAACACAAAACTGTAATTATTCGTCGAATAATGATCGATCACGGATAATACGAATCGTGTACTATTATTTGCTTTATCTCTAAAGAAATAATATATATTATAACTAAGAACAAGCTCATCTTTCACAGACAGTTCATTTATCGATAACGAACGCTCCGAGTTTTGTTTCGTGTTCGTCACATTAGCAAGGAGCACATTTGCTCTCAAAAGTATCTGTCGTATCTGCTCCGAGTCGAATGACAAAGCACTGCTATACTCCTCATAGCTGATACAGGCCATCGCTACATAATGACAACAGGGTGAACAATGAAAGTAATGTTGGCATTCATCAGTACTACCCTTCGGCAGTTAATATCAATAGAAACGAAGAAAAAGAAAGAAAAGCGTAAAAACGCCGACAGCGCGCGTTCTCGTTTTCTTAAAATTGTTATACTGTCGCGTATCGTCAGGGGAAATATCTTTTATCTATCCAGTTCTTACAGAGCATGGAAAAGGAAAGAGAAATAATTAGGACAAAGTTCTGGCTGCCTATGAACGGGTATATATACAAAGATATATACATATAAGACTGTATTAAAAGCTCTTTTTTTTACTGACCATAGCTGACAGTTTGATGTAACAAAACTCAAGACTGATCTCGACGTCGGAAGATTAAAAGTCCATGGGAATACGAAGGACTCTCAGCTTTTGAAAACTCTATCTTTATTCCGAAATATTTACATAATCAATTCGCGTATCGTCATTAATTATTACAAGAAAAGTTTCAAACTATCACGAAGAAGAATATCATTTGTTAAATATTGTACGCAAGAGAGTAAGAGCACTCGAGTATTTTTATAAATAACGACAATATCTCAATACTGTGATGTATTCTGCCAATGCAGACTGCAGTTTTCAAATATTTACATATAACGAACTTAGCGTTGAGAAATTTATTTAATGTTTCGTGTCGAGAGAGTGCTTCTTGCTATACATGTAGTTACATAGTTTCTCTACCAGCCGTCTAGTCACTGCTAAAGGCACGCTCGTGGTAGAATAAAAGGCTCTTTGGTAATAATCAAGAGTATGGCAGTAATCACTACTATAATTAGATTACACAATGTAATCGAAGCGGGACGTGAGTTTCGCAGACTAGTCTTCCACGTCGGCTTGCGGAAGTGTGGAAATGACTTTGACGATGCTCTGATAGTTTCGTGTGACCCAAAGTTAATAACCCCGCGGCGCGGCACGGAACTTTCGCGGACAATGTTCCCGGCCGCAAATTTATAAGATTCGGTCTTATTTGAAAAGTTTATGCAATTTCGCGGTCCCCGGCACACGGCCTGTAAATATTCGACTGAACTTCGAACTTTCCGAATAATGCAGTCGAAGAGTTTATCGAAGAGAGCGGATACTAGCGGAATCAGATCAGATATTGGAAGAAACGAAACGTGATATATGAATTGCCGAATTGATGCGATTGACAAGTTCGGCGGAAATCTTCTTGAAAAATATAAATTAGTTATAAATTAAATGCGAACGCATTACATGAATCATTTAAAATATTTAATTATTCATATAATATAAATATTGCGCATTTTCGCACACTGCATTACATCGAAATATAATTACATAGGATAATTTCTGCAGCGATCATCAAATAACTGTTGTTTATTTTTCAAGAAATACTTTGAATTTTTATCTATTTAACATATATATCTTGATAATAATCTTAGTATCAAACATTCTTTCGTTGAAAATGGTAAACAAGACGTTTAGGGAAAATGGGAAAGAAGATTGATTCTTTAGTACTTGCGTATGCGATTGAGCACAATACTTCAGACTAAACGCACTTTATTTATCATGTTTATAGTTAGATATAAGAAGAATTTATAACTGCATATATTGTGGACGTATGAGCGATGAACCCGAATGTGTGAACTCTGTAAATAATCTTGTAAAGCAAAATACTTTTGACCCATATTTTTTTACCTATTAATTTTGAGCTATTTTACTTTTTTTTCTTTGCTATTTTGTCATCAGTTAAACGTTTTTATTGTTAAAATTTAATTTCGAACGAAAATATTCTGTACTTCTTACTATTGTTACATACTTTAATGGGAAAGTATTCAATAGGACATTGAGAGAAATATTTGACAAAGAAAGGAGGTCCCGTTTTCAAGAAAAGAATTTTTTCAACAATTTTCTTAACAAGCGCATCTCCAGAGGAAAGATCAACAAAAATTGCTCCAAGAGAGACGGGCATCGCGTTGCCTTTAGTACGATAATTTTTAATTCATCCAATCTCGGATGCGTCTAGCGTAGCTCGTGAAAAAAGATAAAAATGTTGAGACCAAAATGAGTTAAAGCAAAGCTTCCAGCATCTCCGTCTCTTTCCCTCGTTAAGTAGCACGTTCTGTAGATGACTGCGCAAGATATAATTTCAATCATATTCCACGTAGACGTGGCAGTTGTACTATACGCGTACTGTGTGCATTATACGTACAGGTAAGCAGATATTCGCAAGGATGCGGAATCCGGTTACACAAAGGCGCGTCATCGAGACCGTGAATGCGGCAGGTGCATATCGACTTAGTGTCTGTGTAAATATGCTCCGCTCTACGTCTCCGACTGCGTTTATATTTCGCCGCTTATAGAGAAAGTTGCTCCGTTGCAAAGAACACGAGATATTACACCTGTAAGCACGCGATCGTTTCGCGTCGAATAACGTTGCCTTTATGTAGTATTTGTAGATATAAATTCACAGCATCTTCTGAGAAAGCGTGAGTAACTATCGTTACATCTCTCCAAATTACGAGCTTGCAAGATTCAGGAATTCCTTAATATCGATGCTGCAAGATTCGTATATCAAGAGATACGAATTAAATACATTAACATAAAGTTCTACATAATCATCTTTATGCTATTCCATATTTCATACTTCCACGGAAATAGACGGTTATAATTGGATCCGTCATTGCTAAATACGAATACGAGAAATCTTTCGATATGTATAACGGATGTCGTCGTTTATTTTAGAAATGAGAAACGAATACATGGTACATCTTCCATTTTTTGCTTATAATATCTTGGAAAAAATTATCACTAAATGTTCCGTGTATGTTGACACACGTGATCAATTTATACTTTTAGCAATGCATTTACATTCTAAATGCAAAAATAAAACCGTCACATAGAAGCATTAATTCACGATTCCTGCGGCACACCGGCAGTTAGTGATGGAGCGGGCTAACGATTCCGTCCTTATTCTCCGCTAATTAACTATTAACGACTTATCGGGAAAAAGTGACCTCGGTCGAGAGTTCACGCGCCCCATTCGAGAGCGCCAGAGAGCACCGCGTTTATAATTAGAAAGTCGATTACGATGGTGCCCCCGTCGTTGCGCGGTGACCCGGCGTAATGAAAACAGTACCCCCTCGATAATTCACAGAAAACACCGCATTTTTCTCCGGAACCGATCCAGCGGTACGATTGACTAGACTCGTTCATTTCTTCTCTCGTGCAAATTGATTATAGCCGCTGTCAAAGCTGACCGTCTTTAATAAAGTATTATTATATCGTATATTATTATATCGTCGCACGCGCATAATTCGCACGATGCAACGTCTGATCTCAACGGTCAATATTTATCGAACGCGCAGATCTGCAATCTGCTTAATACGCGTAATTTCGCGTGATGAAACTCGGATCAGCCGAATAAATAAACCTGAATCCAGACATAAGCATATTGAAGCCACATTATTTGCTCTCGCTGAACTGTAAGATCTTGATTGACTCCTGACGATATATGTATATCTATCACACATCACGCATATGTTTTAATTAAATTTCCTGATTTGAGAGCGCAAAATATCGTTTTCTTCTTTAAGTAATAGAGGATAGAGAGAATGAAAAATAATATAATTATTATCTCTGTTTTTTATAATGTACATATATTTTTTTATGAAAGAAAGAGAGAGAGATAGAGTCTGATTTGTTGTATATATTATTATATCAATTAATTATATCAATTATCTTTTTAATTAATTTTTCTAATTTTATTTTTTCTCTCCAAAAATAATTAATGATAAAATCATTGTATTTTCCTGTATTTACAAAATCAAATCTTATCATGAAGAATTAAAATATCTAGAACGTAGAGCGGCACAAAAGCCGGTTTGAACAATAACGTGTAAACCGCGGGATAAGGATTCTTAGTTAGTTAGACAATGTTTCCGTAACTAAGTCAAGCCGGAGGTCACAATAATAACTTTAAACTCACTTTGTACGGCGCGATTGCATCGAAAACGAGATTCTCCTTTTCGCCTTACGGCCATTTGAATCACGACCGGGTAATTTAACAAAAAGTTGCTCGCGATATTTCGTTATTACATTTAAGCGCCTCCAACGACGAGAGAGAAAGAGGGGGAGAGAGAGAGAGAGAGAGAGAGAGAGAGAGAGAGAGACTGAATCTCTGAGAAGTTTCAATGGAGCACGCTATACATGATCGTTTTTCTCGTCGAAGTCTCAGTCCACGTTCAGTCCCTCGCTTCAAGCGTTATCTCAAAGTACATATAACACGTATAAATCCGTCCGCCATAACTTCTTTGATATTCTCGGAAGACGGCTGCGCGGCCGTCGTCGTCGTTCAATAATCCTTATTTCCGCCGGGAAAAAGTTTCCCCGCAGGAAACGGGCAACAGTATTGCGCGTGTTCCTCCTTCCTCGCAAATTACAAATTAAATTACAGCACTTTCGTAGGAAGCGCAAAGTTCCCGAAAACTCGTGACTGCGAATCACTTACAGTAATCTGCGTCTTACTTGCGCGATCGCTTCGTGATGAAAAAAAAAATCTCGACGCTCTTGTTCGCGACATTTTTCTCTCCCGTCCCGCCGGGATTTTCCTTTTTTTTTTTTTCTTTCTTTCCTTCTTCTTAAACGCCCCATATTTACGCGTAGCTTCTGCGCGGAGCGAAAGCTGCATCGTAACTACTGCTTTCGAAAGTCATTTATAAGCATCGCGATATCCGCCCACTCACTCGTCGCACCGATCGTTACATCCGCCAATCATCGGTCGCGCGGTGTGTTTCGCGAGACCTTATTTCATGCGCGAAAATATAGGACGGGCAGAGAGATCCGGCAGGATAACCACCGCCTCCGGTGGTGCTGGCTCGCATGATTGATGAAATTTGTGTAGGAGCAACAGGGCATACTTGCCGTACCCTCCGGGAACGGAACGCTCTTGATTGATAGAGAGTGTTCGAATTTGAAATTCCGCCCCGCGGAAAGTTGACCGTCTACCCTCCTCTCTCTTTCTGTCTCTCTCTCTCTCTCTCTGCCTTCCTTTCTCCCCTTCGACGTGCTTTTTTTCCTGCGTGGCACGCGAACGTGCCGGACACGCACACGTCCGCGTCGAGCGACTTCCGCGTTTCCGCGTCCCGGCGGCGACGAGACGCGGGTAGGAGGTTCCTTCCGACACGATACACGCGCCGCCAAAGGACACTCGGCTCGTTCATCCATCGTTCATCCGGACTAAAAGCCGCTCCGGTCCGTATACAAGCTCCTCACTTTCCCCTCGTCTCCCCGTTGGCTTACCTAGTTATTTACAAGTCAAATGCGGTCGATCGATACGTAACTAGAATCGAGGGAAAACAGGACCACCGCCGTCGAAGCCGCATCAAGAGCGCAACAGCGAGACGGATGTACGAATCGAAGCTCAACGTGTACGCGACATGTTACAGGCATATCGTCTTTTAGCATCCCTCTCGTCGCTTTGCCCCCCCCCCCCCACGTGTTATATTAACTCCTCGTACGTGCCTTTCCTCTGGAATATATTTCATGGAAGAGAAAACGCTCCGCATGTTGTAAGCTGTACACACAGCGTGTCGCGGTTCAAAGAGCACTGTTTTAGCTTCAGATCCAAAACCGGGGCAAAGGCGAGGCTAAAGCGTGCGTGCCGGTTTTAAAGGACGCGGCGCTCGGTACATATGTATTTTGACCTCGTGGCAAGACCGCCGCCGATCGAGTTCAAAAGAACTGCTCTCTCGCGGCCACGACAATAAAATCTCAGAGGCTACGGGCAAGTGCAATGACCGCGGTCGTCCTTGTGGACGGAGACTTCAAAAAGTTCGGGATTCGCCGTATACGAAGCGTGCATACGCGAAAAGTTGGCGGAAATTTACAACGACGCGCATCCGGTTCCCACCGGAAAACGAGTTCCCCGATAGATCGCGGCCGCGATCTTCGGCGAATCCCTCTTTGCTTTCCCGCTACGTTAATCCGCCGTAACGTGCTGCTTGCTTCTGTACCCTTCAAAACAGTTAATGTCATTTTAATTATTACATCGCAATTCGCCGTCGAAATGATTCTCGAGCAAGAATTGTATTTCATTTTTAGCCGTATCAATCTTTCACGAACATTTCAATTTCGACTGCATATATAAGTTTGAAACTTGTGTAAAGTCATGGAGCAAAATTAGAGGAATGAGATGCATAAAATAGTGTATGAATTTCTATAGAATTAAATGCACGAATCGCGTTCTATTAATGCGTCGTTTCAAAAACATTGTTTCGAGGTGTACTAGATTCTTCTACTATAGAACGTTGTAGCTCCCGTACACACTTGTTCTTACTCACCGATTCGAATCCGCAGGGAGGCTAGAATGAATTGTGCTCGCCGAAGGGCGGAAAGACTAATTTGATGCACAACCTCGGACTCTGCGACGATAATAAAAGGGGTGAAAGTTGTTTTAGTCGTCGTGCTGTATTAATTTAACTTCGGCGACGCGTCGACACGACGCCGGCGTCAGAAAGCGCGATGCTGTAACGGTATTAAGCTAAATTGCCAACAGTTCTCGGCAAGGTGTCCCGTCGTGCTCTGAGATTAGCGGCGTTGACTAACAAAAATAAAGGAAAGGCTCGTGGGAATGCAAGCGGGAGGAAGACAGAGCGGCCGGGGAAGACGAAGAAAATCCCGGAGGTCTCCGATGGCACCAAACTGTCTCAAACATAGCCAGACTTGTCCGATAACACGGAAAGTCGAGTTTAGTCTTGTTGTTACGGCGAGCCACGAAACAACTTTGCGCTGTTCGCACTAGCAACTTACAACGCTGTTGTAAGAAAATAGCAGTACACTTAGCACTAGGCGTATCGCGTATCGCGTCAAATGCGAATTCGATTCCAAAGTGCGAGGCGCGAAGACCGAGCAGAAATATCTTACGTGTCTCGTTTTAGCACGTTCGTAATAAAATTACACGACGGCATTTATTATCGGGAAAATTGTTATGTCCCAGGTAATTTGCTCAGTGACAGTCACGGACAATTATCCCAACGTACGTAAACTAAAAGTGTCAAATAGCGTACGGGATATTTGTATGGCATACAAATTATTCAAAATTATTAAGCGCTGTGTATTATTTAGTAATAATTAATTCCGGTCGCGTATACGTAATATAATTATTCGATCGTGTAATTAAACAATGATCCACATCCGCGTTCAACTATCAATAATGGTGAATGCATGTAAAATGTGCCGCTAGTTGGCCGCGTTGGTAAATATTAAGCCGTAACTAAAATATATTAGTTACATGCTGCATATTTCTCTCCGGCGGAATATATCCCAAAAGACGAAACTCCGTTTCATGCATGCACTACGCGCGGCTAAGTAAGTTCTGTGGTCGCAATGCCGCAGTCACGTTCTAACATCATCGCGCACGTTTCTGCTATTAACAGGATTCCTCGAGATGATACCGAGAACAGCGGGCCAGTGGCTGCTCTGCGCGGCGCTTACGGTCGCCCTGTGTCAAGGCCAGGAGGACTGGATGCAGTGCCCGTCGACATGCAAGTGTAAATGGATATCCGGCAAGAAGACCGCCGAGTGCATTAAGCAGAACCTCACGCAGGTGCCGGGGGACCTCTCGCCTGAGATCCAGAATCTCGATTTGACCGGCAATCGCATAACTAGCCTCATTCACGACGCGTTCAGCAGCGTCAAACTGGTGAATCTGCATAAATTGGTGTTGCGAGAATGCGGCATCGAGACGATTAGCACAGAGGCATTCAATAGCCTCAATATCGTCATCGAGATCGATCTGTCGAGCAACAATATCCGCACTCTGCATCCAGGCACTTTCCACGCGACTCAACGGCTGCGAGTACTGCTACTCGATCAGAACAAGCTGATGACGCTGGAGAACAACCTCTTCGTCAATCTCACCTTTCTGCAAAAAGTGACATTGTCGCAAAACAGATTGGAGCGAATCGACGAGCGTGCGTTTCGTAATCTACCGGCTTTGCACTTCCTCGCGCTGAACGAGAATAATTTCAGCACTATGCAACTGCAAAGCTTTGAGAGTCTGTCCAAGCTCAGCAGCCTCAATCTCCAGAATAATCCGTGGAACTGCAACTGCCATCTCAAAAAGTTCCGCGATTGGGCGATCGAGCACAATTTGTACACAAAGCCGACCACTTGCCAGCAACCGCTCCACATGGCCGGCAAGCTGTGGAACGAAGTTACTAGTGACGAGTTCGCATGCAGACCGAGGATCACCTCCATCGGTCCGGCGACTAAAATCGAAATGGGTAAAGGAGACGTGACGCTCTGGTGCAGGGCATTAGGAATTCCTCATCCTCAGGTAAATGCATTTTTGTACAGACACACATATCGATAATAATATTGAAGCTTAATTGAAATTAATTTTAAATTTCTAATCTACTAAAAATACGTCGAAAAGAATTGCGATGTAATAGCAGTCTTATTATTTTATTAAAAAATTCTTGTAATAAATAATAAATAATAACATAATCAATCTGTTTAATATGATAAATATAACATAATCAAATTTTGATTTTTATCTCTATTATACACTGTTAAACTCGTAGTGTCAAATTATACTCAATTAGAGTCATTTTTAACTGTTCCGTAGGTCGTCACTGTTCCTATTTAATATTTCATTAATTTTGACTAAAAGAAGGTAAAATTTTGGACTAACATGGAAGTTAAATTAGATAAATTAACAACATATTGAATAAGGCTTACTCAATATGTCGCTAATTTTATCGCATTGTTTTAGTCAAATTAATCGAATATTGAGTAGGAGCAGTGGCAATCTATAGGAGTTTACAGTGTAGGACTTTTCAATGCTACTAAAACATTGCATGTTTGTTACAGTTATCATGGACGCATCGTAATAAAGTTTTAAGCAAGCACGCGAAACGTACGAATAGCGATAGAGGATACATCCTCTCGATGAACCACGAATGGTCGAATCTCACCCTTATCGACGTGCAGCCCTCGGACAAGGGTGACTACATCTGTCACGCGAAGAATCCCGGCGGCGAAGTCGAGAGGAACGTGACTCTGATCATCGTGGGCGATGCTTCGGGCAGCAGGGAGAACTTCATCAGTTTACCCCTCGCCATCGGGCTGGGTGTCACCGCGTTGTGTCTGCTGATCGTCACGGTAGTGCTCTGCGTGTGCTACTGCCGTCGTCGCCGCATCCGGCATGACGAAAAGGGCCTCGAAGCTGCGTCCCTGGAGCATCACGGCCTCGGCGAGCAGGAGAAGTCCCTCATCACAACCATCAACCCAGTCGTGAAGCCGCCGAGGCGCTACGAGGCGCCGTCAGTGACGTCGCACGGCACGGANATGACAGAGCTGAATCGCACATTGCTCGACAACGACTCGGTTTTCGGTCAGTACACAGCCTATATTACTAAACAGTGCGCGGCTAGGTGCTAGCGAGAAACTATCTTATATTAGCCTCGACAAGCGATTTACCTCGAAACCGACCGCGTGCTCGCGGACGTTGATCCAGAATCGAACAGAATTCACCGACGAGTGTCCGGCCGGTATGATTCTTAACGAGTCGCGGAACGGCGGTCATTTCGCTGGGATATTATTCTTCCCCCCCCCCCCCGAAGTGGGAAATGACCGCTACATGTCGCTTATATAATGTACAAATAGCGTGTATGCATGTGTGTGCGTGTAATCATAAATCGATTCGTTCCGTGCCGAGCGCGGACTATCATGCGAGAATTGTCCGACCAGGTGCCATCGATCTTAAGGTAAGGAGAGAGTCCGTCAAGTGGCAGCTAGGAGACTAATGAAGATCCGTTAGGGACGCTTATAATACATCAGACACTCCTTAATATCGCATTCGTGCTGCGACAGCGCGAACATATTCGTCATCCGCGTTCAACCACTGATATCATCCTTTTAGGATTTACTATTTTCTGTAGATAAGAACAGAGCAGATTTTCTTTTAATTTTTCGCTTCTAACGCGCGAATGTTAATTACGAGTTGCAATAGTGAATCGCTGTAACATATAATTGTACAAGTAATGACGACAATAAGATTTGCCAAGAAACAGGTTGCGTGTGTAGACTTGCGTGTTATCATTAATGAAATATTTTTCGACGAAATTATGAGATTACGCAAGGACTTGGATGTGATGGTACTCAAACTACTATGAAAATCCGGGACACTATAGAGAAATAAAATATAAAAATGACTTACATTTGAACGCGATCCGAATCTTGTAGAGAAATTTAATCAGCTTTACGAGTATCTATTAAGAGGACCTCAGAGAGAACGATCGACGCGATGTACGCTTGACCGACGACGCTCAGGAAATGCAGTTATATTTTTCAGTTCAATTGATGAAACGCTCTCTCCCGATTACGATCATATCACGAGCAATCGGATTAAGACCATTCGTCCACGCTGGTCAGGGGTAATACCAATATTGTGGATCGTACGAAGGCAATGTCAATACTGTCTTTACCAAATCGCGTGTACATCTCGTATGTCCTCTTCATATTTGCAGACTTCTCGCGCGCGATCTTTTTTTTTTCTTCCCGTATATTTTTTTCTCGACCTCACTTAGATTTTCTTTTTTAACGTTCGTCCTTCTCTTTTGTTCATGTTCTCGCAGCTGACGGTGTCGGGAGCGGTGTCGTCGGCGGGGTAGGCGGCGGCATAGGCGACGACGAGAGGGAGCACGAACGGGCCACGCCGGAACTCGACGGGGGTGGCAGCGGCTGTGGCGGCGGCGGCAGCGGCGGCGGTGGCACGTTGCCGCGCGGGGGTGCCGGTTACCACCGACAATATCCGCCGGACCTGCTGGCCTTCTCCGGCGGTCGCGGCGCATCGCCGACTAGCCAGGCGTCAACGGCGCCCGACAGCACGCGTCTGCCTAGTCAGCATATGATAACACCGGCGGCGGCGGCGACGACGACGGCGGCGGCCACATCGTACGGTTCGCCGCCGCCCGGCCAGTACCACCCGGCCGCCTTCAAGACTCTGCCGCACAGCCGTAGTGTCACGCCGTACGGTCTCGGACCGTCGTCCTCGCCGCTGGCGCCGGTGTTACCGCGTCACGGCTACGTGACGATCCCGCGACGACCGCGAGCGCCTAGCTGGAGCAGTGGACCCCCGACGTCGCCCACCGAGGCCCTCGAGCCAGTGTACGACAATCTGGGTTTGCGCACCACAGCGGACGGCAGTTCGATGCTGTCGCTGAACAAAAGCCCGGAATCGGCGTTTTCGTCCATGAGAGGTCGGCCACTTCCAAGCACGCCGGGCAGTTCGCACTACAACACGATCCAGCGTAGCACTCCGAACATCCTGTCCGGTGCGTTGGACCGGGCGGCGCCGGAAGGCGCGGCCGAGTGGCCGCTCAAGTTGGCGGACGAGAGCATGGACGGCGATCATCTGCTTCTGACTCAGCAGCAGCAGCAGCAACAAGCCGCCGCCAGCAATACCCTCGGCAGAAAGGTGCCGCCGAGACCGCCGCCGAAACCCAAGAAGAAATCTGCCAACGGACCAACGCTGTACGAGGACGAGGGCGAGGATGGCACGGAAGTATGATACCGTGGGCATCGTCCGCAATGAGGGCGATTGGTCGTAGTACGCCACGATGGGGCGTGCGTGACCACACTTACAATAAACCGGTAGTGCCTTTCGAGACGCGCGTCCGGCGCGCGCGGGACTTCCACTTCGTTCGATGAGCCGCAGTCCGGAGGGTGAACGAAATACGGGAGGAAAGGGGAGGGGGAAGACTCTAGAAGGTGTCAGGACCGCCAGGAATGGACATGGGTGATTTCGCCGAAATCGCTGACGACGACATTTAGAAGACACGCCGATCGGATATTCGTGTCCCCGTTCCTCAATTTTCCCATCCTATAAGTTATCTTGTAAGTTATTTATTGAACGGAGCATTTCGAAGTCATTCGAAACCAATAAATCGTGATCCGCATGAATTGTTTTCCGAACGAACCGATCGTCAAGCGGGTGTTCCTTTCTTGTCACTCCCTCGCCTTCCTCTATGTGTCTTTTTCTTTTTCCTTTTTTTTTTTCTTCATCAAGTTCCTTTAGCATTTTAGTTTGATGCTCGCCACGCGTCGTGAGGTGATAACGTGATAAATGTGAATAAGGTTCCAGACATTGCCGCCGGTATTAGTCGATAAGGCGAAATCTATTCGCGTTTTGTGTGAAATTTACGCGAAGCACGAAGCAACTGGAAGTACTAAACGCGAGTCCGTTCTGCGAAGAGCGATACCAGTGAATTCGTCTTCTATTCGTGTTACCCCGTAATGGGAAATCGCGATCGTTACGGCACGATTCGCGTGTATAGACGGAAAGTGTTAAGGTTCGGGCAAGGCAACGTTTTGCACATGTTACATTTATGCGATAAACACGATGAGAATTTAATATTGTTAAGAATCTATCTAGCTGTTATGCGCCCCTGTCGCGTTTCTCTCTTTTTTTTTTAATATTGAAATTCCGACGCCTGTATCGAACTATAGCAGGACTCGTTGCATTCGCAAGCAACGCAAACTCTTACGCTAAGCTTACGTCGAACGGCACATTAATCTGTGACCATTCTCCTTCTGTAAGCGCATCGTTAGACCGTGCTCGTACCCGTAGAGGTGTCCCAGTATTCCGTCAGCGACGTTTGTGTTTTAAATCGTCAACGGGTGTGACTTGTGACATAGCGGCGAATCAATCGTCCCACAAATATCGTTAACGCAATACGGAATACCCTATGCTACCTATATAACGGTGCCACTTTGTATTACGTTAAATGGATAATAATATCTATTATAGCAATTGTATAAATCTATTAGTAGATGTAAGTGCTGCGACACTCGGCGCTCGTTGCAAGTTATGAAAACAGATCGTATTGTGAAATACGATAAAATGATGTACAGTAAAAAAAAAAACATGACTGTGCGTTTATTTCGGTCGAGGCTAATTGCACGTAGTATCGCGACCTTTGAAATTCATGTGATTCATTATCGCCAGAATGACCAAATGAATAACAACGCATTTTGTAAACGAGACCAATTTGGCGCCGCTGCCCGATTGGTCTCCGCTATCACCATCGTACTGACCATGAATAACACTGAAAAAAAAAAGAGACTAGTGTTGATGTATATATGCACTCCTCTGCCGATTCAAATTTACTTCGGGACTTCAAATTAATTGAACGTTATGCGCGGTGCGTTCCAATTAGCAACAATTACAGCTCGATTGTTAACAACTCCGGCATATTGCGCATAATATCCCGGAGGCGGGCGTAAAAATTATTGACCAGAGCGCGTGTGGCGCTCGTACGAGTGTCGCCGAGTGCGAATCGTCAAAAGGACAGCGCGATGTAAGCGCGGGCGAAATGTTAGACGTAATTTAAAAAGATGACGATATTACGACATGTCGTAAACGCGGAGCGAGGAACAGGAATTCAACGCGTTCCCATTTTGAGATACATTCGATCGCTACAATTCCACCGTCGACGACAATATATCGTAAAAGTAGAACGTCCATGCGAGCTATATATCATCGACGAACGAACGCGTTCAGACTTATGGTCTCGAATACCTGATGGCCGATAAATCGTCTCTCCTTGAAACTGGAAAACATGTGACTCGTCGGAGCGACTTGTCGCGCGCACACCCGGCGGCGCATTTTTCTTTCGCGTAGAAGTTAATGCCCCTTCGAACGGGAAACTCATTCCCTGCTCTTTTTCCTCATCTTTTTCCATCGCGATGCGATTTCCGCGATATGAGTACAAGTCCCTCTTTGCGGTGCTTCCATTATCCTCCGCGCTGGTTAACGCTGTCGATTCGCCGGCTCCGTTCCCGGCGCGAAACATCTGGCTGCGATACATCGTGATAAGGAGTGCTTTACGTGCGCTTACCACGTACATACACGCGTGAGGAGCCGCCTCGTCCGTTGGCGATATTTCACCGAGGTCAGGGTAGGTAGGGAACGTTCTTTAACTGCGAATTTATCGCCGGCGAGCCATCCACTCTTTATGCTTTTGTTACCTTTTTATCTACGGGAGATTAACGTTTCCCTTTCTCCAGCTTCAGCAGGGATTTCGGACGCGATTGTATACAACTTGTTGCGATTGCGCGCGGCCGGCGGTTCTCCTGGCGATACGATGAAACGCATTTTGAATGAATTCTCTACGCGAACTTGACTTACCGTCGAACGATGTTTGAATTCAAAGGGCGCTCTCGATCAATCCGTATTCTTGTCTCTCGGATTCGGTGGCGACTGCCGGGATCAGCGTTGTTCAGATAAAACTCACCGGGTCCTACTCCATATATGCATCGCGGAATCGTGTCGCGATATATAAAGTAT
This sequence comes from Tetramorium alpestre, assembly GCA_021460005.1. Classification (NCBI taxonomy): domain Eukaryota; kingdom Metazoa; phylum Arthropoda; class Insecta; order Hymenoptera; family Formicidae; genus Tetramorium; species Tetramorium alpestre. The sequence goes on along the minus strand of JAJVSH010000054.1, from coordinate 869,047 downwards.
CTGGGAAGAGATGCACTTGACGGTAAACTCCAGCTTCTTTTCTCATACAATTGCATGAGACAGTTTCGATTTATTAAATACTCGGTACTTCGAACGCGAATTAAAGGAAGAAGTTCCTTAATGTCGCATATGAATATCACTTAGACTCGAATGAAAAAGAGACGTTTTACTTTTGTCATTTTGCATCCTGATTTCATCGAACAAAACCGTTCATTTTACGATGTTATTACGATGGATTTTATTCGGATCGCTGTACAAATATTTAATTTAATTTCGCGGAAAATGATTCTCTTCAATTCTTCCTTCTTGCTCCGTTCTTCTTTCCTTCCTTTTAGAACTACCGCCTTTATTTCGTATATTAACGATGGTTCTCCGGCTTTAGAGATTGATTTCGCGGACGCATAAAGTGCGACGGTCGCCAAGAACCTCAAAAACCGGGCTTTCCGTGCCCGGGTTACGCCAAACAGTATTAAGCGCTCGACGGCTACGGCTCGGGCGCAAAGAAGACAGCCGTCCGGGTGAGACACGGCGGAGAAAATAGCAACGCGGTCGTGTCGCCTCGATTTTTCGCCGCTCTGCCGCGATCGACGACTTATTGCGGCGTGTTACCGTCTGGCTTTCGTGCGAGAAAAATGGTCGCGATGCGCCGCGACAGCCTGAGAAACGTTCCCGGTTTCTCGTAGGCCAGTGCCAACCGATTTTTCCATCCTCAACATCCATTTTTCTCTCCCTCCGTTTTATCGCGATCGTCGAATCAATATTACGCGCGGAACGTCGGGTTTTTTCTTTCGTATTTCTCTCTTTTTAACTCGATAGACCTGTGCCGCTATTCCGTTCAACGACTCGTACGTGTCGCGCAAATGAGAAGGAGACCGCACTTTCGACGCGCGCACGCGAAAAATCGAGTTCGCACGATCGGAGAACAGTATTTTAAGCGGCCTACCAGAGTCGCGGCTCGCCCAGCTCGATCGCCGTGCCGTGCCATGTACATACACTGCCTCTTTCACTCTTTCCTCCGCCCTGTCCTCCTCTCAATTGCACCCTATCCCGTAACGCTGTCCATATTGTAAATGATACACGATGGAGACCCGCACGGCACGGGTCCGGTCGTTATCGGCGCCACGAGTATATTTTTGTAATTTTGTATTTTGCATCGCGCCTTTCTCTCCGTGGCCCGGCGTCTCACCCGGGCCGATTAGAAGAGAGGGATCGATCTCTCGTTTGCCGATACCATCGTTCAGCCCTCGGACACATTCGAATGGGGATAACGTGAGATCCACCGGGCGCACGTTCCATTTAACACTGTGGGAAAGTGCTGCGCGCATCCGACAGTTAACGAAGCGAATGTACGTACGTCATACCCGGCATCGGGGATAATTTATTGATTGTCGCCGAGTGTATCCCGAATTGCGATTGCGAAACCGTCTCACCTACGTGTCCTGCGCCGCGAATATTCGACGCCGATCGATCACGGAATGCCGGCTAACACCTATCGCGTCTATTTCAAATGCAATCGACCGCACGTATCTTCCGTATAAAACCCCTTCTCTCTTTCTCTCTCTCTCTCTCTCTCTCTTGCGCGCGCGCGCGCGCTCTCGTTAACAAGGAACTTATTAATTCTTGACAACGAAGTAATCGAGGTTTAAACGAGCTTTTATTTTTGTTCGAGGATAACCGAGATTCTCAAATGAAAACCCTTTAAATGTCAACGAAGTAATCGAACGTTCAATCCACAATTCTCTTTTTATTTTTGTACATAATATAAAACTCAGTGGGATTTATTTTAAATCGTTCCCGATTTATGGAAGATATTCCAATTTTCGTTTGTTGAAGATTTTCGTTCGACTATAATTACGTTCCAAGATACGTAATTCTCCATTTATTGTCACAGTGAAAAAGGTATATTGCCTAGACTGATACGTTATCGGGAGCAAAATTAAAAACGCGATTTCACACGAACGAAAACCGACTTTATTAAACACATTCATGATGATCGTGACGTTGTATCGCAAATTCTCAGCGCTCAATTATCTATCCAACTGCCAACTACAACGCAATGTCGTTTGCGTGATATTTCAAATATCATGCACGCACACTCCTCGCTTCCAATGCTCTTCGATTTGTACGTGCTCGTGAAGTGTAACAGTAATTTACATTAAAATGGGGTAATTTACGGCTGGCACAAGCAAGCTCATTTAGATTGCTCCCATTTGTACGCTGCCCACAAAGCTTGACTCGGTCAAAATTTTTGTCGAAATTAATAGTGGTGGCGTCATTTCAATTATTTTAATATATTCGCATGTCATTAACATCATTTGTATAATTTTAATATCATTGGTTACTAAAATTATTAAGTGCTTTTAATTAGACAATTTAGATTAGTTCTGTAATTTTAATGAAACTGTTGATTATGAAAATTATTCATTATAATTGTATAATTGTAAAATAATTGTAAAATCAATAATTGTAAAATCAAATTTTCTTCATTTATGATTTCTTACGTACAGTAACAATTACTTCTACACGATAAACGATAAATTAAAATCTACGAAAATATGATGCTTCACTTTCTACTAACGAGCGGTCAATCGAAGATACCGTCCAGTAGATCGGTCCAACTTGTAATCTTCCGAGCAATTATTTATGGATCTAATTAAAACACTTTTTATAACATGCGTGCGTTTTGTAGAACATAGTTCATGTGAAAATGATCATACAGACCTAATGCGTATCAAATACTTAGCATTTTGCATTTATTACAACATTCCGTGGGATTTTGTACTCTACATTATTACAACATATTAGATGATTACACATATTCCAGCGAACTGTGCACAATATTTCTGTTTCTTCAAATCGAATACGATTTAAAGAAAATATTTATAGAAAAGACATAAATTCTTTAAATTATATGCATTCCTGACACAAGTACGTAAAAATATTCAAAACACAAATTTTCCGCTTATTATTGCAAATTCCTTATATCTATTATTAGATTTTTATAATATACAAATTTTTTTTTACATTATTATGTTTCATAGTGTGCAAAAGTATTCGGTAAATAACTTAATTATTCGTCTCTCAAGACTGACAACTTTAGAATTAGGGCAATGTTTTCTAATTATATGTACTTTATGACGCGGTCTTCTTGTTATTTCTCGATAGAAGAGGAATTGCATTTTTACGAAGTGATGCACAATGCCATCGTAAATTTTGCCTAAGTTTGATACGAAATACGCTACAGAAAACTGTTCCTTGTTTAAGAAATATAATTTGCTGGGTCATATATTTCTATAATGAAACTTACGTAAACATGAGCAATTATCATTAATTAACATCGACTAAAGCTATGGACGAACCGTGTTCGTTTGCTTCTATTATTATTCATTACAGAACGAGCGATTTTTTTAGCTGATAAGCTCTTCGCCTAGCGCATAAATAATTGTTAAAACTGCCTAATTGTCGTAACTAATGGCGCTAAATTTCGATGGAGGAAAAACGTAACGTGTACAAGTAAAATAAAAACATACAAAGTGTTGGCGAATACGTCGTGCGAATACGTTATGCATATATGTATATGCAGAATAATTCTGTTGACATATTGAACTGTCATGTAATGTCACAACTAAGGATCTGGCTAACTCGTGCTCAACGAGTGTTTCTCTACTGAATCGCGAATCAAAAAGAAAAATAATATATCATTGACGCAATTTCGTATCCCGGACGAGAGATTGTGAGATTGTGGGAACTAGAAGAACGAAAAATGTTTTTATCGAGATATACATATAAGTCGGAATGATACTGTAAATGTAAATGATTTATATCTGCGTGTCGCATGTTGTAGATAATAATATTAATCCGAAATGTAACATCCGCGTTTCTGCCAGATTCTATATGCGTTAGAAGTATCGATGATCGAGGAAAAATTTCATCATTGTTAACGGTATGTTTTTACCGTTATTCCTACTAATATTATTTTTACTATTAGTTTTTTTTTACTATCATTATGTTTTAATATTGCTCTATTTTTTAAGATATTATGATAATTATATTTACGCTATAAAGTTACTAATGTCATTATTGTCGTCATTACTGTATTTATGAAAAGAATACCTTGCCTTGTAATGAATGTCTCAATTTTCAGTGGTTCAAATATTCGGCCGCGATTATGATTTGTATGTACAATATATTAACATACTGGCGCTGTAAATATTATACATATTTTATAAATGAAATATTTAGTGTGATTGTAATATTACAATAATGTACTGAAAGCACCACTCTGTACACTCCACTAAATATATGGGTTAAATTTTAATAAATATTTCCCGATCCCAAATCTGATCCATTTTTACCACCTGTTTTTCACATTTCTATTATTGTTATTTGGAAATGGTAAATAAATAACGCATGTTTTATTTAAAAGGATAAATATTTTTGTTAAGAAAATAGCTGCAATACACAGATTTTTCATAATCATTGCATGGTACACAGATATTCATTAAAAATATAATGAATTCTTATCATTATATATTTAAAAATGTTAAAATTATATAATCTCTTAAGTTTTCTCTTCTTTGGTCTCTTTCTTTAGTTTCGATAGTGCAGTCTCGCCGTATTTTGCTACCAGCTCTTCGACAAATTCATCCTTCAACTTTTTAAGACATCTGTAAAATAATTAGAGTAGAGATTCAGAAAAGAAGATTGTTGTATAACGAACTGATATCTTCGTTGTGATGCAATGTCCTAATAAATTTTAAAATAAAAGATATCCTATACATGCCATAGTACCTTCTATAAACAGAATCTGTCCTAAATTTGCCGATGTCTAAACTAGGAGCATGAGGTCGATGAATAATAAAAGTATCTGGTAAAACGATGTATCTGCAATTTCAGTTTCCGATTTAAATCATGCGCTACATTAATTAGATTTGTTAAAAATATTTAATTATCTAAATGAATAAAATTAGTGCGGCTTACTTATAATCTAGTGCAGTCAAATGGGTCACGTAGGAAACTTTATTCCAACCAAATCCAACAAATCTGGTATCATATCGCGGAGCGGATTTCGAAACTACTATGTAAGGTTCAAAATCTGGTTCCCATGAAACCTACAATCCATTCATAATGCATATTTATTATTCTTCTTACATACGTGTAGTCGATTATTTATCTTTAATAATGTTTTTAATATAAAATGTCCCCAAACTCGAATCGTATCACCAATAGTTTTTTTAATTGCTCTCGCACGCACTTGATAAGGCTCCGTACTATTTCGCCAAACGCTATAATTCGTGGCGGCGTGTCCTTGTGTCCAAACATGATAGCGAAACGTGTACAAAATACCGCGTTTAAGAAACTTCAGTAATTCCTCTTTGTTGGTGGGAAATGTGAACCTGAAAGAGGTAACTTTTCTTGATAAAACAATTTATTTCGATATTGCGACAGCGAGGAATTACCTATAGCGTTCAGTTTCAAACGCTGGTACGATCAGAGCTATTTTGTCCGATTCATTGATATTTAATCGATTGATGTAGTTCATGATATTTTCATACAGTCCGAATTGCGGCAAGAAGTCAACGTCAAGTTGGAAGACGAATGGAGTTGGTACGTATGATATCGCAGTATTTCTTAAATAATTGATAGGGTAAAGATCCTGAATGAAAAATAACATTTTAGATAAACAGAAAAGTCAGTTATTGAATTTTCAGAAATAATGCAATGTAATATGAACTATTTTATAGCATTTATTCAGTTTAATGACATGTCATTTCTAAAAATACAGCTTTAAGAAATATGATATCTTTAATTCTTCAAATTTTGAAAATTTTAATTTAGAAATTAAGTCCATCTTTTTTATTAAATTAGATGCACTGTTACTTTTTAGAAACGCACCCCATCTTTGTACACGACGTGATAAGCGATGTTTTTTCTCGTCCGCAAATCCGCGGAGCCTCGCACGAAATCTAGGAAATTCTGAACCTCTGCATCGGTCAAGTAAAGCGCGACACTTATAGTACCCGGCCAGTGTTTCGATAACGCTTCCAATAGCGGTATCCTTTCGATGCTACACTGAGTGACTAGAGCAACATCCATCGGCGAGTACACGTTGTATTCATATTCGAGAAGAAAAGGATGCGTGCGATACAAAATGGTAGCGCCTTTCTCGAATTCTCGACATGGACTCGATTCATTATACTAAAAAGAAAAAAAATGCACGTAAATGCAATAAGAGAGTCGCATTAAATAAAATATCAGAAAATTTCATAGGGTCTCTCTCAACTCACAGGAAGCACGCTCTCGTGTTTGTCACAGCCGAATAAGCGCTTTCGCAACAGATTGCCATCCATCTCAAGGAAGACCCGATGCAATTTTCGAAACTCGTTAACGTGCTTATTGTGAACGTCTTGCTTTCGCGGGGAATTCCAATGGAGAATCTAAAAGTGAAACGAGCGAGAGCTCGGTGAAAAGTCGATCGATTCCCATTCGCGCGAACTCGACGACGCAGTATAATTGAAGTTACAATAGGACGGGACGTACGTTTATGCGATTCGTGTCGCGGTAGCACGTGTCACTTATCGTGTGATCGCTCAGCTGTATATTCCACGTACATTCTATCTTATACACGATACCCGGCTGCTCCCTGATCACCGCGTTTATCACGTCCTGATCGGCCAAGCTCGTCTCAGGAATGTATCCTAACACACGTTTCGTTACGCTCTCCCAGGCTCTCGCGAACTTTCCGTTTCGTAAACGTTGTAGGTGCATCAGCATTACACCGGTGTTGAATCCACGGCCCAGAGCCGGCCACGGCCGCTGGCCGTATGATAATGCCTTCACATACCAGTTGCTCTGGTTCTCCACCAAGCCTATGGTCTGGCCGGCTGAGAATTTCTCAAACATCTTCCACAACGGGTGCATGTCGGTCAGCACGGTTACGTCCGTGTCCAGCACGAGCACTCGGTCCTCTCGCATCGCATCCGGCAGTATCAATTTCAGAAGACCATACACTCCTGAATAGTGCTTGTTCGGTATCCACGAGACCCTCGGCACCCAAATCTCAGCCTCGTAGAACGTTACGTTTACTTATTTGAAATAACGTTCACTTATTTAAAATAATCCCTTGGAGCGATCAAAGGCGAAAAAGAGTATCTCGCGCGCGATTTCGCATGACACGCATCTATTGTATTATTCGATATACTACATAAAAGCCATTCATATGTATTAAAAGAGAATATATTTTTTACTCTCCTTCTCTTGAAAATCTCGATTTTAATAAAACTTCACGCGCGCACCTATATTGGAAAATTTAACAAATTCAATTAAATGCATTTTATATTTACGTCGGAAAAGTAATTTCTCTCTCTCTTTCTCTCTTTCTCTCTTTTTTTTTCTATACTCCGCACGCCGCGTTAACACAGACGTGGATAAAAATTAGGTTTTTCTGCTCCCGTGTGCGTCACAAAGGGATAGTGCGTGCCCTGTAAAAAGTAACAAACCAACGTGCCTCGTAAAAGCGTACAAACCATGTGGCAAATCCCACGTTCGGAACAGGGTCGAAAGCGTTTTCCTCGCAATTTCGTCGACGAGCAAATGAAAATGCAACGGATTCGTGCGATAAAACAGAATGGACTTCACTACGGTTACGAGGGCGAAGGTTGAATTGTATCCGGCGCACACCATGGCTACGTGTATCGTGTCGCATTTCACCTTGAAAATGTAGAACATCACTGGCTGTTGCACGGCGGACGCTGATGAAAGTATAAGGTTTACGGGCGTTTACCTCGAAATTGTTTTTTAACTGCGACTGTTCGGCGGAGCGATCTTCCGCCCGCAGATTCGATCTCTCCACCCCCGCCGATAACGATCGCCACTTGCCTCCGATGCTCGATTTGCCTATCTCCGCGGAGGGAACTAGAAATAACGTTCTCCGATATCTTTCAGTGCTAAAGAGAGACTCGATGTGATCGACGTAATTACCGTTCAGCAGCAGGTACAGGTAAAAGACGACGGACGGTACTAAGACGCCGAAGAGACATCCTAGCCATGATCGAGCCATTGTAATATGCCGTACATGTTTCCCAATTCGCGATATGATGTCGCGAAGAAATTAGACTAGACGCACGTCTACGGAATCTACGGAAGAGAGGAGAATTAAATTCGAGAAGCATGGAACGCGCGCGCGGCCCATTCTCGCGTTCCATGCTTGCAAAAGTGGAAAACTCGGTGTGTAACTCCATGCCTTGCAATTTACCGAGAAACATTATCTTCGATGCCCCGATAAGAAAGGCCCGAGTCGAGTTTCGTCTAATTGTAAACGACTTCAGACATGCGCTAAGCGAACGGCGAAGGCAGCCCCAGCAGCTAGCTTTGCACAAAAGTAACACGTTGTCATTACGGTAAATTTGATTAGTGCCTAATAATATACTTAGCACGGGGCATTATTAATAGACTCTTCCTCGTTCATTCGGCGGCTCGCTCGATAGCTCGGCGCGTGATAAAAGTCAATAGATCACGTTTAACATGCGGGTTTATGAATGCGTTATATCCAATTTCCTCATGTTGTATAGATAACACAACTACGAACGCGCGACACAATCATAATGCATGCAAATTAGCGCCATAAATGAAAATGTTGTATTCCTTGCGCAGAGAAATTCAGGATAATTATGCCGCGAATGCGAATTCATGCATCAACATTCGGTGCACGTTAACAGGCAGACATTAATATCAAGCTATACCGATAAATAAATGAAGCCTGATATATATTAACTTTCTACCATCCGATTAAACTTTCGCGTCGATGGTTTTAATAACATTTTTCCCTTTTTTAATGCTTTTTTGTTTTGTTTTAATGCTTTTCCTCTGCCGATCGGCAGTTTAAAGTATATGAAAACCTATTTCCGCTTTGTAGAAATTAATGACTTATAAGTTAAATATTCAATGCAAATAAATTTATGATTTATAAATTACACACATTTTCTCTCGTTTAACTTATAAATTTTAAATTTCCGCTTTAAAATTACAATTTATAAGTACATAATTAATGTTTTAATATTTAATTTTTAAATTATAAATTTTTGACGTTTAACTAAATTTAAATTTGGCCTCTTGATACATCTAACAGGTATACAAAGCGTCCAACAAGTAATTTGGACCGAGGATTAAAACGATATTTATTGAGCTACGCATCGAGAAAGAAACAGTGCGTTAAATTATAAATATTTATATAATTGCAATGCATGCGCTACCATATATTGGACATAATTAAAAATTAATAAAAAAGATTTAAATTAATTTCGTGCGAGATTAAAAGTGGGGCTTAGTCTAGGTAAATATGTATAGGAGGTTTGCCCAGCTCTTTTTGGACCATCCTGTAACCACCTTCCGGCTGCTAATCGTGCACATGTGACCCGGTTTACATGCTTGGACAGTGACATGCTTGTAACGTGTATTCCAGCACATTCAGTGATCAAAAAAAAAAACACCCGACCAGAATTTAAGTTAATTTTTTTATTACACTTGCCAGCTCCGCATATCGTTTGCATTATCGACAAACTGTACAATTTAATAAACGAATCAATTATTTGTGTAAAAGTCGCTATGTTTTCATCGAATTTTTTTATTTATTTATACTTTTCCGTAAGACAAGAATTAATGGAGAATGCGAGCAAATTATTCAAGAGTCTAAATAAAACAAAACGAGGCTGCAACATTCTCATTCAGTTTCTCTCACGGTCCATTTAGCGCGCATCTAATTTCCCGAGGAAGAATCAAATCGAACGCGACAATGCGAGATTGCGAGAACAAAATAAACATCCAGCTCCAGCTCCAATCCCGTTGCGATCCGCTAATCGCAGCCGGCGACTCCGCGACAATACGCGGATGGTAATGACGTTATTACCAGTACATACCCAGCGCCGTTCCGTGCATCCGGCGGTCCCCGGGACAAGCGGAAGTACCGCCACGATTTCTCCGTGGAGCGAGACACTCTCTCTCTCTCTCTCTCCCCCTCTTTCTCTCTCAAGGCAACGGTTACTGTCGCCGGCGACGACGTAGATTAGCCGCAATTAGTCCCGTCACGCGACGATAAGGCGACAGCACTCGAGCGAGTGTCGCGAAACGCAGGAACCGCTGCTCGTGATCAAGCGAACGACACAACGTCGCCACGGAGTGACGTGCCGCAACTACCGCCGCGCGAGCGAAGCTCTCGGTCTCTCGCGCTGTCGTAAAACATCGTGCCGTCGGCAACGGAACGTGCCGGCCAGTGCCGGCGCGGCGCGGCGACCCGTTCCCGTCGCAAGATGGCGGCCGTGTCTCCGTCACGTGCGGCGGCCCCGTTCTAACCGCAGCATCCGTACATGCATTATGTAGATGTAACATTTATTATGTACATTATATTAATATTACATTGTATTATAATTATATTAATAATTATTTTTTATATGTATTTATGCGTTAAACAGGCTGTAGTATTATTATCATTGTATGTATTTGAATGTTATAATACGATTGCAACAAAAATATTGGGCGAACCTGAAAACTTGGATAAAATCCTAATAAAAAATTATCGAAAATATCAAATATTATAAGGAGAAACTGCTAATAAATGGATAAACTCTAATATCTCAAAAACTAATTTTTTGTAGACTTAACATATCTAATAAATTTTTTTTTTAAGTATGAAGCACATTCCTAAAAGTTTTTATTACATCTTGTGATTTCCAATTTCCTTCATACAAATTCCTTCAAACAAATCTATAAATTTTGCATAAAAATTGCTATAGATGTGATAGAATATTGTCCGCTATTTGAATTGGAAAGTTTGAAAAAAAATTATTCTTATTCTAATTTATTTTTATATCTTCGAAAGTTGAAAATATACGATTAACTTGGAAGAAAGAGAGTTAATTGTCTTCTCTTACCATCATGCAGGCAAGGTTTATATAAAAAAAAAGAAAGTAGCTACAAAATCTTATGTCGCCGTCTTACAATTAGATCTAGACTTTCCTAAATGTATATTTAAATAAATTTAGAAATGACACAATTGCCGAATAGATGGCAATTGGTGGATTACAAGTAAATAATGTGAAATGACACATGAGTAGCGTACAAAAGTTCTACGTTCCTAAGAATTTGGCATACAAAATTTCCTCTAATTAATCTCCGTGGCCTTGCTGGGAGGATAAGGGATGGACTCATCCTCCTCGCCGATCTTCCGCAATCGTTGCAGCTCCGCTTGCCGCGTTCTGAAATAAAGTGATATAGATTTAATTGCGAGCGCGTATGGGATACCATCACGGAGTTAGTAGTGAAGTGGATTCGATACCTGGCTAAGATCTCGTCTTGTTCCCGCTGTACCTTGCGGCTCTTGAGGGCTCGATATCCAACACAAATGACTATCAACAGAATGGGGATCAGGCAAGCGAGCACTATGCCGGTGGTAATTCCTGCTTGACGGGAACTATATTCCTGCTGACCTGCGGTGTGCATAAGGAAACACGTCGTACATTATATTACACGAACGTATGAAGAGTAATCGAATAATCGGGAAATCGAATAATCAGAAAATCGAATCCAATTAGAAACAATTCACGTGCTATTAATTGAGCACGGAAGATTGTGGAGTTTCACAGTAAACTATAGAGCAATCTCTTTTGGATAACGTTTTATTTTTCTGATATAATATAAATGGGATGTTTTATGTATAAATTTTTATTATTTCCATGGATGAGCCAATTGTATAATAAAATTGTATAATAAAAGAGAGATTTTATTTTTCAACGGAACACGAAAATACACAAAAATAATTAAAGCAATCAGAATGCATTCATTTTCATGCATGTATAATTTAAACAATTATTTTTCATTGATATAGTAAAAAAATAATATCTATAAAATTTCCCAAATCAATTTACTATAAAATTTCATGAAATTCTGCGCCATTAAACTAGCAAAATTTATAATTTTTTTCTAGTTATAATTGATTTTAATCCCGTTAATGATACATAGCATTATTATTCACAAATGGATTTTTAGCAATATCACAAATGGATTTTTAGCAATAATATATAAAATATCTAAATGAGAGAAGGAGAGGAGGTAGTAATAGGAAAAATTCATAACTTTGATGGAAATTTCCATTCCATTCTAATGCGCTTCTAAAGCTGCATCATAATGATGACAATCATTCTATTTTGTTATCTCAAACATTTTCTGTGCATGCATGTGGAATAGAAATTTCCCATCATCTCGTTTAATAATATATAAAATTTTATTAAGATTCTTACAATACGTGAACACTAGTATATGATGCGATTAAATTGTTATAAATACTTTCGTTGCAATTATATAAACCGATTATGCAGTTAAATAGTTGCTATTGTATTTAATCGTTGTTTAGAATACATAATGTTTGATTTATTGTTAATTGATAGATTACTATTATATACATATAAGTGAGAACATATGTACTTTGAATACAATTAATATTGTAACTATTTCTATTCCACAGCAAGAACAGTATATATATATATTATCTACAAAATACACTAAAACGGCACCAAACAGTACGAAAATGATAATGGAGTTATGTTTGAAAAATCATCTAAATCTAAATTTATCAGCAGTAGCTGTTTTATATTAGATTTTGATCCAAATTTGATTATGATCGCGTGTCGAATTAATTTCACTCAATATATGTATAGATATATTGCGATGAATCTATTATTATTTTATGTGTGTATGCAAAATGTATATTATTTGAAATTAGAATCAAGGTATATTGTCATGGTCACATATACATATACATACTGACTGAAAACGACGCGTGCAAATAAAGCAATTTCGCCTGAGAAAAATATATCTGAATATTCCACTACAATTATTATATACTATTAAAAGATGAATATAGTAACTAAACATCGCTCTCTTTCGTAGGGCTGCCTGTTTTTCTAATCGAATCTGTGCCTGACTCCGAACCCGTGGGCGAAGTGGGATCCTTTAGATCCCATTCTTTATCTTCAAAGTCAATGTACGGTCTATTGGGTAAGGGTTCGTTGGTACGGTACACTTTGTCGTAAGTACGACGCTTCCTAGTGCCGCTATTAGTTTCAATTGTGCTAGTGTCGCTAATTGGAGTAATGGCCCTATCGTCGTACGACTTTAACGGCGTGTTCTGCTTCAGCGTGGAATCATTGTCGATACCAGAATCGCGCTCGGAATAACGCCAAGATTTCATCGAACTTTCCTGCGAGTGGTTCCTTCTCACATAAATAAAGCCAAAGACGATGCAGCCCAACACGGGTATTAACACAGCGCAAATAATGCCCATTACGGTCCACGCTGTACGCTGAACGTATTCGATGTGACCTATATTTGTATTATAACAAGAGTGTCAATCGCGCGCAGCAAAGGAGAAACATTTAGAAATCCCGTTGGAGAAAAGAAGAAAAGAGATCACATTAAGAACTCAAAAAGATAAAAGGGGAGAGAAAAAGAGAGAGAAAGAGAGAAAAAGAGAGAGAATGAGAGATATGAAAATCGTGTCAAATCGTGCAACGCGTTATTTGTTAGCATTTCTATGAATTCGCTTCGGCGCAAATATCTTGTTGATTAATTGCTCGACTATGAGACCAGACTCGATTTATCTTTTAAAATGAATTGATGGAATTTGAGTTCCGTCTCTAATTAATTGATCTGGCAAATGCGCTACCGGTAAATATTTTCTCTGCGCATTACACCTTATTGCATTCCTTATTCTCTTACCTCATTTAAGATCGTTAAACAGTACAGTGAGAATGCAGTGAGAAACTGATAAATAATGGTATACTTACGAAGGCATTCCGTGTATCCGTATTCCGGAGTGTTCCAACGTCCTTCTGGCGTGCACACTCGACGTTGATCGCCGATCAATATGAAATCCTGATTGCATTCGAAGCTCACTTTCGTCCCCGGGACAAATAGGAAATTACTCTTACGTCCGAAACGTGGTGTTTCCAGTACACCGCAGGATATAACTGGAAAATTAGAGTACACGCACATATATAAGTATATAAACATATATGCATATGTATAATATATGGCTAGCAAACTAAGTTTTTAAATTGTTAAGTTAAGTTTGTAATAATTAAATAGTTAAACCAAATTTGTAATAGTTAAATTTTTTAATAAATGTTACAGACTTACTTTCTTTTTTATTCAACGCTCGAATTTGGGTGTATGTGTCGTAGTAATTTCGGGTAAAGTGAGCTAAATCTCGATTCAACGTCATAGCGTAATCGTACTGACACTGATACGAATCACCGCACAAATCTATAGCGCGGTTTATATCGTGTGATCTATTTACTGGGAGTATTTCTGACGGATATTTTCGAAATTCTGGCTCGAATGTACGATTAGCATAATAGCTCGCCGTTCTACCAAACTCTCTATGGAACAAAGCCGCCCCTAAAAGTTTATTCTCCTTATCCTCCAGCATCCAATGTATCGCAAAGTCCGTGTGAATAGTCGCTGAATGATTCACGCTAGTGATTGGAACTTGATATCCGATCGGATTTGTCAAATCGTCTACTGGATCGAAATTCCAAATACCAAACAATCCTCTGGTTTTATTCTACGATGAAAAAGTAATATTTTCTAATATTTCTCGCATTTAAAAGATATAAAATATATATTTAGAATATTCGCTATATATTGCATATTTTATGAATATTTTGCATTTATATTCGTATATTGTTTTTCAATTCTTGCACGTAATATAATGTGATATAATAGAAATAAACATTTATTTCTTACCAGATATGACCACGGTAGATATGTACGAGCGGACATGAATCCCTCGTTTTCCACGACTTCTATACCAGCACCAGTGTCGAACATAACAATGACTTCGCTCTGATTCAAAATATACGTAGGAGTGTAAACGACGACCCCAGAGAAGTGTTGGACTTTTAAGGACTTTCTATCAAAGTATACTCTTTGACCGTCCGCGAAGACATCGAGCCGATATCGCCACTGTGCATGTTTAGGTCTCAAACGAACCTCGATGGTAGCAGAATTATTACCTCTCACTGCAAGATATAATGGCATCGATTATGGTCGCAGTTATTGTCAGTAAAACAACGATATTAATATTAAAGTGACCACCTTAAGAGCGTAACTTAATTCTGAAAATCAAGATAAATTAAGATGAAATGTATGTAATAAAATAGCAAAAGCTCACTTGCTACCGAGGTAAGATGCGTCGCCATCACTCGACCATAAATGTTGTCCGGCATTTGCTCAAATCTACCTTGCACATCGAGTTTATCTTTGATATCGTTCACTCGTAATAGTACGAATTCGCCTTTGCCGTTGAAGGTGTACTCCACGCCGTCGAATGTGACAAAGTGAGGATCGCCGAATACTGTCGACACCCCCGGCGATTGATAAGCGATGCAATCCTGTGATGGTCTTCTTTCAAATCGGAACGTCTCGCAGCCGACAGCTTGTTCTTCTTGCCAGAGACAACATGCGTATATGGGCACCACATCGTGCCACCAATGCGAGAGAGTTGGAACTTTATTAGCCTCATTCCACGGGAAGAAGCCCAAATTGTGAGATCTGTGCGGCCGCGATCCCCATTGCTGGTCGTAAGTGAGCATCAGATAGCCGTTTTTATCGTAACAACATTGTTGCTCCGAACCGTCCATGCTGAAATAGTACGAATAAGAGTTACTTTAGCCATTCAGGCAATTTTAGGCATTTAGTCATTGAGACAATAATCTACAATAAATTATAAATAAATAGCCCGCCCAAGAAATTAAAAACTTTATCAGAATCATGTGTGTAAAAAAATAAGTAAATTCTTCTTCCAAAGCGGAAAATTACTTACTTGGGCGCACCTGTCCTTACGCAGTGAGTCGCATACTGATTATAATAGCAATCTATATTCGAATCCTTGTCGCAATTGTAATCAGGGAGGAAGCGACCTTTGTCGTACAAAGCGTGATCCAGGATACAAGGACAAAGCGCTACTTCAGCCGCGAAGCTTTTGAGATATCGATCATGCATAATCCATCTGTCGCAGATTTTGCTAGCCCATCGCGACCCGAATTGCCGTTCCCATTGAGGGGCGAAGTACCAACCGAGTGGAATCGGTCTGCTCCACAGGCTCCTACGTAAGATTAAAATCATTTAAACGCAATCTCCGATGACTTCCCAAAGTACAATATTATTTTATCTTGCGGAACCTACGGTGTGATCGATAGTCCGGAATATATGTGCGGTTTGGTCAAGTTGATTTGGATGAACCCAAACGCCATGTCCAAGTGATACGGATTGTACGCGTCCCGATATTTGGCTGGCTTAATGACGTAATGACCAACATTGGTAACCGTATTCTGAAATGTATATAATAAATTAATTGATTGACTACTAGTCCCTCCTTTTATCAGTTTGAATTGTCTCGTACGAACATCCAAAAGCGCTATGAATTCAAACTCGGGTCTTGTCTTGGTTTCTCTGTATCCCCATAATGATATCTGAATCTCCGCTCCTATGTTAGTAGTTAAATTATATGAGTTCCAAGTTATCTTTATTTCCGCAGGATCCTTCAAGTGAACAGCCTCTTTATCGATGAAGAAAATCCTCTCTGTCGCCGTTGCTGGGGTTTCTATGAGCAAAAAATGCAATTTTATTAGGAATAGAAATATGTCAACTTTGCTATCGAATATAATTAATATAATTTTTTTTATAGAAGAGATGCATTCAATATTGAATAAAAGCGATCGCAAAGTAAGAGAGATCTTACCGACGAAATATTTTCCTTTCCAATCGTAAGCACCACTGTCGATGGCGATGTAAAAACGTATGTAGCCTTCGTATTTCAAGAACGGCTGTACGCAAATCGCGCGATTTTTGTCCACTACTGTGCCCATTACTACCTCGTTCTCGAAACGGCATTTAATCTTCTGACTCTCGTTAAAACACGGTCCGGTGATGTTGACGACGGTGCCGCCCAACATGTTTCCGGATTCCGGTGCGAAAACCAGCGGCAAATGAGCCCCGGCTATATCTTTGTTACAAGTGCCCAGCATTATTTTCTCATCTATCCTGAAAATGTGCCGCCCCGGGAAACCGTTCGCCCATCCTCTGCTCGTTAAGTCGCGGATCGTGGTTGCTTGAGAATAAGGCTTATACTCGTAACTCTGAGTGCCGTTTCCAGCATTAAATCCCACCTAAGACGAATGAGTTTCACAAGTAAATTTATGTTTCACCGGATAGACTTTTTATATGGTGGGAAGGTGCAATTTAAAATTGAATTAAATAAAATGTAATGTGATGCCATTTTATTATTCTTACATATGCAGGGATTCCGTTCTCGCCTAGTGTCGTATCACCGCCCGCTTCGGTATGACTTGTCCATTGGATATTGTGATAATTAAAAATAGCATAAGTGAAGACCTCGTCAGTGGCCAAAACCAGCTGAAACGTATTAGTTCTGTGAAGAGACAAATCGATACCACCCGTGAAAGACATATTCTTCCAAGTTGCAATAAGGGCGTGTTTGGGCACAAATGATTCAGCGCCAACAACTCCCATTCGGATGTCCCACATGACACGCTCTCGCATCTCTACACCGAATTGATCGGTTCTCCCTTGCAAATCTCTCTCGAGCCTGAGGAATACGGTATACATTTTATATACACTTTTCGTAAATTTCTTCAACTTTCGGAAATTCACGTATGATTGATAAAAATGTTCAGAACATGCATGTCGTTTCTGAATATGCGTACCTGAAGTACACCCCCGGTTTCCTTCGATCGACGTCGTTTTCTCTTAACAATCCTATGCGACATTTACTGAAGAAAATGCCGATGAAGCTAGGATCATTCTTTTTGGGCCAATCTTTAATGGGAAAGACAAGAGGGTACGTAAGATGCTCCGGTGGATCGCTAAACTCCAAGTACCCATTAACAGTTAACTAAAATGTTACGCAACATCTGATTTAATTGTATTCGACAGCGAACAATTTTTATTTATCCTAAGATTCTTCTAAATGATGAAACATTCAGATACCCATGTCGGAGTACTCGAGTAATGAATCAAGATTTTTAAATTAATGTAGATATTAAGTATTTATACAAACTATTTATATTATCGCTATAAACAAGTATTTATATTGTTATACAGATAATTGTAAAAGCGATCATACTCTTGTGTAGTTGAATCTAAAGCCGAAGAAAGGCAGTTGAAAGTTCAGATTCTTATGAATTTGCAAATTTGTCGCCTGTAGAGCCGATTGATAATCGCCTTTATTATCGTTACCACCCTTGTCAAAATACCAATACATAAATTCAGATCGAATTTCCTCCAACCTTTCCTTTGTTATGTGATAGAAAGGAACATTGTCGTCTGGGCGAGGCGCATACCTATAGGCGTCAGGTAAATTCGAATCTGTGTGTACCGAGAGAAAAGAAAATCGATCAAATCAATGCTAATAAAAAAATAATTAAAATAAACTTATTATATAATATTATTGCGCAGTGAAGTGCACAATTAAGTTCTATATTTCTATTTAAATAAGAACATTCTTAATTGTATGTAATAAATAAAAATTTCTAATATCATTGCAATGTTAAAAATAAATATAATCCATGATTTGATTAAAATCAATCATTTTCCACATGAGCTCATGATATATCAAAATGGTCGCGTCTCATCCAATGAATCATCCCCGATTCATGTTAAAATGAGTAACTGATAAACACACCGTGCGATAAGCAGCGATAGGGATTGTCTTCTATCGTATGTGAGGTGAAAAACTTGAGAAAAAACTTGAAAATACGACCTACGTAATTGGATTATTTTTAACTGTCGTTTCAGGAAGTATTTCCGAGAAAATGCAGTCGTTTCGAAAAAGGAAAATTGATAGAAAGTAGATTCCGTAGCTATTGCTGCTCGACATTACTCATTATGAAATAGTGATCACGCCCACTGATAACGAATTACTTACCGTATCTTACATATTTTGCAGTTTTTTCCTTCGATATTTTACCGGAAGGTTTTTGAACGATGACCGAATCCGTCCCAGTCTTGTCCTTGTCTTTCGCTGTGAAAACATTTTTCGCTTTTGGCAAAACTTGCACCGGAGTTTCCACTTCTTCCTTCCAGTCTTCCTTCTTATCAACGGGAGTGAAATCTTGCTCCTCTACCACAAGATCTTCGAACTCTTGTTCGAGAGTCTCTTTCGTTTGCGACGGCAAACTGGCGAGCTCCTCCGTACTTTCCTTCTCGATTGATTCAGGTAAATTCAATCCGAATGCACTTTCAAACGTCTCGCTTTCATTTTGCGCGATAATTCCACGTGGCATTAATGAAAGGAGACAGGCGAGAAGAATCCATTTCGATAATGTGAAAATGCAATCGAGCTTTTTCCACGACGCTCGAGGTCGCATTTTCGTGAAGCAATGAGATACCAACTAATTACTTTAATACGCACGACGAGACTGAACTCGGATCCAGTGAACAGGTCGCGATAACGATACTGATAGCATCGGCTCTAGTACGATAACATTTATCTCTTTACTACAGGTGGGTGCGTAGAACGAACGGGAAAGCAAGTACTCGCACGTTCTACTTATGAAAAGGGCGTTTCCGCTTATGAAAAAATGTATTTCATCGAAAGATTGAACGATCGAGTTACTTACGACTTGCTGCAAATACAGGAAAATTCGTCGTTTTAGAGGCAAATTATTTATTCGACCTTTGCAACTGTCATATTTACAAAGCAGATTATTTTTAGTATGATTAATTCGAAAATGTACCAAAATCTCTTTTCTTTCTTGCGTTCTTGCGGACAGGTTTTACAATAAAACACGTGTAGTATATATAGCAAATATTATATGAAGGCTACTTCATCTTTAAAGTCGTATTAACTAATACTTTTTTTTTACACGCATCATTTACGGTATCCGTTATATATATAATAAAAATGTATAATGCTCTTATATTAATATTTTATATGGTTCAACCTAAAAACAGTTTACTTCCCTTTGCAGCTTTTTAAAATGTATATGAATTGTTCTCGTTTAAAATGTACCACGCTACAAATGCGTCATAGAATAAATATACATATCAACAGTAATAGATACGTCTGCGTAGTGTAGCATGTACAGAGTGCATCAATAATGTTCGATGAGTTCAACGAACAATTTTTGTCATATTTAAGAGAAAGAAATCCTTTCATTATATCATTAACCGTATAATATAATAAATAGATATATAGATCAACTTTATGTTTGCGGCAAACAAAAAGAATCGTAAGATATTCTTAAATTCTGTAAATATCGAACGCACCGAACATTATTAAAATATATTTAGCTGTAAATTATGTTTGGCTTGGGTATGATTAAGCAACTTTTTTGCATCATTCGAGTAGTTAGATATGTATATACTGCAAGGATCTTAAAAGTAGGGGAAATTATGGAATTTTTGTACTGCGACGGTATCTTATATATCAATATTGTCCAAATGTTTACAAAAAAATTATATTACACTTTTTTAAACTGTTCGGTGTTGTAAATCTTTACGATTGATGGTACGTATCACAGAAGAAATCTACAAAAAAGTCACAGAAAGAATTCAAAAAAATAAAAAAAAAGAAGAGATCTTAAAGAGACATGTCTAAATTGCCTTTCGTGTGGAACCTACAGCAATGATGTCAATATTGCGGATATGAACCATACACTTCATCATTAAGTGAAAAGAATTTTTTATAACATTTTATTTGTAATGAAATAATCTCTCTGTTACGATTGATTCTTTCTTTAATATTACGATGTCGAGGCATTATCTCCATTACTGTCCATATATCCGCTGGATCCATTCATGACAAATGACGTTCCCAAACCGTAAAGGTGTCCACAGTACTTTACATCATCAATATTATCTTCAAAAAACATCTGGAATAAAAGTCAAAAACAAGTTAGAATTTTGCATATAAATATAATGTATATTACCATTTTCATAATTGATTATTAGATAAATTACATCTTGTTAAATTAAATTACTTACTTCTCGCATTTTAAAAAAGACCATTCCAGTAAGAAGGGAATCGGATCCAGCTTGATGCTGAGGACCCACTCTTTGAATTTCCAACTGTTCTGCCACTTCTTGCAAACCGCCTTTCAGGTTCTTGCACGATTTCATTAAGTACTATGTAACATTAAAAACGTATTTTATATCTTATATATTTTTAATTAGTTTTACTTTTTTTAAAAAAACAACTCACTTTTACATCATATATCGTCGGAAAGTATATCCTAAGAAGCTCGAAAAATTCGCTTTCTTCCTGTGGCAATTTTTGATCCGTTAAAAGTTTCAATAAGTAACCAAAATCGTAGCCAGAATGAAAGGATAGCCATTTTATGTCATCAACAAGAACAATTCCCGATGTCATTAACAGCTCAGCAAATTCTAAAGGATCAATTCCCTCCTCTTCGTGTTTCTTGAACTGTATACCACTATTTTGTAGCATGTCTATACTATCCTGTGCATACATGTCTTCACTAGCAACAATAAAATGTACATATCTTATTACCTGAGTATTAAAAAAAAGGTAAAATTTTAATGTTATTATCTTAAAACTAAGAGTCAGATGTTAATAACATGGACTTACTGTAAGTTGAATTTAAAATTAAATTGCCATGTTGTATAGCTACCGCCTGGCGTATTCCCCGACTCATCAAGGAATGTGAGACCAAGTTGAATTATCCGCAGAAGATCTACATTGCAACGTAAAAGCTGGTATTGATAGTCGGCATTAGTTCTGAACTCTCCTGTTTCAAATAAAAAATTTGTAATTCGTATGTGTTCCCAGAAATAACATATTGCAAAATTCCTATGAAAAAAAAATGTTTACAAAAAAATATGGATTCTTACCAATAGGCCTAGCTACAACACCCGGAAATTCTGTATCCATTGCAATATACTGATATTGCTGGACGACTTGACGAATTGTACGAAACTCCTCTTCTAGATTATGTCCCCATACATCTCTGATTCCACATTCTTCATTAATGGGCATAGTCCCCCCTCCCTTCGGCTGCCCTATTTGGTTGGTCCCGCCTAAAAATTTTTCATAATCTATCATTAGATAGTAAGAATATAGCATAATATTATGTATGACAAATATAAAGATATTCAGTGCTTCTTTTTAATTCCTTCATTAATTTATAAAATCTTAAGATAAGATCTAGCTTAACAAAAGAAAGAATACGTTTATTTGTTTGATTATTATAATTTAAACATCAGGAACATGAAAGTGAGTTTTTTCTTTTTAATAAAAGTCTCTGCAAATTTACAGAATTAAATACTCATACAATCTAGCAGAATTATAAATGCATATCCCTGAAAATTCTTTATTCATAATGTAGTTATACATGATTCTTAATCAATTATTTAACCGCCAATCTTTGAAATGCTAAATCGGTTGTTTCAAGTGCAGCTTCCAACAGATATGCATTCTTCACAAATTTTGCAAAAAGGCACATCTTCTCTGGCACTGACAGTACGAATGCACGTTTTTCAATAGTTTCATGTGTACTAACACATTATCGCATGTGACTTCTATCTCCTTTATTGCATCTATACTTTCATCCACTTGTAACTTGCTCTTTATTTACTTTGCTTCCGTATTCCTGTAATGCGTACGTCTTTTATTTATCAACTAGGTACACATACATCCAGAATTCACTTTCAATGCTCCTGATCCTGAGTGTCAGTACAGACAACTCTCAAGCTACATGGCATTATTGCAAGTACTCTACATACAGTTATTATTATTGCAATTCTTTGCATTGCAAATAGGAATCTGTTGTCATCTTACACACCGGTAGCTGAAGGCATGTTCCTGCATTCACCGGGGCTACTCTTGTCTTCGAATTCCCTCTGTCACGGCCTTTCCTTCTTCATATCACTGGAAATGTGTGAATAATCGGTGAAAGAATCGCTTAAGCGACGCCTGCCAACATTAGTGACCGAAAGAGACGTCGAGTGTCGTCTGGGGCTACGTTTCGCAGAAATAACAGCCAGCACTGGACCCTCAGTCACTCAGTGGCAGGCAGGGCAGGTTATGGGTCGCGGGTAAACAACAACAGTTCATCACAGTGGACGTCGCGCGTGGGTGAAACGCGGGCCGGCGCGGGAACGCGGGTAGACGCGCGGGCGGCAGAGCACCGTGGATGAAGACGGCGCGGGGCCGCAGAATTCGTTGTTCGTCAAACAAGCTCGCTGGTAGGAAGCCGAGAAGGGGTTATGTCGCCCCCGAGAGCAAGCCGAGAACGTCGTCTACGAGGTTCACGGGCGGCACCGCACGGCGGTCCGTACCTTGTAATATGATATCCCAGGTCAGCAATGTCTGTGCGCGAAACGAGACTTTAAATCGAGGCTGCTACCGTCGGACCCACAATCCTGCTGTGTCAAATCATGAACAGTTTAAACGACTTCCTCAGATCGCGGAGCTCAGTCAGTAGTCTCGGTCAGTCTCGATACGCGCGACACGAGATAGACGGGCGCTTCGGTCGCCCGATATCTCACCGAACGAGATGCCACTATTGCCACTGGAGCCACGGTACGTACGCGGCGGTGTGAGACACTGTGGGCTGCGTGTGCGACCGCGACTTCGAGGACGCGTCTGTGCACTAATGCCCTCTCGCCGGATATTTCATCGCCAGGAGAAACTCCAAGCGCGAGGATATCGGGCACCGATGGTAATATAACTGTAAGAATTGCAATTGCAGCATAAGATGAAGAATATATCGCGTCGATATCACGATTAATTTTGTATTTAAAATATATTGAAACGCGCTGAAGGATAATAAAAATTAATAATGAAATATATAATATCATAATAATAATTAGAAAAATAACACTTTTACACTGCTTTTTATAAAAAGTAAAATTACGATTAGATTATACAACATTTTATATATAATCATATTTTACATGCAATTATTATTACATTTATTATTATTACATTTATACATATATAAGATATTAAGATTATTTGATAAATAAATAAATTACTTAATTAAATAACCTTGTTACAAAAGTACATAATTGCATGTAAAATATGATTATATATAAAATACTGTATAATTTAATCGTAATTTACAGATCGAAATTACACATGTTTAATGGAATCTAAATGAGTCATTCTAAAGACATCTCAATCGAAAGACAATATCTCAAAGATGTTATATGACAGATATCTTTCTGATAATTCCATAAGACATTTCCGATATTTTCGACATTTCTTATATCATTTCAAATCCTTATAATGTATTTTGGAAAGGAAAACTATATTTTCATATTTCAATTATTCATATATAATTAAAAGATGAGATGATTTTTCATTGAAATCATCTAATATACAAAAATAAATGTATTTTTAGTATTTGATGATATAACATTTAGAGATAATTTGATACTACGTAATTTTACATTACATTGATGTCTTGCGATAAAAATACGATAAAAAAATGATAAGAAATGCTATATATATTATATATCTTTATTATTTCTTTTATGAGCATTCAATATCAATTAGGCATAATGCAATTTTTTCTTACAGGACAAAGATTCCATTAAATCACAAAGTTGCAAAAGTATAAGTTTTGCAATTAGTATTAATAAGAAACTTAATTACACAGTTTTTTCTCTTTTGCTTTTAATACAGATTACCTAATTATATATAAAATGTTTCGCTGCACTCTGGATGAAAATGAGAATAATACTTCAGAGTTAGAGAGAGAGAGAGAGAGAGAGAGAGAGAGAGAGAGAGAGAGAGAGAGAGAGAGACTTATAAATCTACATTATATGTACATACATATTATAATTTTATTACGGATAATTTAGTCTTGCATTGTGATACAAAATATGATGGATCAGTTTATTCTAGAAATTAATGTATAACTTTTTCCGTTATATTCCTCATTATTTCTCATACATTACGCTGGATGTTTTCTTGGCGATAAAATTGCTACGCGATATATGTAGCAAGTTGTCCCTACTACAACTTAGAGCAACTTCCTCTACAGTATCTATCTATCTCGTTCATGCAGGAAGTTATTCTAAGTTATGCAGATCACAAAGTGATCGTCTTTGCCGCTGTAAATTGAAAGGGCCGGAAGCGATCAGGCGTACACTGATGGAACCTAATATCTTTCTATCAAAAGAAATAATGATGGCCATCGATTGTGACAACGTGATTTCGCGGCATTGAAATAGAATATCGTACTATTTAACATTTAATATTCGTTTTCGATTCAAGATTACTTTCTCTATTTTATTTTATTTATTACATATTTATTGCATATTAATATAAAAAAAGTATCAGAATATCTAGATATAGAACAAAGTATGTAAAAATCATATTTACAATAANTTTGATAATAATAATAAAACCACCGTCTAATACTAAAAGCCATATTTTTGAAATTGTTAAACATTCAGACCTTCACACTTTATATTCTTAATATCACAGGAAAAATGGAAAAAAGAGAGAAAGGGAGAAAAAAAAATATCAATTTTCTTATTTGTATTTACCATGTATTTGATTACGTGTAACTTTGCTTATGTGTATCTTTTATTACTATAAAAATAAAGTGTAAGCTAATAACATATTCCTTATTAAATCTTCAAAGAATCTCCTCAACATTTCTATTCATCATTATACATTTTTACATGTTTCCTCGCACTCGGTCATGCTCTTGAAATGATTTTCGTTTGGATTACAGCCACCATATATGAATCGTTCACATTGTCCTGAAGCTGAATTGTACGCATATCTTGTTATATACGCTTTGCAAGGACCCTTTTCCGCAGGCAACAGGCAAACTGTAAAACAAATGTAAAATACATTAAATTATATACGGTGAAATCTCTTTATCAATGTTCTCGTCGTAATACGAAGTTGGATTAAATAACTTCAATTTTTTTGTATTTAACGTATATAAGTCTATGCGGGACATTTTCACAAAATTCGAGTTATAATTATGTAGCCTGTAGTCAATGTAACAAAAACGCTTCGTTCAATATGTACAAAAAAAAATGCTTACGTGATGGTGGGTCAGCTACGATCTCACGCATTAATATGCTGACGATAACAAACAAAAGTAACAAACGTAGTTTAAAACCCATTTTCGCGTATAGTACTTTAACTTCTACAGCACTTGTGTCTCCGAGTTAATATTTTCGCAAATCTCGTTGCAGACGATCAATACGTACTAATCTGAAAAGTTGTACATTTCACAGATCTTGCTCCTTCTATATAAACTATGCGAGTTACATGAGAGAGGGGATTATCTTTATCATGAATAAGTTATAAAGTCTAATCTTATTTACGTAACAAATTTTTTGAACAGATAACGTATTAGTGCATCTATAAAAAATTTACGGCATTTTTATGTCATACAGTCAGCATCATTTATCATTCTCTGTATATTATAAGAAAACAACTTCGATAACTCCGAAGTGTGAATAAATCTTCAGTGTGATGATAAACATACCATCAGCGGTAACTATACATATAGAAAAAAAGCAGAAATTGCAGAATTAGTGCATGTACCAATCTTATTCATCTGAAAATCGACGCAACACTTACGGCACATTTCCGTCACGATTAAACGCAACCCAATGCAAAGTAATTTGCGTATTATAATTATAAATACGCGCATAGTAGTGACTTTTAAACTCTGTATTTTGATAACAAGAGAAATTGTGTTTTCTAAGATCGTATTTATCTAAGATTCATATTTATAGTTACGTTTCCGGAAGAAATCGGTTAAAACCAGTTTTAAGATACGATATGATTCAATAGATAAATACGGTTCAACAGATTCAGTAGAGTCAATTTAATATTTCTGATATATTTGTTATGTTTGTAATCGATTCAAGCGAGAAAATCAGATGATTTGCCTTTAGATTTGAATTCTATTTCTTACAGTTCAATAATTGAAAATATTGCGCGTTGACACATTAAAAGTTTCTATACTTCATATTAGTTGTGAAAAATTATTTGTAAACGTAATCCGGACTTGAAGAAAATTTGCATTTAAACATTCTAAAGATAACGTTTTAAATATTTTTAATCCACGTTAGATACTTTTTTAAAAATCAATATTTATTTGTGAAGAAATTATTTGTGATCGATACGTAGATAGATTTCTTTATTCGAAGGTTCGTCAATTTTTTTTCTACATTATAAATGCTCGCGTATTAATCGCATTAAATATTGCAATGGACATTGAAATCTCTCGCAAGACGGCGTGCAAACGAGGGACAGACTCTTATCCCTCCTGCTCGGGATTTAAGTGTCACGCCGTAAAATCCAAGCGACAGGTTCATTTCGCGGGCGGCATCGATTAAATGCGCCGGTTATCGGGAGGTTTACGAAATTAGTTTGCCGCAAACTCCGAGGCGGGTGTCAGGTAGCTCACGGTAACTTCCGCCGCTTCGACTAGCAGTTTCGCCCGTGCCTTCTCCCCCCCGACCCGCTTTTACGAGGGCGCGATACTATCACGTATATTATCCTATCGCGCGCGAAAGCGTCATTCCCGATGTATTAAGCATCACGTAGACGAGCTTCTTCGGATCGCGACTGGCTGTTACGCGGTGCGTGTCTTATAAGACACGGAAGCGCTGCGGAACTGCAATCCCGAGTCAGATCGCGCTCGCGATCGCTCGAAAAGTTTTGCGCTGCGTCTTCGCTTTTGCTAATCTCCTCGCGGCCCAGACTAATTTGAAAAGTTCGCGACATTTTGTATCTCGAGCGTTTAATTTGCCCATTATAAGTGCTGTGTTGAATATTTGAGAAAGTACATTGAGAAATTGCTATAAAAGTACGCATCAACTCCAAAATCCGCCTTTGAAGGCTCGATACAGATTGATCCGAGCGATCCATCTCCGTTGGGAGAACGGTGATTTACATATAACAAGGCACCGCCAATGATTGCCCGTGGAATACATTAACCCGCGCGCGCTCGACGTGTCAGCAGCCGACGATCGCATGAAGTATTCTTAAACGCTACTTAAACGTGTACTAACGTATAGAGTAACGCGTGAATTATGTAAGAGCGACGATGAGAAAATATGAGGGAACCCCCCGCGGCCAATAAGTGCTCGCGATAAATTCGAGGAATATTTCGTGGTTTCTTCTTTCTTCCCTTCGCGTGCCGCTTGGAATTTATCGAGCAGCAGGGCGGTCCCTGAGATATTGCGCCGATATCGCCGGAAATACCAGTTTCTAACGGTTTTACTTCATACTAAAGTGCAAAATAAACGAATCGCGTCTTCTCTTCAAAATTCTCTTAACGAGACTGTTAACTTGCGTATCTCAACGAGATGGCCTTCTTCTATTATAGGAATAATAAGTCAACATTAAGTATTTCTATGTTACACGGGTTTTATTTCATTTTATTAATACCTCGTCTATTGTTCAAAATGCAGTATGTTAAGATAATTGTCGTAGTTTACAATGGCTTTTAATTGTTTCACTCTGTACTCTCGGAACATATAGCGGAATACGAGCCTCGAGCCATCGGGCCGCAGTACACACATGGGCGATACTATTCGCGATCTTCCTCGAGTAACAAGCCGCGCCATTTTTCCGCCTACATACACGGAGCTCCTGTCTCTATCTTTCGCCTTTTTCCTGAGCGAGGGCATCCTTCCTCTTTTGCAATCAGCCGCTATAAAGAGGAGACCCTCGCATATAGCCTCCCGTCCCAAACCGTTCTCCGGCTGTGTACCGCCCGCACTGTACCACTTATCGATACTAGCTTCGGGCGTTCGGCATTGCTGAACCCTAGTGCCTGTTACGTCCGGTGCCCCGGCTCTTTGTTCGACCGTTATCGTTAAGAATGAACGAAAACCACCGGCAACAACGGCGACGAGGTCGGAGAGCCACCAACCGTGCGCTGCTCTCAAAAGCGGGCTGTTCTCGCTTATGTAAGATTCGTAAGCCTCGAGGAATTCGGTTTCTAACGCTGGCATATTAAAGCAGTCGGGATTTGCATACAATCGGGGCACCTCCAATGAGCACGGAAGACCGCCGAGTCATTACCTGCTTTTTGAACAATTAATGGTCACGACCCC
Source organism: Tetramorium alpestre (assembly GCA_021460005.1). Taxonomy (NCBI): domain Eukaryota; kingdom Metazoa; phylum Arthropoda; class Insecta; order Hymenoptera; family Formicidae; genus Tetramorium; species Tetramorium alpestre. The sequence goes on along the minus strand of JAJVSH010000054.1, from coordinate 839,908 downwards.
GTGCGAACGATTTGCTCGAATCCGCAAAGGCAAATCTAACCGAATGATATTTATTTCAAAGTCACGAATTACTTCACACGCTCGTGATATTATACGATTGTAAACGTATCTCTTTTCACTTGTGAGAGTTTTATAAAGTCAAAGGTTGTCCGTTTCTGTAAAAATACGAAATAATGTATTAAGAATAAGAAGTAATTATATAGATCTTAATACATGGTGTTTGATGAGTCTGATCTGATAATGACGCGCTATCAAAATTTAAAAAAATAAAAAATAAATACTGCATCTAAAAAATTTTAATAATATAAATAGCAATGTAATTAAAAAATTTTTTCAGCATAATATTCATAAAGTCTTATTTAATTATATTGCACAATATTTTATCATTATATACTTATATGTATATATAATAAAAAAAATCTACTGTGGCGTATATAAGATATACAACAAAATTCGCTGGACAGGCGATGTGTTAATCGCGTATCGCTTTCGCCGCACATTGTTCTCAAAGATTGATAAATTATAATGAGCGACATCGCGCGCGCCATTTGTTTCGAAGATGCACAGAGCATTAAGGATATGATGTAAAGGTACGAGCTACGATGTGTACAAAAGAACGTGAAATCGGAAGCATTATCATCGTTAAAATATGCAACGAGCGCGATACGAGTAACTTCAGCGATGAAACGAATACAAATCGAACGATAGCGATGATGCCGCTACGCGGCCATGCATCGCGATCGATACCTTCATGATTTAATGAATGTCGGCGGTACACCGGTAACGGGTGTTTTACGATAATATTATACAGTTCGTACCGTCGCGGTCCCACGCTGCACCATTGTCTGGATCGGTGGAACTAGACTTCCTTACCTGGCCATTGCGACGAGCATTACTCTCGTCTAAACAATGGACGTCGTTCGCGTAGATATTAATTGCGGATTGGCTCGCGATTAACACCGAGAAAATATCCGGCTGCGCACAATGGTCATAACTTCGGACACGAATCATCCAATTTCGGAAATGTATTTTAGCTTTCGTGTATTTTCGAAACAGTTTCGCACAATATCCACAATACAGTGGAGTATCGGTCATCCGAGTTTCCAATAATCCGAGTTTTTTTTTTCTTATATATCTAGATAAAGATTTTATCTAAAAATATTGTCAAACATTTAATTAATTTAATACATAAAATTTTTAATTATGTATGGAGGACTATTTTAAAAAGATTTAAAATGCATTTACTTATATACCTATTAAAGTTATATCCATATATATATATATATATATATATTTTAGCGTGATTTTATTTCAAAATTTCATTCATTTCCTAACGTCATTCCGAAATCCGAGTTTCTTGATAATCCGAGGGAGTCCTATCCAACTGGGATTATCAAGACTCCACTGTATATTGAAAATACGAGAGCTCTCTCAGAATTGGCGTGTCCATTCTTTCTTACACTTGTTGAATAAGCACAGAAATATTGCTGTCAATTGTATTATACGTCATATTAAATATCATTGATGGTTTAGTTCGACCATTTATTTATCAGTATTTAAAAAAAAGAGATTGAACAATAACAGTCAATATAAACGTATTTTTATCGAATTACAACGCTCGGTCAGTTTGATTGCTGATCCAAGAATCGAGACATTGAGCGCGGAAGTCTTTCGGGCTGTTACAATAACAAGATTTATTGCTTCTGAGACGATTTAATTCAACGGTATACAAGATTCTCTTATCTTGCGAATACGCTTCTCGACAAGCAAGAAGATTATCTTTGGAGCTTTGCGGAGAAAAGCTCTCGTTAAGTAAGTAAGATGCGATATCATGGTAATTAGAAGGGTAATTTTAATAAAAAGCATACGAGCTCGCCGATGTGTATACCAACTTCTTTTGCAATAGATTTTCTACATAATGGAATCATAATTGCCATTGCTTATCGTAATATCATGATTATTATTGCTTTCTCATTATTTATAATTATGACAATGCATAATTAGCGGCACTATGTAATATTCATTTGCTTTTAACGCGCGTAAAAAGCCGCAGGTATAGGTATATGATAAGGCCGAAGATTATTATGTCGGCCGTTCTCGAAAGTAACTCTCACGGTCGAATTCATCCCGTTCGTGATTTCGGCAGGAATAAAAATATCATGAAACTCGGGAGAACAGGTGCAATTTTTCGTCCGGTGTTCAAGGTAAGCCGGTCGCCACCTGTTTCAATACAGTCCCTACTCCAAGCCCTTGAAAAACATATTCGCTCTTAGCTCTGGCTTTATAAGATTGCCTATCTTTCTCATCAACTAGGTCAGTTTTGTCCAAATAATCTTAGAAACGGAAAATGTTATTACAGTCACACTACGCGAGAGCGAAAAATATTATTGTCTCTGCCCGCCTTAAAAATGGAAAAAATTATCCGAGTCGAAAATGAGCTCTGGTTTAAGTTGACTGGAAATTATAGGTAATTTAATATCTCTGATAGTTTCTGTGATACCGGATGTGTGATATAATCTCCGCTGCGTGAAAGCTGCATATATCTTGCGGAATAGTTATTCTATCAGAGCAACACGATATCGATCGGTGGATTTAATTGCGCTAAAGTAAAATATGAGAAATATATCTGAAATAATATTGAAGATATTGAACCTAGGATTCTATTTAATTCCCCTTCAAGCAGGTAACCTGAGACATTTCGTATCTGATTATTTCGCGGGAAGGGAGGGAAATTGAATGTCGATTAGCAAAGTAATATTTCTCCTGAGATAACTATTCATTTGACTCAACTGTAATCCTTTCTGTCAAGCTTTCGTTTTGCGAAACCTCATTGCGTTTTAAATTACTTATATATAATAATCTTTCGCGTATTACATGGGAATATCGATGAAAGTCGAGAACGTGGTTCTGCGATAATTTGGCGATAACAAAACACGACATATTTCCGTACTTTTTATCACATCCTCGAACGATTTTTCGTGTCACTTCTCCTAATTATTCGTATGTGTGTATAAAATGAATCGTTCAACTCGTTTGGAGATCGATACGATAATCGAGTTTCACGCGACCGCGAAGTCTTCGAAGTCGCTTGCACTTGATTTACAGCTTCCTCCTGCACGGACCATGCACCAGCAGCAGCACCGGCAGCCGCAGCAGTAGTAGCGTCGGCAGCACCAGCAATTCAGAACACGGTAAATTGTGCTGAGCTCGTGCTGGCAAGACGACGTACGAGTGATTTGCATGCGAGCTCACAGCCCGTGGGAGGAACGGGCATAATTTGGCAGGTAAGCCGCTCGCTCGATCGGCGTGTCGCTTGTGACGTTTGGTCAACGGCAATTAACAGGTCCCGTGTACCCCGCATGCGTCTGTCGAATCGTAGTAGTGAACGACACCCATCGAGCGAGGTTGCCTCGATGAGAGAGCGACCAGATGCGACGGTACTCATCGGGAATTACCGTGTACGCGTCCTTCCAAAGAAGATTTGTACGGTACGGCAGTGGGACATAGTTCAATTTTATATACAGATATATACGTATGTATGTATATATATATATATATTAACTCGATTGAAAATTTCATTATGAAATTAATTTAGTGAGCATAATCGCATCAGTAAAGAAGCTTCGAGTGAAAGATTTAAAATCCAATCTGAGTTTTAATTACGACGACATTACTATGAAACGACATTACTATACGTGGAAAATTGAGGAGTTAATTGAAAGGTTGTAGTGCAAATAAAATATCTGATTACATTTTTGGAACGTGGCTGTTAAATTTTAATTTAATTTCGCGAAGAAATAAAGCTCGTTTGCGAGATTTACAGTTGCTCGGAGCTACGTATGCCGAACTACACAACGATGTAACGCGGAGCGTTCGTAACAAAGTATGTTACTTGGATGCGATAGTTCGTAGCGGAATTTGATAAAATATGAATAAATACATCTCTCCGACCGCAATATGTATAGCTTGTCGATAGCGAAAATCAAAATTAATTAAAGCTCCTAATTAATTTAATTCATTGCAAAACGAATGATACATTTTCATAATTCGTTGCTCATCAAACGTGCCCCAGCGCGCTAAATATCGCCCAATTTGTGCAACGTCATTAGTATGCTATATCGCGCGAATAACATATTGATAATATTACGTTGAAAACAATATAATTTGTCTCGCGACAAATATAGAGAACTACATTACTTCCGATACGCGATACTGTCGTGTATTCAACGAATTATGAATATACGTGACAAATGTTGATTATTTAATGCAGCTTCGATAACGACCATATACAACTTAGGAGTCGTATGCGGTACTGTCTATACACGATAATGTGTATGTGGAAATACACGGCGCGCAATACGTAACCATTCGCTCTTTTTTTTTTTACAACGGTCGTTAGCGAGGTGCTAAATGTCCGGAAATGATCGTGCTCGATAATTGATCGCCGCTCGGCTAATAATTACATCGGGGGCTCGTAATTGAATTCTTCATAACTGGCTCGCGCATCTGCGTGTCTGCGTTTATAAACGCAATCTCCCTTTTTACGATCGCGATGCGCGTTTACACAAATATATATTAATGTCACCGAGGGACTTAATGGGGCTTCAATGGGAACCTTGTCGAAGCGTCGGAGAGACGCTGAATGCACGGATCATCAGCGTCGCGTACAACCGACTCGATTAAGTTCGTGAAATCGGAGAATCCGAACGCGATCTCTTAACGACTCTCGCGAGTTTCGATGACATCGTTGAATGCCGGAATAGCGGAAACGGCGGGCATTACACGTAGGCAGGATCGCGCGCGACTTTGGGAAACTGGATCTCGAGTTCGACGCCATCGCGTTCAATGCACTTTGCGCAACCGAGAAACGTCACTGTTTCCAACAGTTTCTAGACAGTCAGCATCCGCGCGCGCGTCTCAGATATAAATTCAGGTGAAACCTCTTTCACAGACAACGCTCGATATCAATGACGAGGAAATACATCTAGACCGGGTATTTCTGCCATTGTTCGCTCTGTTCTTGCGTATCGTATCGCTCTATGCTTTTCTGTCGAAGTCTACTAGCTTACCGCTACCTGGAACGAGGCTGACAATGACGACGAGGAGGACTATGACTACGACAACGACGGCGGCGACGACGACGGCGGCGACGACGACGACGACGACGACGACGACGACGATGACAACGACAACAGCGAGGTTCCATTTAATTAAGTTTGCATTGTACTGAACTGCACGCTGCGGCGAAAGATCCTTATCGAAGCCTCACGAGATATGACGACGGCTGTGGGCTGGCGTACTTATCAGGGGCGATCTGCTCGAGTAAATGAACGAACGGCCATTTGCGTTCGAAGATTCGCTCCTAACGAGATCGAGAAGTCTATCGGTAGCTAGTTCTCTTCCTTCTAGTATCTTAGGAACGTACGCCATACGTAAGTATGCCGACTTCTACTTCCGTCCGAGGTTGATTTCAATCACTAGCGGCAATAATTAGAAATTTCGAAGGTTACTCTTTTGAGGTAGAGTCTTCTATCTAAAATCAAAATAGCTAAAATCGAAATGGAAGACGAAATATCTTATTTGATTGACATAATTCGACAATTTTATCACTATATTTAAATATACATATAGAAGAATTCTTCCTATTCCGATCAAATTCAACATATTTATCAATAAGAATAACTTCATTTATGTAAATATTTGCTTAATCACAAATTGTTTGCCTTTTTCTTTAACTAGAAACGCGCGTGCAATTTATTCGATTTTCTATATTTTTTCATTTTTTGTTTATGTGTTCTTCCATCACTTTTAATATCTATTTGATATCAATTTATTTAACAGCTGTCAAAATTCAATCGCTGACAACTACTCGCACAGTACGAAGTTAAGTCAAGCACGAGGTACAATCAGTAATGCGGAAAAGTGGCAATAATACTTCGAGAGAATTTCAAGTTCAATTTCGATTTAATACGTTTTTATTAAGAGTGGACCAGTGGTGATGTACGCGCGCTTTGCATGCGCTATTTTTCATTATTAAATTATAATTTTCGTTTACTGAAAAAAAATTCTGGTTAAAAACGGACGAATCAGAAAATTTATAGGATTGATCAAATGTTAGTATAACAGAACTCTGGTTAGTATAACAGAACTCAATACTTTATAATTTATAATAACCAGAATATTTTATTAATTCTACAAGATTTTTCTGATTCGTCCGTTTTTAGCCAGAAGTTTTTTTTCAGTGTAAATTTAAGATTAAAAAAATTTTTAACCTTTTCGATAACCTGACGTACAGTCAAAACTATATAAACTGTCACAATACACACATCTCCGCGATGATAGCTATTCTCGCAGTACAAAGTGAGAAAACTATTGAGTAAAAAATATTTTAACTAATTTTTGAATATTTGAGATAACTTTAATTCTTATTTAAACAAGATAAATAAATGATGTTTTATCTTAAAAAAAACCTACTTAAAATTAATGTAATAGAAATTTTGCAATTGAAATTTTGATGCTGTTTAAAGAGTTTGTTCCAAATATGATCGATTATTCCGCCGTAAATAGATTCTGCCACTTTATCATCTCGCTGAGCGAAATGTCGATCGCACGATGAAGTTATCGGCGAGTAATTAGTTATCATTCGACAAAAATTAGAGGACAATTCTACCACGCTGTACTTGACGGTGCGTGAAGTTTTGTTAATCCAGAGAACTCGATGTTCCCGCGATTTCATCCGCACGTTAAATCAACCGTAAGCATGCCTCTACCATTCCGTTTTGACGCGAATTTTAATTGATATTGCTTACACATTGCTGTTTTAAATGATCGGAAACCGGAAAAAGAACATTTCATTTTGACTATACGTATCCTGTTTCTAAATACAGATACAAAACGCAGCTGAGAGCTCTACGAAATATTGGCCCGCATTACAGCGGTATTAATATAAAATGGGACCTACTCTATATATCTCACTTTGTACTCCTAAATTCGCGGCATTTCGCGGCTACGTATGTCACAATTTCTAACACTCTGAAACAAACTGACGTAACGTTAATATGAAACTCCATAAATGTTGTAAACTCCTTCAAAAGTTCTCTATCTTACGTACGTTACCTCTGCGGTTTGAAACTTCTTTAATATTTTAATGACGGTAAACTAAGCCTGGATCAGAGCCGGTTTAAAGGACGTGTTCGTGATTTAAGGAGTGACCGTTTCGCAGTCTGCACTTAGAAAATAATAATTTTCACATTTCGTAGGTTTATTATCTACATCGTTTGTCGGCCTGTCATAGAAATCGCTAATAACAGTCCTATTACAATTTTTACTTACTCAACGCTCGTTCGCGGGTTCGCAGTTTACAACTTTCTTCCAGCATTAAAATTTTTACTCTTGTATTATTTATCAGAGTTGCGTGTAATATCCGGTTGTACACGTTTCTGACCTATCACGTTATGATAAATGGTACGCTCAACACTTTAGTTTGTCGGTGATTTTCTCGCTGTGCGCAGGTAGCTATCCGTTCTTTTATCGTAACAGCACTACATATTATTAAATCATCATCAGTATCGTTGAAATTGCAATAATCCTATTTTTACAGAACTGTCAAATGTTTGAATGATATCATTCTTTCACAGTGCTACCGACCTTAATAATTTTTTCTGACGATTTAAATTTTCTCTTCGCCGAATCGTTTAAAAACGTTTCCCTCCCTGTTTTGTCTTCGAGTCACGTCCCGTGCAGAAACATGGTCAAAGTTAAAAGAATTTCCGCTCGTTTATTTTTATTGCGCTTAGCCCGGGGATCCGAGATAATTATTTTGCTGGCGATGATGAAACGTTTCCATGCTGTTTTAATAAGCCATATCATGTCCAACGAAACTGGAGGCTTTAGCGCACAGCAGTTAACGGCGATGCAGCCGCAACGACCGCAAGGGAAAATGATTCGGGGACCCTTCTCCTTCTGGGAAATCCGTGGAATGTTTAATAGTCGCGCGAATTCACGGCGTCTCGGGTTGTATCGCTAATGAATTATCCGGTTACAGCGAGTCGCGGCTCTCCGAGGAAATCGATGTAACGTACTCCTCTACGATGCTCTTCTACGGGAACCGCATCGCGTACGTAAACACGAAGTACTGCAGTTTCACCGGGGCGAATTGCGCGTCTTTCGGTTACAGAGCAATATCAACTCTCCGAACGGCGTAACGTTCTAATACAGTAACGCTCGATTACTACGTAACGACATTTGCATTAACGCACAGACGGCGAAACAGATAACAAGGTTAGGTTTAGACGAAAGGCTCCGTTAAAGATTTATAAAAGTCGCATTAATCAATCAGGATAACCAGATTTGCCTTTTACACTTCTTTTTAACTGTTTGTTCCGAATATATGTATATTGAACATGTAGGTACCTACATGTTGCTCGAGACAGTCAAGACAATCTGATCGGCTTGTTTTTTTTTTATTCATTTTTTTCTTTACGATATTAAATCCGGGCAGAATATTTGTGACTGTGTACTGGAACTTTGTCGCGTTATCGGAACGCCGGGCGTTCAGAGACGCCACACGCTCGACAACACGGCATCGATCGAGGTTGCGGGAACCGCGGCGGAAGAAGAACCAGTTCCGGGTGAACGGCGGCGAGGCTCCGCCGTCCGACCCCGGCGGAGTTAAGTAATTTGTCGTTGCCGATGGGTTAATGTTATCCATCACTAAGCGGGAATTTACGATGTAATAAGGCCGCGTAGTGACTCCTGCGATCTATCTCGGATGTCTCGTCGCAGTAACCTCCTTTACCCATTCTATCCTCCTCCTGCACCTCCTTCTACTCCTCATCATCGTCCATCTCTCTTCTGTTCCTACTTATCGCAAGTTACCATCGGCTTTTCTTACGACCCATCGGCCGCGCGACGCGTCGCGCCTCCTAAAAACCGGGCTTCCCGCGAGACCGCGCTATCGATTCGCGATTAATTAATATGATCGGGTCAGCGGGTGGAGAGATTAGTGACCGTGCGAACGGATGGTTATCGCCGAAAGATATTCCTCCGCTATCGCGCGATCTTCTCTCCGGCGCTCGACGATTCTGGGAACGACTCTCGGTTCGCCGGGAATCTTGATACCCGCGGCTGAAAACCTCCCCCCGGTCCCGTGAATTCTCGTCATTACACGACCTCTCACGATGCGCGCCTTGTGAAAGGTATCCCGGAACTGTTACGTTTTCTCCCGATTTTTATTCCAATTCGTCCCAAGAAAAAGTCGACGGTCGAGGTAGTTGCATCTCATGATTTATGCAGACGCCTTTCCTGTTTATTTTTAATAACATTGAGTTTTCGACGGAGACTACGGCAAATAAAATATCACCTTTAAAAACGTTACTTCGCAGATTCTCCGCAATCCGCGAATTAACTCTCAAGGGGAAAAATCAAACTGCATATTTCACGACGTGGACGAGAGATGCAAGCCGCTTCTCCTCCTCCTCCTCCTCCTTCGGGCACAAACCGTCCGGCAAATCGATCGCATTAAAGCTCGAAAGCTCGTACGACCGACCGTGCAGTTCTCGACCGCGATTGAGCCGACGAATGAGGCGGCAAAAGGAACACGGGTAGAAGAAAGAAGAGTGCAACCGTCGCGCCCGGACGAACGCGATCGACTGACATTTATTGCCGGTGTAGAACAATGCGGAATCATTGCCCGAATCGCCCAAGCTACTATTATTGCCACCGTTACCATTCCCGGTGACCCTCGGACGCACTACTGGATCCTGAGCACGACGCGACCAACCCGAGAATATCCTGCGCAGACGGTGCGTGAACGCTGATGATTGATAACACGCATAATCGCCCAATGTCGAGTCTGATATCGGTATCACGTGTCATCGACCTTGTTTCATTTCATAATTACACCGTGCAAGCAGAGTCTCGCCGGCAAACGAGACACGTGTCTTCATCTCGCGTCGCCTAATCTTGTTTGCAGATAAAAAAAGGAGAGTTTCATACGAGCCTGAATAAAGATTCGCTTGAACTTCAACGCTAAAAGTACACGTTTGTGCACGTGCGCTCGCTTTAATGCCGACGAACTAACAAAACGGTATCCTACGCTCGCCCGCCGTTTATTTTACTAGACACATGCTATTTTGCAAGATAGCGCGAGTTAGTCATCTGGAACACACGCGATAACGTGATTACTATGTAGATGAGTGACACGTCGAGTTTGCGCGCGAAAATATCGACATTTATCTCGATTAAACAAAGCATATTTCCATCTCTGACGAGCGGTGATAATATTCATCGCTGTATCATCCTTATGTCTTGGAATCAATTTTTAGACTCTCTTTAATAGTTTTCAGATTATTTTTAAATATGAAATTTAAAATCAATTTAAATAAAATTACATGCTATTTCACTTATTCTCGTCAAATTTATATATCACTCCATCAAGTCTTATATAAATCTTAAGTGGTTACTCGTTTTAAATTCTTGTAATTTAAATCCTAATTAAAATTAGGTCGTAATTAAATATAAAAAAGACTGCTTTTTATATTTGCCAAAAATGTAATCCACAATAGAAAGATGTCTAAAAAAAGATGTTTAAAAAAAGTTATAAAGATTGAAAATAGACGTCAAAAAAGTGACTTGTTTTTTTTTATTAAAAAATATTCAATTAATAAATGAAATTCTACCTAATAAATGAAAGTCTATCTTTTTAAATGTAATAAATCGATTTTTCTATACAATAAGATATAACAATTACAATTGTTTATATTTAATAATTATTAATGCGTCATCTATCTATTCAGACCATCATTACTAGCAGTAGTATCATTTTTAACATGCTGCAAATTACAGTAAGTTCTCTCGTAACTAAATAGTTCTAAAAATATATCGATCAATAAATTGATTATCTCAGAGAAAATTCTTCATTCTCCATCCTTTTCTTTTTCATTACGTGGATATGATTATTAATATCTCTAGGTATAGTAATTCTCATCTCATATTCTCAAGGATTAAAATACTTCACATAATACGGATATAACTTTGCGATGAGAAATTGGAGCTTATAAAGCGCAATTATCACGAGAGTTATTTAGCTTATATATGTATTAATTATGTATATATTAGCCGTCATCAAACATATTTGACATTAAACTATTTCAATAATATTACTACCGTCAGATTATTAACCTTTCATTATCTTGGACGAAAGATTTTTAAACTATGCAAAATTCTGGAATTCTGCAAAAATCTGTTCCGGAGACCACAACTTGCTTTCTTATTTTAATGGGTAATTAATGTATAATTTGATCAAATTATTTAACGAAATTAAAAATTCAAGTGGCACTTGAACTCAAGAGAACGCTGAAAATTTAAAAAAAATAGCCATCTTGAAATATTGATCGTACGTTTTTGAAGATACAGAGATATTCTACAATAAGAGATGTCCAGTATTTTATAAAAATATTAGAAATCACGAAATAATAGAGCACGTTATAGTATAATGCGTGTGCGAATTTAGATTTTACTCGTAGATTTTTTTTGATAAATTAGTGCGCGAGCTAATCGAGATTCGAATCTAGTATCCGAGCTGGCTGGGATGTCATACAGCGTGATACGACGAAATATATTGCACGATAAAAGCGCATCGCAAAAGACGCGTCGTCCCTCGTCTCGAGGAGCTCGAGCACTTTCCGCGCCTAAGTGCAGCTTTGCGTTGCTTGAATTACGATCGCTCGCATATCACATTTTCCAGCCTCGAATAATCGTAAAAGAAAGTTATCGCTACTTTAAAAGATCTCGTTTCCTAAATGAAGCGTGACTACGTCCGTTAGCTACAAGTCCGTGAGCAGCGCGAAGCTATACTGAATTTTCCAGCCAGCCGAGAATTAATGAGCGTAATTAGTTCCCTTACAAAAAAATGTCACAGTGGCCTACCTGTTTCTCTTTTTCCCTCGTTTTACTTAAAAATCACGGACGTTAAGTAATTTATATCCAGAAATATGTGGGTGAAGTGATGCGATAGTACCGAGTCTAAAATTTGCATATTACAGACGACGAAAAAGTATGTCCGCAACCGGGGGACGCTGCGAGCGAAAGGATTAAACTTTCTCATGAATTATCATCGAATGCAAGGAAAAGTTCCCAAGCTATGTGTAACGCCGGCAATGAGTAAGCGAGGTCTTTTTTTTTCACGCAGTGTTTACGAGTCTCGCCAGAAACTCAAGTTAAACTTTTTGACCATGTCACAGATTGTGAAGCATTACACACGTTTTTTTTCTTCCCCCTTTTTTTCAAGCTGCAACTTTGTACATTAACACTATTTACGAGAATACGAGGTATAGCCGCGCGCTACTGTGTGTTACGGTTCCTCGCGGTTAAAGATGATTATGCAAAAGAAGTGCTGCGTGCGTTCTAATATTCTCACGCAGCGAAAGTTTTGCTTATTCAAATTTATTCATTGCTTCTTTTTTGCATTATCCGTGCAAAATTAATACGGGAGGGAATGTCTCGACTGCGCTGGAAATCCCACTTTTTTATTATTTCAAAAGTAGAAAACTTACAAAAGAGTCCGAAGATTAGCAGATACGTCATGTGAAAAAAAAACTGATCCGATATATTCATGCCTGTATCTGCAATAATATTTCAGGAATATATTATTTATAAAATGGGACACATGTCGATCTTTATTTCAGAAAGCATGATTTGTGCCATTAGTTTGGCAAAATATCGTTAAAGCGTCATATTTGATATATTGATTTGCAGTGAATTTGCAGGTATGCTATCCGATATCTTTTCTAGAAAATATATCCATCACACACATTGGTATATTTAAATTATATATAGAAAATATTTCATATACACGAAAAAATAATTGCGATACCGACACGAATGTGCATTAATTTTATTTCGTCGATAGTTCGTATACAATTATGAAAAAGACTGTCATTCGCGCAATGCGAGCGAAAGCAACAGGCGGTAATTAGGTTCGGAAAACAGTGAAAGATAGTATAACTTGGTATCCTAATAATAGTGCTTGCAAGTTGTTTCTTGTTATACGAATATTCGCAGATTGAAATAACACCTGCAAGGCAACAGCTTATGAAAACAATTAGAATAAACTTTGTATATAATTAACATATGATATTATTAGATATTTGTACATACTCTCTGTTATTGTTACGGTGTAATTATGCACTGTAATTATAACTCGACGTATTATCGCACAAATATACAAACGCAACGTATATCTCTTTCACCTAGGATATTCTGACGAGTCTCTCAAAGAACGCGCCTTATCTAAAGAATTTTCTAGTCACGCTCGTAAAGGCGTATTATCTTAATTGCTAATTACAAGCCGTGAATGAATGACGAACGCCTCGAAACAGCGCACGAGAGAGTGTTCTCGTATCTCGTCGAACGGGACGAATTGTTACGCCGGCAGTGATGACTTTGCTTTCGAGCAGGTAGCGCAAAAGCGTGGAAGGTCGACGTTCCGAATGTTTCGACCGGACATCGATCGCCGTGACTGCGTTTGTCACTCTGTCAAATTCCGATTGATTCCGGCCATTCACTTTGATCACGTTGCGTCTCCGTCGCCGTCGGAGCGACAACGTTTCCATTTGCCGATTGCGAGCACTCGTCGCGCGTATCGCTGAAAACGTTTGTGGAAAAAGTCGCGCGGGGACGTAGGAGCGACAGTGGCAGAATAGATGGAGCCGATTTCTCGCGCGGAAATTTCCGCACCGGTATCTGGTGACACGGTGACCGAACAAGTCATCGTTCTCGTAGCCATTTATAATCGGTGGACGCTGCACTGCGACGCGGAGACGACGCGACGCGGCGCGGCGCGGCGCGGCGCGCGCGCACGCAGGGCTTTGTATCTCGACAAGAGATCTTAGGACGCACCCGGGGAATTTATGACAAATTTATGCACATACATACAGTTTCATCTCCATAATATTAGCCTTTCTTTGTTAAGGGACAGAGATAGCAGCAGGGCGACACGTTGCAGCGATCTAGGCAACGTACTTACATTTTCGTCACTATGAGACACAGACTCACGGTAAAGTAAAATTATACACAAGCTTATTAAAGTTACATCGCGACGAAAAGTGCAAACGCTGTAGACACTCTGCAGACTGTTGTGTCTGCAGACTGTTAATAATTTTTTTATCATTTTTCGACGTCGTTAATTTACCTCGTCGTCGCGATCATTGAAAATAATCGCACTCCCCTCACGAATCACTCCGTAGCCAAGATTACCTTTGCGATCAAAGTGCTTCGATTATCGTGCCGCGGTATTATTGTGGTGGATAACATTGTAATATGAGGCGCATTAAACAAAGGTCTTGGTGCGATCGCGTACGCGAGTCGTGTGCAAGCCGATTGACGACGGGGCGGCACTTACGCGTAAGGGTGAAGTTGTTTCGCGCACACGCGTATGCGTACGCGTTAAGGAAATAACGGGCGGTCAACGTAGTACGTGCTCGACTACCTATACGGATCTCGTTCTTTGTCCACGTGTTGCTATCACGACAAAAGGGTCTGCGTCTGTTGAGAAGCGTTTTATGACGACCTGGCGTAGGGGGCACATTCCTATATCGCTGCCTTCTTCCACTTGGCAGGAACGAGAGATCCAGTTACTCGTAGGTGGAACGCAATAGTTTCGCATTTCCTACTTGCCATGGACGGACTATGAGATTCTTTTTTCGTTTCGCCATGGCAAGAATTCCTTATATAATAATTCTTCTCGGTCGAGCTGCATGTTATTAATGTTAAATAAAAATTTTTTATGTGAATTGAATTCATTTACGAGGAAAAATTATATATTGTGTATATAATTTATAATATTATAATAATAATATAATATATATACTTTTCTCTCTCGTACATATTCTAAATTCTTGCTGACCTTGATCTACTTTGCGTGTAGAATTCGTTAAAATTGATTTTAAGAGTTAGAAGTGGAAAGTGGAAATTTCGTCTCTCTCTCTCTCTCTCTCTCTCTCGGTTTAAGATATTTGATTACTTACATAGTTTAACACGCGAACTATATCGCGCCTTTCTAAATCTTCTTTAATGTTTCCTTAGTCTTCTCGCTACCTTCTCTAACCACCTTCCCTTATTTGCCTCGTTTCGATATTACTCCTCCTTTTCGCCCTCACGCTCCGTCCGCCACATAAGCTTTCTCTCAAGTTTCGTGCGAGTAGGCGCCGTTTGCGTCAAACTAGCGCAAATTACCTAAAAGTTTTGGGGCACGGCTGCGGGCCAGATTTCACGTCTACTTCTTTCGTGAGTCGTACCCGCCTTCTCCTTCGATCTACCGCCTGAAAAATTTCCACAGCCCTCAAAGAGAATTCACACGCGAGACAAGGACCGGCTGAATCGGAGTGTGGAGAAGTAATAGCGCGGGTCTTTGTAATAGCGAAATATGCATACAACTTCGTGAATCTGGAGCAATTTCCCGCTGTCTGCCGCGGAATGTTGGCGTTAATCGTGAATTGGACTTGTTTGCCGATTCGCGGTAGATTCACACTACAAAGCCAACAACGTTTCAATCGGGGAAACTATTACCGTTAGGTCACGACACCAGATAATCCTCGGTACTCGAGTGTGCGGAGTAAGTTTCATTCCATTCGCAAAGTCTACAAAAGAGCTTACGTTCTTGGTCATTTAAAGGAAATTTAGATTTTTCTTTAAACAAATAAATATTTAGTATAGTGGAACAAAGATACAAGATTAAGCGGAAAATCCAATTATATGCGAATCAAGCTTTTGATAAATATTTTACGTGGAGAAAACAATCGTGGGTTCTACACGTGAGTATAAGCGTGTTCAGTGTTTCCGCGCGTGAAATCATATCGCTCGAAAGCGTGTTACATAATGACAGTTTTTTCGGCGGGAGCGTGCAACTGTCAAGAAAAGTTGTGTAATAGTAAACGTTCCGACGTTTTACATTGATAACTGTCGCGAATATGAGTATTTAATAATATGTATTAAAAAGTAATTACACATTCCGCGGAAAGGAGGCTTATAAGCCGCGGCACACATTACGAGTCGGCCATGCCAGACAGATCTACAAAGAGTCCCGGCGTCGCGTGGGATACATATATATTTTTCATGAAAATTAAATCCCTCTAAAAACCTACTTTCTTGTCCGTTTTCCTCAAGATAAATGTTCTTCGAAACGTATTTAATATTCTTCGAAACGTATTTAATGTGAACATGAATGAAATCTCGCATATATGCGCATTCGATAGTTTTTAATTTCGATCTTTTTCACTCCGTCTTGGCAGCTCAGTCGGGAGAAAAAATGAGAATGTTTACGCGTGACGACTTTTTTCAGGATCGTTTTGCCGCAGATGTAGGTTCACCAGGAAGAAGCAACAAACGACCGCAGGGTAACGAGCGGCGCGAAAGACAACACACTCCCTGCGAATAAACGCTATTCGTGTAATATCACAAGTCCGGGGTTTACCGCGCATGTTATTGCACCGACGTTGCAGCGCAACGTATAACGCCTTCCACGTCCCTTATCCGCAATCTAAATCTTCGTTACGACGTTAGTCACGACGCAGTTATGGTTTTGCGGTAATTATAATGACGGGCACTAATCGCATCGTAGTTCTTTGACAATTAGCTTCGCACCGTGCCCTTTGCGCGCCACAGCTACCCGGAAACGATTTTATACGTTCAAGAGCTTAAAACAGTAAGAACACTTTCTAAAAAATTATGAAGACTAACGTATATTAATTTTCATACATATTTCAATTTGTTATTTAACACATTGTTAACAAATGTTTTATGCAGAAATCAACGCCTAACGAGCAGCTATTTTTCATAAAAGTCAATATTGAGACATGTACAATTTTGTTTATAATGTATAAAAGATCAGAAAAACCAAAGCACGGCAAAACGTGAAGAATAAACACAATCAGTAATCCTATAATAAAAACTTTATTAATTTCATGCTCTAATAACTTTGTACGATAATTTAAACTGTATGCTTCTTTAAAAATAAAAATAAATAAACTTATTACCGATCAATAAACGTTCGGACAACAAAAACCCGTTTCCGGTCAATAATATGCATAAATTACTAACTTTGATTACAGATTTTTCGCACGCTTAATTGGTCTTTAATCATTCCTTTCATTTTATCGTTAAACCTTTTCTTCCCGTCCAGTCTTCTGCAATTACGAAAGATCCCCTGTGCATTCTTGCGAAGAAACGTCTGTAGATTGCTCGACGCTTTGCCGCGTTGTAAAAGGCAGCGGGATCCTGCAAGGCGTTTTCTCCTGCGAGGAGTCGTTCCATTTTTTTCATTATCTTTCGCCGTTAGCGAGAAACACTCCGCCATCGGTCCGAGTGCGCCGGCATTCTGTCGAGCTCTGTATCGGGGAATTAATGTCCCGCGCGCGTACACGGGTCTCTTAAACGCCGACAGACGGGAAGACTGCGCCCGAGCGAGCATCCGGTGTGTATCGCGATTAATTCAACTTCGTCCACCGAAAGGGATACTTCGCCGTAGCCCGTAATGATATCTCGCGAACGAGCTTGAAAAATGAGTGCGCCGTAATGACGCCGAGCGGCTAAGTATCTCGGCGGCGGCTATCCGTCATAATCTGTTCGCACGTCGTTGTGTACGTGCGCGTTTACGCGACGTCGTCGTGTCGTCGAACGCGATGACTGCTGAGGGATTTGCGGGGGATATCACGGCAGGAGTTTCCGCCTCGAAAGCGGCAAAAGGGAAAACGGATAGTGCGACGGATTCCGCAAATTGCGCGAGCGCACGACCCAATTACGCGACGTAATGAGCGACTTCGCAGCGATTTATCCCCGCAGGCACTGCCGCGCCGCGTCGTCAGCCAAGTTTTAATCAAGCTGTTTCTTAAGTGCAATTACGTCTATCGTTATTCATTCGCGTCAATGCTCAACACGCCGTGCGGTTAGTAGTCGGATTTTACGCGCCGGCTTACATGCGCGAGGCGACAGCACGTACCGCGGTGCAAACGCGTGTTCTCGCGGCGGAAAAGTCCAACAGAGGAATTAAAAGTTACTTGCGATGGAGTAGGTGGGATAAAATCTTCTAAAGATCTTCTAATAGTGCGTTCAAAAATGTTTGGTTACTGCCAGTAATAATAATAATACAGTTGGCAGCAGTGAAAATTACTGGTGCTGCGTTTCGTTTTTCCTGCCAGTAAAGCCAGTAAAGCTAATAAAATAAATCGAAGTAATCTTAAATCCAGTAAGTAATAATAATCCAAAATATTTATAATTTTACACGTTTAATAGATACGTTTAATTTGTTTCTTACATTTTTAGAATAGAATAATATAATTATGGAAAAATATATTTTACTTAAAAATATTATTTTTGAATCATCTACAAGTGACTCTTCAAGTAGTAGCGATGATAATGAAGAGATATTAAATATTATGGTAAATAATAACAAAAGAAGAGCACCAAAAATTAGAAATTATGTAGAGCATGTGGTTGCTTTATACCACGCTTTATACACAGATATCGAATTTAAATCACATTTTAGGTAAATACGTATAGAT
>JAJVSH010000054.1:604305-821318 GCA_021460005.1 Tetramorium alpestre | reverse complement strand
TATTATTATTACTGGCAGTAACCAAACCTATTTTCGAACGCACTATAAAGCGATATTCATTCTGTTTGAAACATTCGCTACGCACAAAGCAAATTCAGAGCTGAGAAATGTTTCTCTGTAACATTGAATCATCGTTTAAATAGCAATTTAACGTGGCAAAACGGCGCGTTGTAACAGAGAGATACAGACTGCGGTGTACTTTGAGGTGAATGCATAATAAATACACACAAGCAGAGAATGTTAGAGAATTTTTTTTTTCCTTTCCCCAGGATATCTTTCAGTTAAATAAATAATGGTTGAAAGCGGACTAGACGCACTTTAAAAATGCGCGGAGGCTAAAGAGAATATCTGACATTTCTTCAACTCTTATACTCCGCGACATTCTTTTTAAGGGAAGCAGGACGCAACAATGCAAGCACCATTGTGGTTCATGGTAGAGGTTACTATAAAAAAGGATTATATTATTAATTAAAAAGTTGAAGATAGAATAAGGTGAGTCAAAAATAGAAGAAGTAGATTTTATCATTCATATACGAATGATCTAAATTTATTACTTGTCTACACAATATTTTATACAAAATTAGTCTATAATCATATTTTCTTTCATAAAAATAAGAAAGCAAAATTTTGCAGATTTTTTCCTTAGTAAAATATAAGAGAGTGAACGTTGTCTCGCTGGTTCCCTTCTTTTGGCGTGCTGTAAACACAGCGAAAGGAAAGACGGGGATGATACGGAAACCGCAATATTTCCGTATTATGGAGAATATTGAAAAACGCTTTTGCGAATCAATCGGGCGAATTCCTGATCGTATATCCAAGTATTCTTCGTCTGAATGGAATGTTGTTTTCTATCACGACTATCATGTCCGCTCCAATAATGCCGGGAACATTTTTCACAACCAACCACCGTTTCGTGGATCACCGTTAGGTTTCTTCTTCTATGGCGAAGATTTATGTTCCTATCCGTTAGGCGAAAATGTGTATAAATCGTTTTTGTTAAAGAGTTCATATATCAGACAAATGCCAGTAGTTGTCATGATCACTCATTTTTTTAATAAACAAAATAGATAGCAAAGCTAAATTTATGAAACTATTGTGTTTTCGTCTCACTTTCTGCTTTAAAAAAATTAAATCACAAATAATTATATCGAGTATTGTCTAATTATGATTCTCGCTTATTATCTCAAAATCGTAGTTAAACGAGATGTTTGTTACTAAATAGATTTCCCTTTCTCACTCTCTCTTTCTCTCTTCGATTACAGGTTTGCTTGAATTATTATGCATTATATGCATTGATAAACACGATCGTCAAAGTCAACTAATTTTTCTATTCATGTAAGAAGTTTGTAATTGCTTGCCTTTGTTTATATCGCTGGAGAGTTTCTTTTATCATGATCCTTTGAAAAATCAGGCAAAGTTATATTCTTTACAATGTAACAATAGCACTTAATCGATAGAGACTTTTATAAATAAAAGCATAAAATGAGAAGTCTTTATATTAGCCTTATATTTTTACAGATAGAGATGTTTTCTTTATTAATCCTTTCGATATAATTGTTTTCGAAGGATATTGTGGTGCAGAATTACATGCATCGACAAACGATATTACGTCATTGATATCCGGTAATCTGTGACGAACATCAATATTTGATAGATGTATCATCAAACTAGACGCGACATATTGGCAAATCACACACAAATATTTGTCTTTAATTTCAAGCGTACTGTCGCGATAAATTACGTTCCGTTATTTATTTCATGACATATGGCGTGCATGTTCAGCAATTTCGACATTTAGCGTACTGATTTGCCGATGGCTGAAATGTCGAAACATAATCGAAACAGAAAGTGTGGCGAGTTTCTAAACTGTACCTTTGGCTCTACGATGATCTGCAACTCGAATGGATAAGCAGTGAAACGCTCGAGACAACAGCGCAGAAGAGGATAATGGTCGACAACGCATAATTTGCCACAAGAATTGATTCACAGATAGAACGCTAATGATAGAACTAATTTTTTTAACTGGCGCTGGCATTTCCGCTACGCTATGCCGTTCCAGGAATTTCGCTCTATCAATACGCTGTACGCCGCGCCGTTGCGGTTAATTCGTCACGTTTATGTATCGCACTTGGCCCACGCACAGTACGTTTCCAATTTCCATCCGCGGAACGTTATAGTGCAACTTTAATTAATGTCCTTGCATATCTTGCGGATTATTAAACCACTACAATACATTTCCCACGAATTCAAGACGCGAATTATCTCCGGATCGAATTAACCGGCGATTAAGAGTCGTGAGGGTTCGTTCGAGCTAGAGTTGAAATGCTAGACTTTCTCGCTTCCTAGCAACGCTGTAATTAGCTTTTCAGATTAACCATTGCGTACAACTTGTTAAAACTGCGTTTTCACTATTACAAGAGTTGCCCCCGAAAATCTTCTTAACTCGAGCTTCTCTGTAACTTCTGCTGCACTTAAAAGTGCCCCAAGTGACAATTATACTTTAGGTACATGGAAGAGAAGAAGAGAGGAACCAGAGACACGAATCGACGAAGGGAAACGACGTTTGCAGCCGTAAACGCCACTGCACGCTAAATGCGCGGCGATGTCGCCGTACGTCTTGCCGCAGGCTTATAATTTCGTTCTGGGCGAAATTAGGCACCGTGGCGCGTGCACCGCACGGTATTCAGCGCAAATTGAATTTGCATAACATATCCACCGATCACCGCCCCGACGACGGCAGTCGTGAGTCTTGCGCTCCGCGCGTGTACGCGCGGGACTGCATCGCATCCGTTTCGGCGGAGTTTCGGCGAAAATGGGCCATCAAACATCCGGGTACATCGGAGTCGCTGATGCTCCAACTTGGATCCACGTGTCGACGTTGAAGTTACACGCGCTCCCGTGTTATTTAAACGTTCCAATTTCAGAGAGAGGGAATAACGTAAACCCCGAATACGATCGGAGTGCCGGTTACGCGAGGATCTCAAATTCGCGCGCAATTTATCTGACGAATTAATTCACGAATTTGCCTTTCAGTTGCACATAAAGGCGCGTGCTTTACTGGAATGCCTCTAACTTCGTTAAATCTTATAAGACACATTTTCTACCAAACGATTTCAATACATGCATAGTGGCAATGAGAAATAGTAATTTTGAATGTCCCAAATCCCAAATATTTTTGTATGTTCTATATCTTTATGAAGTTTTGCAACAGGGCACAAACTGTAATTCATAACAGACTATGTGAAAATTGCATCGTCCGCTGCAAATCGTCATGAAAAACAGAGTAACATCAAGCTCGTAAAATGAAAAAATATTACTCAAGAAGCCCAAATTATGTTTCACATACTGCTATGTTTCATTTACATATAATTTTCATTTGCAAAAGAGGATCTCTCAAGAAAAAAATTCTCTAAAAAAATATATTATAATCTTTAGTATAATTATTACATAAAATAAATCTTTAGTATAATCTTTAGTATAATTATTACATAAAATAAATCAAAGATACACAATCTAATCTATAAATCTAATACAAACTTCTCATTTGAAACGTAAGCAATTATTCGCGTGTACTTCTTACTCCGACATACGCAATATCTTCAGTTACGAGACACCTGCAATAAATAGTAAATATAAAAGTAGTATCTCTCCGTCCTGCCATCCGAAACTTCGGCGGTATACAAAATCGACAAAGTTCCGTGACACAAAGTATCGATTGCAAATGTCTTATCAAAGTGATGGGCTATAGCGGTCGTAAAAGAATATGAGGTAACCTGGTTCGAATACCAAGTACCTAGGTGCCTTCGGCGCTTCGTTCAAAAGTTAAAGATTTTTGTTTAGATATACAGTTACACAAAATTTTGTACGTGAAATAAGATTCGTCGCTTACAAAGTTAGCATTCATCGTTGCATTCTAACATGAAACTTCTGATTGTTTTTCAATTTTTTTATTTATTTATCTATTTTTATTACGTTCGTATTAATATTACTTTTTTATTGCGTTGCTGCAAACTAATTATACTTGCAATAGCATCATACATAAATCTTGAAAAAAAAATCAACGAGAAAGATTTGCAAAATCACGGGAAGTAATGAGATTTAATTAGACGTTTGTTTTAGTTCATTACGAGATTATAATTCATTCAATTGTTCATTAGCCGATTTGATTCTCCCGAACGTGCAATGTCGGAGACGATCGGCCATTACCTCTAGACAGCCGAGAGATATAAATGTAACGGACAACAGTTAGCGTGCGCGTAACGTAATGGGACATCGTGTATACACGATGCAGATCGAACAAACCGCATGTATGTAGCTGGAAACATATCGGCCCTCGCCGAACGAGAAAGAAAGAGGGAAAGAAAGGCTCTCATCGACAACATCTTGTTGGTAACGGCAGTCAGCCCTGGAGTGCCTATTAGAACCAATTATCCATAGCGTTGTAACGCCAAGAAAACATCGTTGCCGCACCCATTTTCACCTTGCTGCACGTCAATCTCGTGCAAGATGTGAGTAACGTTGTCGAGCGAGGTGATCCGGTAAATCTCGTCTTGGCAATCACGAAATTAATTGTATCGAGTACCGTATCGAACGCAAGAGAAAGTTTGTCAATCTCTAGAGAGAATCTAAGGAAAGATCTAGGAAAGAGAGAGAAAGTATTGTCTACACCAACTGCGCCAATTTCTCATGGTTAATTAATAAATTGTTTTAAAATTATCATTTCACGTCTGCATTTTAACGTTTGCCGTTCTGATGACAGTATTAACATTCGCATTAACTTTTTATGGCTCATTAATATGATCAGTTTTATCTATACATTATATTGCCAGGTCATGGACACTGCAATAATTCTGTTATTAATCGCTCATAATACCCGTTTTGATTTTGAAAGTGAGGTCATTTGTATGCCTGTGGCGAAGCAAGTGCGTGCATAAATAATTCTCAATTTTCAGAACAGTATCGGTTTTAAATCGCTCTTAAAATTATTATTCGCCACGTAAACAATTTACAGTCGGCTCTATATAGGTACATAATAAACGAGACGACGCCAAAGGGGAAAGTCTAATTTCCTTGTTTGCTCGTAAAACCGGGTGGCATCAAAATATTAAGAATAAGCAATACCAGCACGACTCGCAGGTCTTCTAATCCCATTAATCAATCTCGTTTACCACTCGTTTAATTGCGGCCAGCGTATGAAAGCCAACGAGAGGCATTTCTAATTGAAAGTCCCTGATCCCTGATTACTTTCGTGACCTCGTGCACACACGCCCGGCTCGAATACAATATTGCCGATCTTAATGAAGTTTACGAGACCGATGCCATTAGCGGAGATGCCATTATGCCCTTTTCGGTAGATACGAAATCTTCTACGTTGGCGGCGTCGTAAAATCGAAAGCATTCCAACAAATTAAATTCATCGTATTCATTTGATATCTACATCTATTACATTCTAATATACGGTAATAAATATTAATAATAAATATACATATATACAGATTCCAATAAATATGCTATTACATATAATTTGTTTTCGTTAATACTATTAAAGAAGTCAAATCGTATCCGTGACACAGTAAATTATCCAAATGACATAGACATCGATTTACCACAGATAAATTTTTAAATCAATGAAATAATAAAACAGTAAATGACTCGTGTTATCGTTAATTGAATGGCTTCGGATTAAAATTTTTAGTTAAAGAAAAAGATATTTTAAAAAACTAATTAACAAAATACAAAGAATTAAAATTATACAGCAGTTCTCTGATATGGATTTTTCGTATTCTGCTCGGTAATCCACAATATACACTAGGATACAAGTGGAATAAATGCAATGTGTACTTTTTAACCACATTTGCATTTTACATCATATACGATTTTATTATTGCGAGAATATTGATATTACTTCGCAAAACTCATTTCGCTCCGGATAACACAAGAGAACACAATTTGTTGCACAAAGTAATTCATTTGTGTTTATAAAAAAAGCAGCGCTTTAAAAACGAAATTCGTCCATTATATGTTTTTCTTTAATATTTTATATACATATATCAAAGAATATATCATTAATTCATATTACTGATATACATATGTTACCATAAAAAATAATAAAAAAAATTATTTCAACAAATGGCAATTTTTCATTTTATTCAATTAAAATATTATTCCATATAGTAAAATTATATCAAATAATAATTTATATATATATATATATAATGATTTATAATATATATATATATATATATATATATATTATAAATTTTCTATTTAAATAATCTACTTAACATACAATTATTTGTGCTGAAAATCTAAAAATCAATTCAACTTTACGATAGATAGCAATAAATGTTTTAAAACATGCAACGCATTGAAATAATTAAATTAACTGTTACAAAAGATAACATTTTCCATGCTAGATATAACATTTTTTGAAATTAATATTTTGTAGCAGTAGAGTGGAGTGCGTAGAGAGTATAAACTGAAACGATGGATTTACGTGACTGCATGTTTCAATCATTTCCAGCCGATTAGCGAATCAATATTAATTGCGTAAATACCGAATAATACTGCACAATTCGTATAAGCGATAGGGACATGTACACGCATATTAAACAACTCTACAAACAATTTTACGTGTCAAAGTATTTCATCCCATGTATTCTCCTGAATAAAGCTTCGATCTCTCGAATTGTGATCGCAAATAGAGAAGATTATAGTTTCCAAATCAAATAATTATGTAAATCAATACTTGGAGAAACGATTAAAAATTTGAGCGTCTTTGTGATTCTTTTTCAACAATCGCGAAATAATCCGAAGAACGATTTGCAGAAGGGAAAGTAATACGAAGAGTTTCCCTGCGAAGTATGGCGTGAAGC
This sequence comes from Tetramorium alpestre, assembly GCA_021460005.1. Classification (NCBI taxonomy): domain Eukaryota; kingdom Metazoa; phylum Arthropoda; class Insecta; order Hymenoptera; family Formicidae; genus Tetramorium; species Tetramorium alpestre. Next base: position 814,443 of record JAJVSH010000054.1, on the reverse strand, counting down.
AAAGAAAGGAGAAAGAATTGTAGAGAGAGAGAGAGAGAGAAAGGATGCCAGAAGTCTGCCACACAGTTTTCATTATCTCGGACCATTTTAATCTTCACAGGTGGCGACGAGAGTTATAAACAGAGCCGGTGAGCGAGCAGGCAAGAAATGAAATGAAAGAATAAATTATTTGCCAAAACTGTTTGCGCTCGAAGCTTCAGTTTTACCCTCCGCCACGAGACCAATCGTAATTAGCGCCATGTAATACGCAGAAATTATCCCATTAGAACCGTGGTGCGCTTAGACTACTGGGCTTGCCTTACACGTCGATGTCTTCTTTCAACGGCATTGCACCGAGATCGCCGGAAGCGTGGAAAAAACCATTATACCTCTGCAGTAACGACACAGAATACCTATCAAATGCTTAATTTAATCCGGTGTAATAGATTACTATCCTTAGAACTGATTGATTGGAGTATTTATTCCAGCGAATTACTAGGCAGAATCGCCGCGGGCGAAATCAATTCAATGATCAAGCATGCAGCCAACGATAGAGGCGAGATAGACTTTTACGCGAATGGACAGTTGTAAAGGCGTGTACGACATAAGGAAGAAAGGCAACGGGTTCCTCCTGTATACACTATTTCTGTTCTCTCTCTTTCTCTTCTTCTCTCTTCATTCAATACGCTTCTAAATAAATTATAGAGAGAACGTGCAGCCTATTAGCGGAACAACCTGTCTACGCGCTCAGCGCACATTCTCGTGTAATCGAGTACTAATAAATATGCCGCGCGTTGCTAAAGTATATGTCCACAGATGTGTATTTATTGCCGAAGTCAAGCTTTATATTTATATACATACGTATATTATATACCATATATATATATCTCAATTTCTACTAATTAACTCAGCGAAGACTTTCCACCTTCTGGTTTTTCTATCTTTTTGTATCGTCAAGAATGAACCTTTTAAAATTATTATTTATATAATGTATGTATATCAATCTTAATTAAACTTTGGATCAAAGAGAAATATAAGAAATACATAACGTAAGAAATATATAACGTTCAACATATTATTATAATACAAATAAATAATTTTTTTTAATATTGAACGCATCAAACTTTGTTTCGTTCCAATAATGATAATTAGCTAAGCTCTGTAATTTATCTCTTTTCATTATGATACTTGAGATAGTCAAAATTCACGTAAACTATATGATGTGGGAACAAAAAATTCATTTGAATTGCAAAGCAACTCCTGCTCTCAGAGCAATATGTAGATTCAAGAGGTGATTAGTTTCAGTTCCCTTTTATAATCCTAACATAACACACGTGTGTTATCACTCGATTGAATTTGCACTGCAATTTTTCAATTTCTGTAATATAATTGGAACCGTCCGCGTTAAACAACGACATCGAAGAAATGTCGAACTACTAAAAGGCAGCTCGTCTTCGAGCGGTACGAAATTAGATTTGATTTACGCTCTCGGAACGACCGTATTTCATTTTAGAGTGGTTTTATATTCACCCTACAGCGCGACGAAAAAAAAATCAATTTACCTAGAAACGAGAAAGTTGGAAACGAGCTTAGACGTCCGCCGAGAAGATGGAAAAAAAGTAAAGGGAAGCGAACGCCATTTTTTTTTTTCATTCGACCCTCCTCCCTCCACCGGATTGATCGCCGTGGAAACACGTGTTTATTTCCGTCGAAACTTCGATCTGACCTCGTCTTGCGAGAATGTAGGCGCACATTTAAACTTCTGAATGGCGTACAATTTTTCAAAGAGTCGCCCTTTGTATAATTGAATGTTCCAGGTGAGTAAATCGATTGCCCTCTCGGGCATCAAAGGAGTCGCGCTGCCTCACCGCCAACTCACTTGTGAAAGGGAACAAATCAATGCTATGGAAATATTGTAGTTAAAGCAATACCGGAGTTGAACTGACGTATAATATGACAGGAAACTATTCCTCGTACGGAGATATTCCAGTTCTCGATTTTATATCAAATTCACTAGAGAGAAAATTGACATATTATCGATAAATGCCGATATCCCTCGAAAGCAATGACACAAAGCACAGAGGAGAAATTAAAATGTACAGAAACTTTTCAAATATAATAAAAAAAAAAATCTTTCGTATCTTTATGCAAATACTATAAATTTTTTTCCTACTTTTCATGTATATCTTTTACATGTCTGTTCGTAATTCTGTGTTTTCAGTAGTTTCTTCACAAAAAATGTTACAAGAATAACGTTTTACCTATTTCAATACAAAATTATACGAATTACATGCAAATGTCGTGCAGCACAATTGTACGTCTGATAGTCTTAGTTGTAAAGTTCTCGAATAAAATAAAAAGTCTCGGAGTACCAAGAAGGCGCAGCAGTGAAATCCCCGGAGAATCGACTCCGTTATTCGAGCGACCACCCGCAAACCATGACGGCGTGTCGGTACGGTAACATTAACGACGAACGTGCGGCTGAGGGTCTCCTTGAGGCTGAGGTGTGTGACGAAGCCGGTGAATTGTCGTGCACGCGAAGCCGCGGTTTAGTCCAGGAAATTCAGCCATTGGAGTAGTCCTACGTAATGGCCTATGTTTGTATGCCAAGCTGTCGACGATATACTGCGACGAGATCGACTAAAGACCCATCTACTCGCATTTGCGTTCATCATTTCGAGAGAAAGATGAAACACCACTTCTCCATGAGAAGTCTTGTTGATCTCTTTTCCATTCGCACGAATATAATATCGCACGAATATAATATCGCACGAATAGATATGTCTTAAATTCAATTATTTGCTTTGCAGCGCAGCTAGGCCTGCCGCTAAACACAATTTAATCAACTGTATTTGTAGTCGATTGAGGAAATAAGAATAAAACTTAATGAAGCATAAAAGGACGTAAAATTCTCGAAGAAAGCAAGAGACGTAAAATTTTCTACTCCAACTTCGTATTTGAGAGAGAGTCGATTCACAATCGGTCACAGCTTCATTAATTATCTCGTATTGACGTGATTAATAATATATTGCACATATGTTGCCACACGATAATTCAATGTTTAAAGGAAATAAACAGCGCGTATATGTAGATTGCCCAGTTAGCTAATTCGCAACATAGGTCGATGCTGATTTTCATAAAAAGCGTCACGGCTGAGTCTGCTTTCCCTGGAAGCTATTTATACGTCGAGCACGTCGTTTGAATGACGACGCGTGTAAGCCTGACGCCTTACGATCTCGACGACGAATGGAACGGCGACGCGGTTCAAGAAGCCGCCACGAATAATAAGGAAGCACTTTCGGCCGGCCGTGGTGCACCGTTCGCGTGGTGCGCGAAGTCATCAATTGCGTCTTACTGCAAGCTTGATTAGGGCACAAAACACGGCGTCACGGCAGCCGCCACGGCGCTATTACGATCCGTTACACACTCGCGTGTGCACGAACGGTCGCGCGTATGCATGCCGTTGTTAATTGCACGGTGGAAGTGTGCACGGAACGATTGTGTGTGCCTTAGTGGCCAGATTTCTCATATCTCTTCTGTTTTTCGCGTGATATGTAAATGGACTTTGCCGCGCTCGCTCTCGACATTTTACGATTGGGGATATGCGATCCTAGAATGTTCAATATTCTTTTTTTTTTTACGAAAGAGGTATGCCTACTAATTTTCACTTCGATAGATACACCAAGGATGACGGAGCAATAAATACAATCGAGGGAGACTTGCTATGCTGCACGGAGCACTCCAGAAACATAATTGGATCAGGTACTTGCCATGCGTCATAAATAATGACTCAGGACGGCGGATTGTAATTTCGGTCAAGAATTAATTACCGGTCGATCGTGTGGACATAGCTAAAGCGCTTGATCGCGTGTGCGTGATAGTCCTGGCGGGACTCTACGTGTCGAATTTAGGAAAACTAAAGCGAGACACGCACGTAATTAAAAGAGATTGGGCGAGATCGAAGTGGCTGTGAAATGAAAAAACGAGTTACGTCAATGAAGTCGACGTTTTTGTTGGTATCTGACATCTATCGACTCGGGTTCGACCCGTGCAAAAACGATGATCTCTAGCAGATGCCTCAAACTTCATATTATCTGCCGATCCACTGCTGGTGAACACGTTCAATTTTCAGAAATTGGAAAAAAGTAGCTAATGAAATTGCGATTAAAGTTTATTAATGATAAGCAAATGTTTTCACGTTCTCCCATCGATTCCGCATCGCATGCAGAGGAGTGTGTATTAAAACTCTGACTGGCGGTACACGCGTTAATTAAAAGCAGGCGTTGTCTTGGAATTTTGAACGCGGCCCAGATGTTGGAGCCCGATAGGAATGAGATTAATAATAACTTGGGCGAAGTCTCAAAATTCTTCGTAACACGAGAGTACAATATTGTACCTCTTTTGACGTAGCGTATTACCAGTTACGTCGATAATTATCGAATTGAGTGAAAGTTCCTCAGCGAGTTTTAATCGAATAATGGATCTGTAGCGTTTTCTTCTCGCGTGTGCTGTGCCGTATGGTATAATATGAACTCGGGAGAAATCCGAAATGTGAGGTAACAGTATCGACACTTAGTTCACGAGAATGAAAGCAATATGAATGTCATAAGCGTGTAAAACTAGAATTATCGCTATACGCGTTTTTAATTCACTCATCCGTTTTTATTTGCCGACACGATCGCAAATATGCACGAAAATGCGTTTGAAAATGAGGTGAGAGGAACAGATTTTTATTTGTCATGGCTACATAACCCGAATATCTTCAGCATCGATAAATAAAGCGGGCTGTCCCGGTTCCCGCAGGACTCACTCATTAATTTGCTTTAATGCACCGGAGCGTTATATGATCCCGCGGGGCTTATTATCAATTAAATTACTGAACATGCCATAATTCAAGCGGACAACAATTAGCGAATGCGCGATCACTATTCTCTTGACTTGTGTAAGATATTCACGTCGTAAGTCAAAAGCAGCCAGACGAGACTTCTCATCTGTTAATTATTATTTAAACAATTTTACTATATATAACAAATAATAACATTATTACGCTAATAATCTAGATTTCTTCAGTTAAATCGCGCATTAAATTCTGTTATCAATCACGAATAAATCGACCGCAACTACTCGAGATACAAACAGAGACATCAATATCGAAGAACGTCGTGCTAAGTGCAATTTGACACCTCGTAGATTGTAGGAGTGCGTTCAGTATGTACAACTATGATAGAATCCGAGACAGTCGACGAACTTACGACTGAAAGGAGTGAGGATCATGAACAGCCGCAAAATCCGGATGCTTTCGAAGTTTCACGCCAACTCTCTCCGCCTCTTCCCTTCGTCGTTCTCTTGTTTTTTTCCTAGTACCCGCGGGAAATGAAACTTCATCTAGACAACACCGTGGATGGGGTCAGCGAGCCGCTAATGGCCCGAGATGTCGCATGGTGCCGTGCACCACTCGGCGTCGCGCGCCCGGTCATCCGCGGCGCGCCGGCCGTTTTTCTTTACCGCTTCGCTCGTTTCCTTTTTTTGCGGCGCATTGCGCGTGAGGGATGAATTTTTCCGACGATAGCGGTGTCCTGGGTGGTCCCGGCGTGTGGCAGTGGCATGTAGCAAGTGCATGCATTCGGCTGAAAGCCGTACATTGTTTCAATCTAACACACTAATCGATTTCACGATATTGGAAAAAAAAACAAACGCATACTTAGATTATAAAATAACTTTTTAAAAACTTTTTAAAAATACATTTACATATCTCTTCGATCGACATATTACATAATAAATTTAGAAAAAACTTAAAAAAATGAGTCATATTGCAAACACTTCAAGATATCTTATAAAATTTTTTATAGAATTTTTATTTCTTCAATTCTATAGAACTTTTTATTTATTATATATTTATTATATTTATTATAATTTAAATTCTTCATTTTATATTTATTAATAGTGGTGCATGTGTTCTTCCCGCGCGCTATTTCTCTTTATCAAATCATAACTTCGTAAAGATTTAAGATTAAAAAAAAACTTTTTTTTTTTTAACCTTTTCGATAACTTGACAAACAGTCAAAATTATCTTAATGCCACTCTTGCACAAAACTGTCACAATACACACATCTCCGCGCTGATAGCCAAGGTGGCAATATGAAATGACCCAAGTGAAAGAACTAATCAGCATCGCGGAAAAGGAGTTACAATACTTTCGAGTATCAATTTAACACCTTTTTAAGAGTGGATTTGCAAAATAAATTTTACGAATTTCTATTTAAAATGTACACAACTTCTCTTCCGCTTCCTTCTCTCTTTCTCTCTCGTCCTCTTCTATTAAGGGAAGAGATTGCATCTGGTCAAATATTAATCTTTGTACGCTGTCATGCGCAAGACTTGGAGAACTTATTCACCTGATATTCCGTCGCTGTTCCCTCTTCACGAGCAGCGCGTTTAGTGCAAATTTATAACTTTCCGATTGAACACGTTTAATTATTACACGTTGATGAAGACAATGATTTTACACGTCGCGCGCTATTACTTTGGAAACATCGGAAACCACGATGACCTGATATCGATGAAATTTTAACTATTCCCTGGTCGAACGAGGGCACGATGTTTGACAACAAGGTGATATCGTGGTCTTCTATCATGGTTACAAAGTGTACTCGTAAGTTCTTGTAGAGTATCGCTTAGTTTCGTAATAATGAATACCAAGGAAGTTCAACTATGATTATGATTTCATCGTGTTCTTGTCTCAAGCTAAGAAATTTACTTTACAAAGTCAAACGTCACTTGATTTACTTAATTCGCTTTTCTGGTGAAACTTTAGAATCAATTAATTGATAATACGAAATACGATTTCCCAACGAGCAATTACATATTAACGAACGAACAACTTAAAGAAAATAGTTCGTGTATTTTTTAGAAAACAATGCAACAAGAATTAGAAGCTCTTTTAAAACGATTTCGTCAACGAGAGATTAACAAATACGTGAATTTGAGTTGGAAGAGAGTCAGTCGCGATTGTTGGACTTTCCGAAGTTAATCCCACATGAGTGGCATAGATATCGTCGGGATTTAAAATGTTTTCCGGTCTTAAAAATAGTGCCCTTTAGTACATTAATGACTTTTGGTACATGAAATTGTCATGTAACTAATATTAAAAGAGATAAAGAATTTCTAAAAGAGAAATAAACAACAAGCGTATTTGGTACTTATAATTTTGAAAATATCCTTCAATGCATCACAATCGACATTTTTGCGGTTTGACGCATCTTTACCTTCTTTTCTCAGTAACGAAGAGTAACCTGGCCGGCAAAAGAGGCCAAGCGCGAGCTCTCAGCTCGACAATGGGCGAAACAAAAGTGCCCTTTAGTTTAAGGAGACCCGCGACGCGAATACCAGGCGCCTCTGCACAGACATAATTAATCGCTGTCTCCGACACCCACCATGGTCCTCGTAAATTACATCTTTCTCTCTCTTTCCCTCCACCGCACTTTCTTTCCATCGTGTAGCTTAGAGTTTATGTCGTAAACTTTTCATCGCGCGTTCATCGCTGAGGATTCTCAGCGCGTTAATGAAGTGCTTCCATGTCATCGAGTTCGCATTCGTCGAGCATTGCAACGAAATCGATAACACCGTCTATCTACATACAAGCGATACAAATACGGGACCTGTGTGTGATAAATCGTCAATAAGCTCGGTCGTTTGTCCATTCGTCCGTGTGTAAAACGCATCGAACGTGCGCGCAAGGAATCGCCGCTAGTCGAATGCTCATTTTTCACGCCCGCTCTGATGGATTTCCACGCAACGCTCTTGAAAGATCGACTATGTTTCTCGCGGTGAAAGATTTGCTGCGAAACAGTTGTTGTCATCATTAATTTATCACCGATACAGCTATTGCCTACCCTGGCACCACGTTGTTATTCGTTTATATGAACTACCCAGCTCCATGATCTTAATTTTATTTCCTTTCACATTACACAGACACATACAGCTCTCACTCCGGATCCGTTATAAAAGCATCAGGATTGAAACATAATTTGAGCATTGTGTATTGCGCGCTAAGAATGATGACGATGTGAAAACCTACGTCGGGAATAATGCCCGCCGAAAGTATCGAACGTACATTCCAACGCCTTCAGTCGTAGGCGAATTTCGATGTGATTTTATCGTCTCTCATCGGAACTTTATTTCGCGAAGACGGGCGCGCGAAAGAAGCCGGATAGAACGGGAATACAAAATTACGAATGGGAAACGAGTCCCGCGACTGTTCTTATTTCTTTCGCTTCGTGCAACTTTTCGAGTGAATCGGGAAAAGCCTCGAGTGTCTTTATAGTCACGCAAAGGCTGTGAAAAAGAAAACGGCCACTGTTTACTCGCAATAGTAGCTTTTACTGTCATCCAAGCGACACAGTTTTACTAGAAAAAAGTACACAAAGATAAAAGCTTCATGTCTGTCAAGGAAAAAAGGGAAATGTCTGAAAATGTGATTTACGCATTTTGTACAATATTTATGAGCAATATATACCGAGATAATTAATCAGAAGAGAGGTACATAAATAACACTGCTCCGCAATATTTATGAGGATTTTGCATTTTTAATTTATCGAGTTTCATGTTCCTTGTACATTTTTTTTTCTCTCAGAGCCGAAGCTAGAAATCATCGTCACCTCGTCGACTTCCGTATGTTTTCGCGCGGTTCACGGGAAACGAGATCGTATGACCGACCGCATATTTTCGTCCTGAGAAATTTAATATCGCGGAATTCTCACGAGAATGTCACGCGCCAACTGCGATCGAGATGGAGAAAAATATTCGTATATCCGATACCGATTACAACGCTGCGGAATTAAGTTCTGCGTGCATACGTTCGCTTCAACAAACTATAACAGGTAAACAAATCAGGCAAACAGAGTTTCGGAATAGTAAAGTAATCAAAAATATTTCACGTATGTGCATATTGAAAAACTTATCAAGGAACTATTTGAGATTTTTTTTCAGAGTACCTTTCAAATACAAGCAAAATTGGATGACGGTCGGTGTTAAAAGTTTAGTATCTATCTCTGCGTCGCAACGTGATATGCGACATCGATCCTTTCTAATATTGGCCGGCTTTTTACGCGCTGGGAATCTTTCTCATCAAAGTTTCATGCTTAAAGAAGGCAGCGGCTGGGTCACGGGTAATACGATCTCCGTAGAGTCGACAGGGAGAGTTGCGTCGTTATCTCTGATCCCGCACGCATCTTCCACATGCTCTCCAGCAAAGGTTGTACTCGGAGGCTAACGACGATTATTTGTAGCTACAGTAATTTACGGAACGACAACCTTGGGAGGTCGTAACGGCTTACAGGAGGCACTGCTACGTGTGCAGCATGCGTCTCCGGTCTGTTTGTTTTAGAGCCTGTCATAAGGAACGCATAAGAATTGCCGGCCTCGCTTAATGGCTCATCTGCCAATTTATCGTCCGGGTTCGAATGCGCACCTTTATGGATCGTAAAGAGCCAAACTTTCGACGGCATTTAAAGTCCAATTACTTCGGTAATAACGCCGAATCACGGCTACATTGTTGCGCGCAGGCTTCATCAAAATACAGTAGTCATTGTGCGTAATGTCACTTTACCTCGTGCTCAGTCAGAAGCAGGCTTCTCGTCAGGAATCAAGCTGAAACGAATGCCCCGTGTCCGCGTAAAATCTTCGCCATACGAATAGATCCGTCCGCAAGAAGTACAATTTTTCGTTTGCAAATTAACAATACAAGGTGTTATTGTAGTCGAGGATGTTAGATTAATTAATACGAGTTAATTAAACCGTTGACCAACACAGGGCCGTCCAAGTGCCTAAAAGTGCATGCTGCGAAATAGATCGGGCAACGAACAAATCGTCTAAACGAAACGAAAATGCCTGGGCCGAGCGAATATTTTTGCGTTGGCAGAGCCGGCAAATTGAATGCAATTTATTATGCACCATTACATAAAGGCCGCAGCCCGCTCGGCACGAGTCCTCATATTTTATGATAAATAACAGGTTGACCCCTCGACACGCAGGATATATGGTGAATTAATGGTGACCGTTTGGGCAAAAGTACGTACGGTACCGGTCTGGTGGATTCAAAATTATTAGCGGCGACTGCCACTCGAATAACTCAATGCACGGAATGCCTCCTTTTTTTCTCCTCGAGCCAGGGGTTCTCTAAATATCTCGGTCCATAAAAAACGCGCGTGTTCTGACCCTGTTTGCCCCACTGCAGCGTCTCTATGCGAAATCGTGAATCACGCACACGTCACAATTTATGAATAGGTTCAGGCCAGAATATGTCAGATATTAATTAACTCTATCATATAGATAAGAACTTAATTAATTATTTTTTTTCTTAAATACATGAGTTTATATTGGCGACTAAGCCTCTGAAAAATTATCTGAAGATTTGAATAAATATTAGTGTTTTAAAATAATTGCGAAATTAAAATTGTAAAAATTTATTGAGATAATTTGCGATAAAAGTTAATGTAAAATACAAATACATTTTAGTTTGCATTTGATTATCGTGAAGAAAGAAAGAGAGAGAAGTGAGAGAAAAGATTTTTAGAAGCAGAAATGCTTAGGACCTACGAAGCTCTTAAAATGTCACTGGGAAGGTCTTAAAACACTGCACTGAAATAATACAATCCGGAAAATTTCACACGCGCGCCTGGTACTCGCGGAAATTTCATTCCGGCCCGAGAAAGCCGGTGTATCGCGGAAATCTTCCTCTTCCGCTAAGCGGCTCTACGAATATAATTAAAACCGCGCGATAATAAGGTGCAGTGGTATGATTTCGAGCAAAGTTCGTGGCATTGCGTGGGAAAAGTGCAAGATATAAGAGGCATAGTTCTTTTACTGAAAAAAAAAAAATTAATGGAAAACCCTGGAAAAAGAAGAAAGGTCTGAATAGAAAAGAGCAACTATTGCTATTATTCATGGCAATTCGGATACAATCGGAAAAACGAAGTCGAGCCGCAATTAATATATTTTAATGAAATTCAATTTCAATTTTAATATCTGTCTCTTCTGATACATATAATATTTACTCTTCAAAACAAACACAATTTAAAGATCAATTTAGTATAATATTATAAATATACAATTGTTTTGGCGATGAATGCCGCGGGTGTATAATAGCGGCGCGTGTGAACCAACAAAAGACGATAGATCGTAGGCATAAACGCAATGAATTATTGTGGATGGGTTCCGCAAGTAACAAATGCGCAATGATTGATCACTCGTGGCTGCGGGCAGGGAAACGCGAATTCGAAATTCACCGGCGGGAAGGCCCCGCGCAAAAATGACGTTCCACCTTCGGGGAATTTGCGGCAATCGTTGTGGCACGCGGGTATTTATCACAAGAATAAACAGAGAATGAACGCGGGAGTAACTGTACAGTAATACGTAGCGAGAGGTGCAGAAACGCAGAGATAACGCGAATGCATGATCGTCTGAATTTAAGTTGGAATATAGCAAATAAGGCGTGATAACGGATCATAGAAAACGCAGGGAATCGGACCTAATCTACGTATTTCGACATCATCGTCTATTAAGTAAAATAAGTCGCAAAAGAGAAAGAGAAAGAGAGAGAGAGAGAGAGAGAGAGAGAGAGAGAGAGAGAGAAAGAGAGAGTGCGGTATCATCGCGAATAGACACACGAATACATGTAAAATATCGTCTCTAACCAGATAAATGAAGTAGTAATCATCTGCTTGAAGTTGTTTTGCATTTACGACGATTCGTATCCAACTTGACGTCAATTTGCCGGATGATACCAATTCACCTGCGTCCACTAATTAGCGTATCTTTCGTTTAATTCGTTTTATGCGTGCACGGAATAATTCCACGCGGCAGTATTCGCCGCAATCGTTTCGAATCGGTCACATATAATTGGACACTCGACTTTCTTTTCGTTAGCAAGGCATCTGACGAAAAACCGAACTGTCTCTCTCAAAGAATTTTAGATATTCCTCTTTTTTTTCGAACTTGTTCTTAAGTATAAAGTTTAAGATAGAAATTAACTTTGGAATAACTTTTGAGAACTGACCATTAACTCAAATTTCATTTTAAACTTAATAAAAAGTCAAATATGTTCTCAAGTGTATCCTTCGATTTAAGTAGTATTAAATCAGACAAAAATAATTAAGATCGTGTAAATGTCGAAAAACTTTGTATGTACATATTTAAGTCTCTGAGAAGGTTATATAAAAATAAAGCCGCATGAGAAGGATATTATATCAATTACGCGAGACAGACGTATATTTCATTAAGCCAGAAATTCAGACAGGCTTAAGCCTAATAATCTTTCGACGAGTGTCAGGGCATCTCAGAATCAAGCATTGCGATATAATTAGCAGAAAATACAGCGATCGACGTTTCTGCTATTACGGACTGCTATTAAAGACGAATCTCCGCGTTAACCGTTTCATTTCGACCTCAGTCACGTCCATGGAATGGATACCTCTACGATCTTATGGCATTATGAGCGATCATTAGGAGGCTCAGCTTTCGCTCGAAGTGGATCACTTTGAATGTTAATCGTGCCGACCGATCCTCGATACATCGGCGCGTAAAAATCTGCCAATCTGTATCCATTACAGCGAAATGGCGTGCTTACAACACATTAAAAAAATTCGTTACTCGTCATCCGCGGCCTGAGAATCACTTAATCGTTCGGGATTCATTCGCGCCGTAAATATTTCAGCAGTTGTAAACTAGTGACTTAATTACGTAAAACGGTGCGTGCATTCACAATTAAGCTTCAATATTCTCGTTCGATTGTATTATACATTCCTGTGCGCGCGCATTAATTGGATATAATTGGACAAGGATATGTGAGAAGCAATCAATGATATGTAGAGATTGTTAAATTCAAGATACCTGTTGTACATCTGTAACTAATTTCGAGTAAAGACGGGCTTCACTTTCAATTTTGTAGATTGAAGAAGAGTGCGTAATAAAATGAAGAATAAATAATAACAGAATTATAAAAATAATAAAACAAATATAGAATTCACATGATTTCCAAAAAAATAAGACACTGTTTCGTACTTAAAATCTGTATCAATATTTTTGCTAAAATAATTGCAATTAATGAATAGTTGAATTGATACCGCGTATGTTGTTACTGCTAATCGAGATTACTTCTCAGTGAGCGCGTCGTTGCAAATTTAAGTACACGCCACAAAGATAAAGCCGTTGTGAGAGACCAATGCTCGTGGACGTTTGCTAACTTCTGCAAACAGCGTGTGGGATCGCGCAAGAGCATTCGCAAACAGAGGAACACGGGACCCTCTCACCTACACGCACTCGTACATACGCAACGGCGATTTTGTTAGTATACAAATACACGTGCGCCAGTATCTCGAATGTACCCGGCATCTTTACCCATGCGCAACTTAAAGTAGCTTAACCACAGAAACTGTGGTCTCCCAGCTAAGCAGCGATGCCATATAATTTACGTCAATTCTTTGCATAATTTCTTACAAGAGATTAATTCTTTATAATTTATTTCTTACATAAAAATGTAAAAAAATGGAAGAATGTGAAAATAGCATGAATTCCCAATTGCACTTATTACACTTATACTACACAAACTGGGCAAACTTTATATTTACTATACTTCTTTAAATAGAAATAAATATTAAATTAAATAGAATGTTCACTTCAACTTCACTTTTATACACACATTTTTAATAAAAGAAGTAATAAGTAAAAAAACCTCATTTTACATTATTCTAAAAATAAAAGTACAAAAGAACATAAGTAAATTTTTATAACAGAAAACACGAAATAAACGCATATCATTGCTCATAAATAAATGACGGAAATATTTGACGACGTATTCGACAACCGTATTACTCGTTTATCCACATAAAACGGACAAATTGTGTATACGTCGTAACGAACCCAAAAAAATGACACCCGGCTTTTATACCGTCATTCTGTAGGCACGTATCAACGTCGGCCGCCGCTTAATTAGATTAACACGTAAGCAGCCCTGCGGTGCTCGGCATGATACGATTGATTACACAAATCCCAGCTGTGATTCTCTCATGAAATCATCCGCGACATTCGTATAAAAAGTAATTTATAACGAGAGACTCTTGCCGCGATAGTTTTTTTTTTAGCTTTAACTTAACTAGCGATTTCATTGTCGGATATTTATTGGCATGGGAACGCGTCAAGTTTACGTATGGTCGTATACGAGCGCGCGTTAAATGTAACTTAAGCGCGACGGGACGAATTATATTTCATACTTTCGCCGGTATCTCAGTAAATGGCTGCGAAAATTAGATTTATATCGCGTCGTCACTGACAACGTTGTAAAACAGTCGTCGCAAAAATTCGACGATTCGTGACGAGAATATACGGGCAGGTCTCGCCGTGCGCGGATGCGCGCGACAAGATTTTTAAGCGACATCGCGACGTGCGATCGCTGTAGGCTCGATACTTCAGCCTCGTTAAAAAAAACGGACAAGTTAATTACCGTTATCGACTTACGTAAGGGAACACGTCCGAGCGTGGATGGTGATGCACGGGGCAAATCGCATTGCAATTTACCGGCGGGGTCAGCGACAACGCTTAGAACGTATCCCTCGCGGGGTACATAAATTTCGCGAGGAAGACCGACGATACGGAGCCGCGAGATACGGAGAAATTTGCTAGTATCGGTGTACTAATACCGCGTTTTCGAACGACATCGATAACCACGGCGATTTGCGAGCCGGATCGTAAGAATCTCTCAATTAAGATACGCATTAAGATACTCGAATAACGCTATAGCCATTTTCTCGAGACGACGTCGCGCCATCGATAATTGATAATTGCGCTGATATTGGTTAACAAGGAAACATTCGCACCCTCCGGCCACTCTCTCGGCGTTTGATAAACTTCGGGCGCACGGCGAAGCATACAAATTCACGAAAACGAATTTATTACGCGCACCGTGAAGTTTATATAATTCAAGTTTCGTACATCAGTTAAAATGTACCTATATAAAAAGAAAGTTACTTATCGCGCATTGCCGAAATCATCGGGATTTCTTTTTCGATACGAGATATAGCGGATTGCCTGACGCAAAACGGCACGCTCGTCGCCACATGCAGATACTTCGAGAAGCCAAATTTTTTAATTGCGTAAAATATTTTACAAGACTTCCAACCAGTTACTCTCTTCTCCAATTTCACACGTTGAACGGCACCGACGTATCTGCATCTGCGACAAGCATCGGGTTAATTTATCTAAAGGGAATGGTCCGGACGAAGAATATCATTTATTTCTACCTTAATGACGAAGGAGCGAAACTTTTTCGCCCGGAATTAATGTAAAATTATGCGCTGACGCGATACAATATGGTCGTCGCGGAGGATGTGCGAAAGTCTTGGGAAAGTTTCGCCGCCGGTCGAAGAACAATCGTTAAGCGGAACTTTTCGTTCGAATGCGTCGTCTTGGTAGGTTTTACTCCGTCTTCCGAAGTGATTATACGAGCGCATCGTTTTTCGCAGTAACAACCATCGGGTAGAGATCTCGTTTTTTCGTAATCGCGTCGCGAGAGTTCTTCTTCTACTCTCGTAACGAGACTTGGAAAGAAGAAGTTAAAATATCGTTCCATCGATCGCCAATGCTATTCGATATTGCTATTCGATATTCCCGGAAGTTACAAGTTCGCAAATGATTTTAAAGAATCGCAACACCCAAACTACCGGTCTGCAGATCGTTTTCTTCAAACAACGAGACTTCGATAAAAAAAAAATAATATCCTCTTCGCGCTGGTCGCGGAACCACCGCACTTCTTTTCTCTTCAAGTCGTGAAAGGAGTTTACGATCCTTATGGATTACACAGATTAATCTTTCGCTCGGAGCCACTACAACTCGAAACAAGTTGTCAGTGTTTCTTCATTATCTTATTTTATACCTCTGTTTTATCCCTTGACCCTGCGCTATGCTTTTTGTTATCAGAAAGTGTACTCGTAATGAGCACGAACATGATACGTATATACAATTTAATGAAGATACAAGGCGCTGGATCGGAAAGCTAAACGCTTCTCACGTTCTTCGCAGGAAGCATATGCTTGTGTTCGAAGGATTATCGCGATGATCCATAGCCTCGCACGCACGGAAAGGAATACCGCGCGTCACACACACCGTAGTTGTGTATCCCGCGTACGTCAACGTGCACCGTATTACAGTGAAGTGTTTTTGCTCCTTTGCGCCGCTTCTACTTACCCCGCCGTTAAGTGATCTAATTAACGGCGAATCTCTCTCTGGCGCGCTCTTGTTTCTCACGTCACGAACGTCGTTCCTCAAACGCGCGAATGTAATCAGGCGCGAGAGGCAGCTTGCGTTTTGTCGACCTACTTTATCGCGAGCGAGCGGTAACGAGTATAGACCGGAATGCATCCGGTCGCGATCGCGTCGTGTAACGCAACCGCGAGTCGAACACACGCGATCGCGCCGCACACGAAGTCGCCGCTGCGCTGTCGACGAGCCGGATATCCCCCGCGACGCGACACGACGCGTCGGCAGGAAATCAGTGAGAGCAGATCCGTCAGGTTTCGCGCCTTCGAAATCAAATATCCCGCAGGCGGAGGCGTAATTCCATCTCGCGCGATAGCGCAATTAAAGCGGAATTGTTGACAAGCTGCGCACGGGAGAACGGTTAATTATATACGACGTAACCCGGCGCTCTGCGATTTGCTTGGATCGCTCGCGGCTGCTCGGGTGTCAAACCGTGCCTGTTGTAGTCTACCTGCGCGCGCGGTGGTCTGAGAGCAATTAATATCACTTCCCAGACGTCGCGCGTACCATTTGTCGAAGGATGTTGCGATGTATCGTCGCGTATCGTCGTAAACGGCTTCACATTTTTCCATCCGCAGTTTTTCATCAACGCTTTCGCGCCGTTTTTCCAAGTCCATCTTTTTGTGCTTAAGGCTCTTAAATTCGGCCGATACGCAGGCGATATTGAATGAATATATTCGCTTTTACGTGCGTTTTTGCCAGGCGGCAGCGCGACTGCGAAACGAGCAGCAGCGTGCACCGACCGTCGCTGAATGTATCATTTTGCTGGCATACCGCTATCGGGTTCTATCGGTCGTGGCACAGGGGACAACAATGGTTGATCTGCGCGAATGGTATTTTTATAGTTTCGGAGCTGCAGGACAGCGTAGACAGATGAGCGCGACAGAGCGACGCGTGTATACGTTTCGACACACAAAAGCCCGGTAGATTGATGCACGATTGCTCTCACACGCGAACGCGGAACTCTCCTCTTCCTAGACAGCAAAATAGCTCTTGCATAGCCCTCCTCCCTTCTCTCCCCTCCCCCCTCTCTCTCTCTCTATCGTGTAAAAACCGTGCAATGGGCGCCCGTCGAAAGAACCCACCGTTGCGCGGAAATAAAAAGAAAACTCGAGTGAAAAAAAGGGAAAAGAGAAGAAAAGAAGCAAAAATACACTCCGGCAAGACCGAGGGGCAAAAAGAGCAGCGCCATGTGATCCAAATTGAAGATCGAGGAGGAGCGCATCCTTTTATTGCGACGCTGACCGTACAATGTATAGCGCAAGTAAGTTCGCGTAAGTGCTGGGACTTACTACTGAGCTGTAGAAAACCCCTTTCAGGTTAATGTAGAATGGTATAGTGCACTCGACAACGCGGAGGCGTCCCACCGGCTCTTAAATTATACCGCTGCGCCTTTAAAAGCCGTGCTTATGAAAAATAAGTGCAGATAATAGCACGGCGTGTGTAATAATAAAATTAATACTTCCAACTAAAAAAATTTATGCTGTGTGCGCGCGTATTTTTCTCCAGAGAAATAAGATATATTGCTTCATTTCTTCTTCTTTACTTATGCATAAATTATATTAAATATGCAATATATTTATGTACAGAGGAGTATATTTATGTACAGAGCGATTGTTAATTTTTATTTATAATAACATTTTTATTTTTCACACTTATTGACATAATTTATCTTATTTAAAAAAATTAAGGCTGCCCTTTTATGATTAATAAAAGCGGAAGAGGAAATTTTTTAAATCTTCAAAATAAAATAGATATTAATAATAGACTAATTATGCACAAAGGGAGAGATTTAAGATTCTGCACCATCATACGTATGGAAAACGATTTTAAAGTTCATATAGGACAAAATTAAATTTATTTCTAAAGAACAATTAAAGAATTCGAAAATTTGCAAATGCAGCCCCAATGAATTATTTTGTCTAAAGCTCAACTATTTAAAGCAGAAGTAAAAGGAAAACAAGTTAAAGAAGAGTCTTGAACTTCGAGAGAATTTCCTCAAGAATTTGAACAAACTCAAATGCCAAGCAATCATTAAAAATCTAAAGCAAAATTATATCTAGCAAAAAACTATTAAAAATAATGAATGAAATTACTTTTAAAAAAATCGAAAATATTCACGACCACATTTTTCATCATTTTTTACAATATGAGTCACTTTTTTCATGGTTTATATTTTCTAACGCGTTAAAGTGACTCGTATTAAAATGAGGTTATAATTAATTAGATAAAATATATTTTGTCGCTTTAGTGTGAAGAGCTTTAGCGTAAAATTTATAGAAATGTAAATTTTGTCGTAGAAAAAAGCTGCTATTTGTTACTGACGGTTCTTCGTCTAATAATGTTAGAAACCGAGGTAATCTACGTAGAATATAGTCATTCAGAACGAAGGATGCACCTTTGTATGTGACGCGAAGTCGTTTTAGAAGATAAAGCCGTGGTATTCATCTCAGCTTTGCAATGAGACATAAATTCATTACTCTTTATAATGTACCTACTTGCACCTACTTCTATTACTAAAGCTGCAATGTAAACTCGTATATAACATCGGCAAATATTGTTTAGAAACATATTTGCGAATTTTGATTGCAAGTAGGTAAACACATTCCAAATATATATAGTTCGTTAATGATATTCGCCAATGGTGTTTGTCGATGAGTATTAAGCTTCACGTATGTACAAATATACCAACGTCAAATTTGAATCAAAGTGTACCAAGCGCTGATTACTAATGTAATCAATATTTGACATCCACTAAAGAGATTGTCTTGGTGTTCTTGATAAGCAGAGTTACTTGAAATAGTAGAACATATTGTTGATATATTTAATTAAATTTGTCAAACATGTCGCGTGATCAAAACTTGCACAAATTATTTTACATACTGTTTTATATATATATATATATATATATATATATATATATATAATTTATATATATAAATATTTATTGAGTTATTATCTATATTATTATAAAAAATTAAAAAATGGATGATATGTAATACTATGACGTCCAAAAAAAAAAAGATTAAAATCTTCAAAAAGATTTATCTTGTTTGGAATTATAACTTGTGTGTAATCGAGATTCTTTAAATTACCGTACTATAAAGTTAGATACAAAAATTTATAATACAATATACATGTACGTGATGCGCGAATCATTTAATTCAATCTCGCAAATCATACTCCAGAGACACAAACGCAGTATCTATATTTATGACGTTGTGGGTGGTGAAAAAAGTTTAGTCAAGGCATAGTTAGTTCCGTTTATAGCTCATTAAAAATTTGACGCAAAGCAGTGGCTCTGTAGAATTGGCATATTTGGGAACTGATTAAAACAGTAAACAGTAATTATAAATTATGTACTTTTTATATTGCGCGCTGGTATTTTAGAGCCCCATTTCGCCGGCGTTCAGCGAGCCACTAATCCGCTCAATATGTGCAAAATCTTCTATTCTCTTTTATTATTTGCCTCATAGATTCTCTCTTAATATTTCTGCTGGGTTAAAATAAGCAACAAAATATAAATGCAATAAAAAATTAATTGGTAACTGCCATATTGGCTACATATTTTTAGTACTTGTAGTATCATCACTTCACATTTGGATTACATCACATAAATTCAAATAGGTGGACTATACATACTGATACATTATAGATATTCTTGGAAACTAATTGCCTTATACATGTGACGATTGGTGACTATAGCTGATTTATCAAATACATAATTCTCAAGGTTCTATTTCAACACAGTAGCGTTCTATAATTTGCTGCGCACTAAATTATACGGTAAAGCACGATAAATATAGTTACATAGTATTGCTAACAGCGGACATTATTTGACTTAATGAATAAAACTCAATGTTCAACTTTGGTTTAACGAACCAAAACTAAACTATTAATTAATTATAATAAATTTTACAATACTTTTTTCTGACATTTTCAAATTATCAGTTCGGCAATTTAAACTTGTAACTAATAGTTTTTTAAATGAATTTTTTTGTCCAAACTATTTTCTATTTATTTTGTCCAATTATTGTCCAAATTATCTTGTATTTATATTATAACTTTCTTATATAAATTATCTTTATTATATATTATATGTATAATGTATAAAATATTATATTTTAAACATAACCATTAAAATTTTCGTTTTAATTTATAATTTATAAATTTAATTGAATAACATTAAATGCGAATTAAATACAAATTTTATATAAAATGTAATTAATAATAAATAATTAATCCGCTAGTAATAATTAATTTAATATTACATGTCTTTTATATATGTCTTGCACAAATAATTTTAAAATATTCTCTCTATTATTGCTATAATAGTTTAGAGTGTGGTTCATTTTAGACCTTTACTGGAAGCGGAAGTGCTGGCGATTAATAATTTCGTTTGTCGAGTTACGCCGGTTTTCGTATCAATGATATATTTGGCCCATTGGTACTGAACCACCGATTTAAAACTGGTAATCAATTTTTAAATGACACTCGATGTTGATTCAACGCTATACGCACCCGGTGCAACGCCTGCTGACCGGAGTCTAAACGACTCGCCTGTGGCTCGTAAAGTTTGAAATTACCCCGGTATTTTAAAAATCCCGTGACCCTACGGTGTCTGGCGCCATGAAAGTTATGAATGTGCCCAATAGAAAACCACGTCTTTACTGCAATATGTAACATCAATATATTGAATTAAAATATTGATTTAACAATCTCTTGATTGATTCTTTAACAATCGCATAAGAAATGTATTTAATTACATTTTATACAAAATAGTTTCTTAAATTTTCTACAATTAATTTCACCAAATATACATGAAGTGACATAATTATTCTCACTTTGCAATTTGCATTATGCCAATACACATTCTTTTCTATATCTAATCTTGTTTATTTGCATGACGTTTTTTATTTGAGAAACTGTTGGCGCTAATATTTATAACAGATATTTTTACCGAAATAATAAATGACCTTCCGCGAGACAGATAGAGGAAAAAAAAAGATTGAGAGCCGGAGTAGTCAACGGGGGCGGCAAGGGGCGAAAAACGCGGTCCGGGAAGGCCGGAGGCTCCGCGAGGCGGGTAGGTGCGCCAGCTTTTTGCTTGATTTATATCGGCGAGCGCTGAGGCGTGCAAAGCCGCTAGACCCAAGATACGTGCCGGTTAACCCTAGGCTTGGCATAACTAAGGAAGTGAACTTAAAATCATGTCATAATAGAAAAAAAATAGAAAAAAAAACGAAATACGATAGATCTCGATAGGAGATGACAAAAAGAAGATATGTAAATATAATTTGCATAATTTTTAAAAGTTCAGAAATTTTTGTACATGTGTATGATGCGTGTGTGTAATTACAAGACAAACATCGCGCAAAAGTTAATGAGTAAGAAAAAGAAAAGAAAAGAAGAATGAGGGTTTATCCTATGCAACTTATCACTAGGCGCGGGGTTAATCGTAGCCTTAAGATTCTGATTTGTAACGTGACGGGCCGCGGGCGGGTCCGTTTATTCCGTAACGTGCGAGTGCGTGCGTATCGTTCGTGCGAACGAGGCACCGGCGTGCGTGTTCGCGCCGATGATGAATCGCCGCGCATCGGCGCAGTTTATCAAAACTCTCGTTCGACCGCCGTTATCTCGCCTCCCTAGACGCGCGGAGGTGGTGCCCCGTTATACTCGGGCGGCATTCGTGCTACGTGCATCTCGGCGAATGAATCTCGGATGACTGGCATTCGATTGCGCTTCCGCTGGCATTCGCCGCCGCCTTTTCTCGCGGTTCCGCCCGCGAGAAATTATCGAGTGACGAACGAGCGCCGCGTATTTACCTCGCACGCACGCACGCACGCTCGTATTCACGCATACACGATCCGACAGGTAAGGTAAACCGAGCGTTCGTTACGAGGATGAAGGAGAGATCTCTCCTTTACGATCGCGTCGGTTCTCTCCGCGCATCGCATGCCACTGGGATTCCGTTGCGATCTTTGACACAGCAGTACCTAGGAATACGCCGCATATATTCTCTGATATTTTATGTACGTTTCTCTCGATCAGTTTTTATTTCCTCGCTGCTTCATCCTTTCTTATTATATTTTATAAAATTATCAATATTCACGAAATTATGTCTCGAATCGTCAAAACTTCGAGTTAACTCTTCAATGCGAAGCACAGAGATAGATGCACGCTCTCGACTGATTTCGTCGATCCGGTATAATTATGTCGAAATATATAAATATACTGTAAGAAACGCCGACAACGCGCGGCGCGCAATCGGTGATTTTAATGCGCGGCATTGATAGTCACGTAATCTCATACTGGCGTTATACTTTGCACTCCAAAGCGCGAGATAATTGTACGCTTGGGCCTTCTTGTCATACCGTTTATTGCGGAATAGAAGCAATAATAACGTACAAAGTGCAAAATACCGGAATGCACGGTGCGGCGTTCGCGCAATTACTCGCAATACAAGAAAATTATAACGTGTTTATCCTGGTAAAGGAATTCATCAACATGTAAAGAAAATATTTGTGATTTATACGGACAGTTGCCAAAGCTTATACATATGAATCCAGCGCCAAATTATCTGAAAACTGGTTCATGCTGAATTCTCGATGAATAAACATCGTATCGAGATTCGAGAGCGAATTCATCAAAATTATATTTATACTCTCTGCTTTTTGTACGAATTTTTACGCAGGACATTTTGAAATCTTGAAAAGATTTATTTTCCCTGGAGAAGATCCATGTTTCACGAAAATAATCGAAGGGGCAAGACACATCGCCGTATTACGAATCGCGACACGTCCCTTACCGAGCTTCGGCAAAGGTTTACAACGCACTTACTCCGGCGATTCCGTACAGGTACGCCATTATTGGAGAAATTCGTAAATAACGAGAGCAGTTGTGTTAGCACTACAGCGCGGAACGGTTATATCGACGGGGCTCGAACGGGGCGATAAAATCAACTTCGAGGTCTACGTGTCAGTTTTTAAATGCCGTTCACGTTACGGTCGTTTTTGTAATGAACAGTAGCGCATCGATGCCAGCGGGCGTATTACTACTCGTGTTAACGGATTCATAATGGTTTTAGTCGACTATCAACACGTTTATCGATTACATACCGATTAAAAACGATTGAGTCGCTCTCGCGTTAACATCTTTCAACTTACAATTAATCGGGTAATCGCTGTAAATACATTTACCATGTAAATTGTTTAAAAAATTTTTCAAGTTGCCATTAAATTTTTGTTTCTGCTGATATATTGTAGGAAGTGATCTATCCTATCAGGATACTCGATTTGGACGGAGCGCTCTCTCTGAGGATGATACAGGCTTCAACCACAAAGCTATTCCGGAGTTCTATCGCACTCCGTTTATCCTCTCGGCTCCGGACCTCTTCTACCGTTTACCCGCGCGAACTCCAATCATCGGTAACTAAGACGGCGTTGGAGAGTCGCTGAACGTAAATTAGCTCGGAACTGGTTTAGCTCAATGTGTTAATTGCGCCTCTCCGGGTCCTGATTTGCGGCGCGGCAATTGTACGGTTTATCCGACACTGTGGAGCCGGGCGTAACAATTACCCCGGTGCGCGCGCTAGTCAGTCGACTCCGTTTCACGGCGCACACACGGGGTGTATGTACACGCTATCTATTACCGTGGTACACGCGGAGGCAAACGGGATGGATGGGGACAGGGGGAAGTCGCTCGCTCTCTTCTCTATCCGACGGCGCATTCCGATATTGTTTTGCGCCCGCGCTCCGCCGCTCGCTTCCTCGCGTGCCTTAACCCTCCATTAAGCCGAGCATCTCGAGGTAACGACTCGCGCTCCTCCGGGGAATGAGGAGGGCGATCGGAGAGAAGAGAAAAGGACAGGGGAAATGTGTGAACGCGTATGTTCAAGAGACAAAGAGAGAGAGAGAGAGAGAGAGAGAGAGAAACAGCACCTCTGCGCTTCAGCAAATACCACTCTCCGGCAGTTCTTGTTTCCTTTGACTCCCACAATCTTTCACGGACTAGCGAGCAACGTCGCATCTGCACGCGGCAAGGAGCATGCGGCACAAAGCGTCGGGGAATCACAACGATGCGGCTGCTCGAGGTGCGAGCAGGCGTAAAGGTCAAAGTACACAGTAGCACCAAGAGATCGGTGCTGCGTGAAGCAGCGGGGTATCTCTTCTTGCACGGTCCTTTTCCTTTCCCTTTTTTTTTTATCGATAAGAGTGCCGTATTACATCCGTAATTGGATAATGACAATGATAGAACGGCCAAATTTATGAGTCAGGTACGAATTTAATTTAACGAAAATTGAAGGGGTCCCCCTCGAGCTGATCGTCCGTGGCTCGCGGGCATAATTTCGAGATTCCGCAATTCGTCCCGCTTAATCAGCATAACGGCACCGTCCGTCGCTGTTTCTACAAAACCAACCCACCAGTTGCTGTCTGATGAGTGGAAAGCAAGAAACGGACATCAAGCGAAATTTTATTCCGGCTAAAGTCATTAAATGCGACGAAATGGATACGTAGTAGTTTATGTCTTTCGTACTTTGTTGGCTAACGTAAAACGCTAATTAAAAATGCAATTAAGGTTCCTCTATTGAAAATAGCTCTTATTTTTGTGCTAAACTCATGATATCGCGATACAGAAAGCTTCTCTTTGAGAAAACTCACACAGATTTTGTCTTAAAAAAAAAAACTGATTTTCATACTTCACTCCCGCATCGGTCATTATTAAAACAATTGCGTTTTCGAGTAATTCGTTCACGCAATATGGCGTTGCGCCTATTCACGAGAAACTCGGCGAATTTAACGTGATTTCTATGGAAGACCGCCGGTATAAATATCGGGACAGCAAAATATTATGTTAGCCGGAGGCCAAAAAGTACTGTCGGCAAAACCAGGTGAAATTTATACACCACGTCGAAAAATGCGTATCGCTATATTCACGTACACGACGCGACATATTACGCATCGCATTTCGTTCCAATAAATCTCCCGCCGTCTCGAAATTTGCCGCGGCCGCTCGCATAATTCAGCGCAAGTCCCGATCGGCAGAAAAACCTGTCTCCGGGCGCTTCCGCATATGGAATTTCTGTGTTCTCTGGAGATTTCCGTCCGTCCTCAGCTTCTCGCTCACGATCTCGAGCAAACAGTAATACGCGGAAACCGGGATAATCCAATATACGAGCGCGGGAGGCACATCTTCTCTGTTTGTATTTTAATAATGTATGGTTTCCGTAGGTTCTCTCTCTCTCTCTCTCTCTCTCGAAATGATATGTGAATAATATGACCCTCTAAAAGCGTTACAGAAGATTTCTGGTTTTGCGTATCTGAAGCGATTCTTAAATACATAACATTGCCATTAAAATATTTGTGTCTTCGCAACTTGCGGATATGTAACGTGATTCGACAATGAGCATTCCGTGATTGAAAAGCAGTTCAATCTCTCTCCTCTCTCATTCGGATTATTTTCCTGAAAAACTCTAGATACCATCTACCTTTTGATCAGCGTGATCAAAGGTCGTCATTTCTGATTCATCGCGATATTTCAATAAAGCAATTCGCGAGTCCTACCGACCTCGAGCGCTACTATAAGAGTCGAGAATTTTCTTAATATAAAACTAACACTTTGTTTTACCAACTTCACTTACAATCTTGAGTTTTACAGTGATTATAACATTCAGAACTCGAGAACTGCCGCTGCAACTCAGCTTCAATACTCCTTTTATAAATCTTCAGAGAGGACTTGTGTAGTAACCTTTATCAACAAAAAATTGTCGTGCATGTCTAATAACTAGTTTCAATGACAATCCTTTATCCAAAAAACAAGATATATTGCATAAAGTGCGTGTTTACTAAATAAGATCCAAAAAGGAAAAAAATAGCGAAATAATATTTGTCCGTACCCATTCTCAGGCTCGGCACGTGTTTAATGGCTACTTTCTCTCTAACAATAAGCTCATCCTAGAGTTTTTATAATTTTAGAGTTTTATATGCATTCTTAAGAGATGTACGTGGACACTGGCCACACCGCAACACTTTGCTTAGCACGCTCACTCGTTTTAATTCGCCGTAATTACAATTCAGTAGAAACTACTAAGTGAGATTTTTTACCATGGGTAAGAGCGACAAACTTTCGACGAACAATTTCTCTCACTATGCGCGCGCTCTTGTAACTCTTCCCAAGTCCTTTCTTCCGATGTTTCTCTTGTTTTCCATGTCTATTGCGCGAACGAGACAGAGACTTCTTAGCCTTCCGATTACCTTCTCCGAACACATTTCGTATGACCGAGGAGATACGACATTCTCTACTTCAGAGCATCTTCGTGATTTCGTCTCTGTTCTCGTCTCGCTCTCGCTACCGCTTCGCGCTATTCGTATCAGCACGGAAAACCTTGTCTCCGGTTCGTCGACTTCCGGAGCTACTTAAGAAAGTTTCCCAGTAGGTGCGACGCGAATCGCACTCGATGCCGCACTCGAGTCACGCGGTTGCTAGTTGCAGGACAATGGACGGTTTCTAGCTACCGATAATTTTTCTCGTTGTTCGCGGAGCTTCACCCGACTCCGAATACAACTTTGGTTGAATCCACTCTGCGTCCTGCATCCTTTATGTGCGCAAGCTACGCTTTTTCGCAATTTTTAACGAAAGAAAAGGAAACTCGAGGAGATTTCTGCAGCGGTTTTATACTCGAACCATTAAGAATAATGTAGTGGCCGTAATGCGAGACTAGCTCGATATTGCATCTAACTTTGAAAAAAAAACAACAATAAAAGTATCGAACATGAAATATGCGTTCTTTATAACGCACATTTTATGTTCGATGCTTTTATCACAGCCTTTTTATGAAGAGTCGATAAAGCATAATATCCTTAAATTTCAGCTTTTAGTTTAGGCGAATTCAATACTCATTCATCGTTGTTCATTCATTTATACATGGAAATATTACTTAATTCTTTCACAGTCTCTAGAATGCGATTCTCATATCTAGATAATAATTTTACGCGCAGTGCTACGAGCTGCTATCATGTTCTATTATTGTTATAATAAGATTCGAATTGCTAGGTACTAGTCTGCGATCATTTTCGCCGTACGCGGCCACTGATATTCATGTAATTCACGTTACATTCGTATCCTGCCGTTGATATTACATCACGAATGAAAGCAGCATATCAGATGCGATCTGTAGCTCGCTACTTGAGACTTTTGCCTTATCACATCAGGCCCGAGGTGGTTAGTGCCATGTAATTGCTCGATCTTATTACATCGTCAGAGCACAACGTCGTTACTTTAATAGCGTGTAATTGTGAATAGGGTAGACTCTCTGGCGATATCGAATCGAACATGAAATCTATTCCCCACCGTAGTCTGCGATCGCTCGCTATTGCGGATTCCCGATCGACGTCGATTGAGACACTAACCAACCAGAAAATGGAGACATTATCCGCGAGCGATTAAGATAGCGATCTGTGGCCAGTAAATTTTTAAGGTGCGCTGAAATTGTCGATCCGGCACGTTCTAATCTCTTAACGATCTTCCATCGGATTAAAACAACGGGAGAAGAAGGAAAAAGAACAGAACCGCGAACGTATGTTCTTGACAATAGTGTTTCTTGAAACGGAAAACACGAAAAAGTAATTTTCCGAATGCAATATTTGTATAATTATCCGAAATGGAAAATTTCAAGCGCTTTATATTCAATTTTTAAAGATAATTATGTTTTTCGGACAGGCCTAATTATCACTATTAATCTCGTCAGAGATTATGCGTAATGAAAATAGTTTATCACAGTTAAAAGCATATCTGTGTAGAAAATGATTTTTTTTTTATACTGTAAGGCACTACCTCTTTAAATAATTTCTTTGTTCTCATTGGTTTGGTTAATCAATAACAATTAAATTATTCTTTTTTCAGATCACTGATCTTTGATCAGTCAATTGAAAATCCGATAGCATAAAATAATAATTAAAGACAGTTGAATAAAGAAGAAGATGATAGAACTCATTGTCAGTTTCAGAGAAGTACATCATACTTTCCTTTCATTGCATCATCTAGGGCGCCGAGTCTAAATCTGAACGAGCAGATACACATTGATGTTTTGTGAAATACGAACGCGATCTTACGAATAAATCTCCAGTCGCTCGATGCCTCGAGTGAACTGTAAGGGATTAGATTTAAATTGTAAGCACGAGTACGGCGCAAAGTAAAGGTTTTACTATGGAATTCGATGGAAGCACGCCCGGCTATCGAAAGTACTCGCGCGAGGAAAATACCTCGCAAGAGTCAATACCACCCATCGCACCGCGCTTCGTAGGATTCGAGAATAGGGCGCTACTTCGTTAGTACAAACCGCAGAACGGGAACGTGATCCAATCGTCCGTCTCTCGCTGGCTCTTGCGGGTTGCGGGCAGAACGATGTATCTGATCTCGCATCACGAAGCGCAATATCTCGTCCGTTGCGTTTTGTTCGTTGAATATCCGACCGGCATGCGAGGAAGAAACTTCACTCACCGGTTTAAAACACTCACTCAAATAGGCTACTCGCATGACCCATGAATATTAATCAAATTAAACGCATTTACATAAAATTACGACTAAACTTCAGAATTTAAATATGCGTATTATATACGACTGCCTCACTTAGCAAATAATAGTCATTACTATAATTGTCATTTCCGACCAGAAAAATAATTACCGCTGAATAATCGTAATGAAACATAGGTATGGCAATTAGAAAGAAGCTGACACGAGAAGAAAAGGCGAATGCAAATGATTTGCAATAATTGTTTGAAATAAGCTTATCATCGCAGTTAAAAAGATTTGTGTAAAGAGGAAGACATCGAGCTGATGTAGTGTTTATTTTTTATTTCTGTCTGGTATGCGATGAGAACATTTTAAGGAAAAGCTACCGATTCTCTCTTGAAAGTCAAATATTTAAATCGACAGTGCTCAAAATACGAGCTTTGCCAAAATGAAATTTTCCGGATCAACAAGGTCCGGTCTTGTGAGATAATTTCAGAAGGTAGGATCTACATTCAGTGCGATAGTAGTCCGGTTGAGCCTGGAAGACGTTTTCATACTGACGAGAGTTCGTGAGAAATCGTGCGCGGAGCTATCGCTGAAATTTTAGCCGGCTCCATTTATCAGGCGGCTCCTCGCAGCCTCCTTACAGCGCTGGACCGCGCCGTATCGCGGTACCGACCGACGAGAGCGAAGGGAAGAATCCAGATGCTGGAGAAACGTTACATACGGCACGGACGTGTCGGCCACAGATGATAGTGATCTCTCGCGGGGAATTCTCAGTAATGTTATAAGTCCTGCGCTTCGAATAACTCGGATAATCGTTTTACAGATTCCGTGTATATCGTGCTCGCGTTGACCCACAGTCTCTGACGTACGTGCCCTTCGAGGCACTTTAAAAGGGCGTGAGAAAAAGATGCGAGACTCCTTTTAAATTTGGAGATTGGCACACATTGTAAAAGAAAGCACGTAAAATAACGTAAACATTAAATATGATTTTATATATAGGTTTTTACAGAACAGGTAATATTCGTATAATATTAACTTGGCACAGAAAATACATGTACTGCAGCGCGCTCATATGGAGACCCAATTAATTTTTTTCAACAACGCTGAAAGATGAGTTTTCTTTGTGTCGCTGGATCAATTAAACTCTAGATTTTGTACTTCCGCAATTTCGCTATTACACGACTGCAATTTCCTGAATGAAGGCACAAGCGCGTTCTATTCGACCTTAGTAGTCACGAAGGAATTCATTAAGTCAAGGAGTATGGTAACTATTTACATGATAGAAGTACGTAATTATTTACTTTCTACAGTACACGCAGTTCAAGTTATCTATACAAACGCGTTTAATAAATAGATTTACAACTATGTTTACAAGAACCTTGCAATAATATAATCAACTCAATGTATAATGATGCTGAAATATCGTGTAATCTCTACACATTTTCGCTACGAAGCAATCTAAAGTGTAAAATTTGTATCAGCTCCGCGTGGAAGAAAAATAGTCTCTCGAATCAGCGGATTAAAGGAAAACAAGACGTAACAACTTATCCGTGCTTGATCGATAGCGGGATGCGGCATATCGTTATTGGAGCGCATTTAATGAGTTGTTGTGTGATAATTTAACGAGTCTGCCGGCGGAGATTGCCCACGTTCATGACGCCGCGCCATTAATTAAGCCGCTTGAGTTTCAACGGTTGAGTAGTCAGGCAATGTATTCCGTGTCAGAGGTAAGGTGCAATAATTCAGATTATGGCGATGAAAACTGATTCGACTTTGTGTATACCAACGACTTCAAAGGAACGTATTACCTCTTCGTGCTCGACTGGCGCGCATCTATAAGCGGCGTCTCAAGCAGTTTGCGCACGATTGTACTAGATGTGTACCAGTCCGGATAATTCATAAGTACCAAGTATTTCCGGTTACGAATATGATGCCGATGTATGTTATCATATAACAATTCCATAATGTGCGTCTATTGTACGAATAATAAATAAATGTCTTTCTAAAAATTAGAAAACTAATAATTAGAATAATTAGAAAATAACGTTCAATTTCCTTTTATAGCATAAAGAAAAAGTCAACGTAAATCGCATATTCATACACGTAATATTCACGATTATATTCTTCTGCGTTTTTTTTTTTTGGCCTTACGAAAGCTTCGACAGCTTCGATTAACGTTAATGAGAAGATGCAAACGATATTCAAGAAAATATGATTCTGCAAATAAATATTGGATTGGCAATAAAAACGGACCTCGTCGCGATCGTTCCGCCGCCAATATACTTTTCCCGATACATTTCACAGTGCAGCTGCGAGAACAGATAAAAACTTTACGGCCCTATCGGGTATGTACATATGTATCGGTCCCTGTTGCATAACGCGCAAGAATTATCGATCAATCGCACGGAACGTAACAATGTCCGCACAATATACATAATCTCAAGTTCATGCCACATACTTTACGTTTCATTTTCGAGAACAATGCTGAATTTTTAAATTATCAATATACAATGTCCGCACAATATACATAATCTNAAGTTCATGCCACATACTTTACGTTTCATTTTCGAGAACAATGCTGAATTTTTAAATTATCAATATACAATGTCCGCACAATATACATAATCTTAAGTTCATGCCACATACTTTACGTTTCATTTTCGAGAACAATGCTGAATTTTTAAATTATCAATATATTATAATCACTTTTTCATTGTTTACAGATACAATTTATTAATATTAAAATATTTCATCGCAAGTTGTGATTTTAATAATAAATTTTTAGACAAATATAGAGTTAATTATCTCTTATAAAAAAATACATAATGAGAATTAAAAAAAGTAATAGTCTCAAAAATATATTGCTTTATGTTTGTATAAAAGTATGATAAAGATGTAATTAAAATTGTCAGGCGTGACTGTCATTTATTCATCAAGACAGTTTTCCGACGACGTTATACGAGCATCATCTACGGTAATTAATGTAGATCTATTCGCTCGTTGCCGAATCCCGTTAAATCATCAGTGTAATGGCACAGCTGTACGAAATACGGAGAACGACATAAGTGAGACATTTCGAGCAGTGTAACGCGCAACTCATCGCCGAGAACTATTCGTTGTACGTGCGACTACGTTGAGGTAATTGCAATAAGTAAGTTCCCGAGCATGCTCGATCCACTTACAATTAGCAGCGAAACGCTAGGAATTCCATCGCGGTAAACTTTCGAGACTTTATCATTGCAACCTATATTTCATTTCTAAACTCTCTGACGCACCTCAAAGACGCACAGAGACTTCATCGTAAACGAGCATCATTCCCTCAAAGACACACGTTTATCTTTGCGATTGTTGCATGCCGCACGGAGGATAAGAGGAGTGGAGGTTTCAAATTCGCAAATTACTCTTCCGTAACTTGAGCCATTATTACGTTGAATAGATTGGAAGAAGAATTAGAAGAGATTTAGAAAATATTTGTTATGATAAACTCGGACTTTTGACATAATGATAGTAGAAGCTTTGTAAGTACAAAGTTTTTATAAGTATAAAACTATTTGCGATCAAATTTAAAATGCTTACGATTGAGAATTTCATAAAATTTATAGTATTTCTCTTTTATCATCATAACTGTAGTAAAATACCAGATACAATTAAGCGCGTGCTTTAGATGAGACCGTCTAAACTTAAAAAGGTATTACATTCTCTCACGTGACCAAGGATGTTTTTACGAGAACCCGTCGCGTCTAATTCGTTCGCAAAGTACTCGGCGGACATCGTAAGACTAGGATATTAGAAGCGCTTCCGCGAGATGCGCGTCCGTAATGACTGTTTAAGTTATCCTGAAACCAGCTACTTCGAGTTAACTCAATTGACACAACTGCCATTTAATAGATCTATTACACTGGACGTACCTTAATAGCTGGATTAAGTAGACTCAATTTCACTGCAGACGACAAATTGCGATGTCTTTTTCTCGCTATAACATCTTGTTTTAATTTATAAAACATAAATAGCGGCGCGAACGCTTTAACGATAATAATCTTTAACGATAATAACAAATTCGAGCATGCACAAATTGAGGCATTTAGAAAAGACCTAAATAAAAGAGCTATGACAAAATCGATTATTAAAAGTGTAATGATGAAAAAGTAACGATATAAGCTTGGAAGAATTATTTCTACGTTGAAAGATTATTTATAATTAACGTGACGGAGCAAACAAATAACATCGGACAAATATTAAAGTACATATAGTAATATTAATTGCCAATAGAGATGTGTCAATGAATTGGCTGACGATTTCGCAATGCTGGAAGAGATGAAGAGAAACTTTGCTATTCGAGCTCTCTCGGTATGAAAGATTGGTATTGTAACTTTCATAGTGAGATCGTAAAACCTTTTTTATGGACCAAATGATACGGATATAGATACTAAACGATCGCGGAACGTACCGGTCCGAGATATACGGCGAAACAATAAATTCCGCCGCATTGATTCTGCGAAGATCCCACCGCGAATCTTCGACACGCGAAGCGCCATTGTGCGAGCATTACAGTTTATGTCTCTCCTAACGAGATAAGAGTTTCCGAAACTCTACTTTCTTCGTAAAGTATTTTGTTTTGTGCTCTCACGTGATTCGTCTTAAACAAGCGCCTTAACGCTTCACCGCTGTGATGAAAAATTATATCTCAAAAATCCCGCACAATGCAACGCGATCGATCGCAACGAATTGCATGGCTCCAACATAAATAATATACGAACGAGATTAATCGTACGAGAAAAACTGCGAGGCAGGTACGTCGGATCCAATCAGAAAGACGCTCCGACCCGAGGTTGTTAAATTCAATTGAATTAATCCAAGACGTGCCGCGCAAGAGCATCCGCGGAAATCGATACATATCGGAAGCACGCGAGCTCGGGTAAGCGTTTTAATAATTGCCGGTATAATAAAACTTCGTATATATCATAACCGTATCTCTCTCTCTTCTTTCTCCTTTCTTTTTCTCTCTCTAAGCTCGAACAATACTTGCTCCAAGGTACGACAGGAAAACAATAGAAATGCCATTATATCCGCTATATTATTTACGTCCCGTATCGCGTAAGAACGACTGTTATGACTGTGCCAAGGCAGTTGGTACGCTTAACACCCGCGATAGGACATTAAAAACAAAACTGGCGAAAAATCTGGAATACGCGCTTTCACGCGTATGCAGCGAGCGATTGCGAATACCGTTGTGCACTGTTACACGCTGTGCCAGCAATGCAAACAGACCGTCGACTGTCGACGTGTTCGTGATTTAATTCAGCGCGTATATTTCTGCGCGGCAATACTTCGTTGGCTGAAAAAAAAAGAAGGGGGAAACAGCCGTACCGTGAAAAAGCAGTGACTACCGAATTTCCAATTAATCCCGCGTTACACAGTTAAAATTGTTTAATTAAAAAGTTATTCGAAACTGTTTGATTTCGCTGAATGTTTGAGATGACTATTTCCATACACAAATATTCCCAATTTATCGCAATCTTCGATTACACAAGGGTAAAATTAATGTTGAAACTCGATATTAAAATACGCCCGCGAGACGCGCAACGTATCTTCAATGTGATTTAAAGGATATACGCTTCTCGCGTGCCTTCTTCTTTGCATTTCGATCGCGTAATAGCGTTACAACCGCGCTATTAAACGCGCTAGCATTTTAAAGCTCACTCGCGTTCCTCGCTCGTTAGCATTCCTACTTTGTCGCGGGTAAATCGAACCGATCTTTCATTCGCAATAATTATCCTTACGATTAATAGAACGCGGTGGTCTCGGCTGCGCCAGCTGAAGTCTGATGAGAAGCGGAAAACTTATAATGGCCGGCCACTCCTTTAGATTCTGTCCACGAAGCCGCAGTTGGCGCGATGGTCTCCGAGGGTAGAAACTGTCTCCTGGCAATCTGCCGGACGAACCTTTAGTTCGTACCGTCCTGCCACGTACTTTCCACATTTTTCCTCGCGAAACATCCTTCCGACAAGAAAAATACAGACTCGCTACATACACATTTCCGAATGTGATGTTTGACATTGTGCACGCATGATGAGTAGCGTTGAAACCAGACGCGGTAGAAATCAGACTACGCAGGACGTAGATTCGGCAAATTTGTACCTCGGCAAATAACGACTGACGTTGCATAATTTTAAAGAAACACGGCTCGGCGAAAGTTTCAAATTTATAACTAGCATTGTTAGCAAAAAAAAATACAGAGTACTTTTGCAATAAACTGTTATGCGAAATGTGAAATATATTTGCGTTTCGACTGTACTGCAAAGTTATAAACTTCTAATGAGATTTCATCTTAATTGAAATATGGTACAAACATTAAAGAAGCAAATGTTGAACCACATTCAAGAAATATTGTTAATCGGACTGTGTTTCCGATTGTAAATCTTTCGCGGGCTATTACAGGGTATTTGCGTGATAAGTCGACGCCGTTATTGCTGGCAATTAGTTGCCCTGCTCCAATATAGCTCGCCTCGGGTGTGCATCTATACATATTTCCAAAGGTGTACGGGGATAGGATGCGGCAGGATTCGGCAGCCAGGAGAGGTTGCGCAGATGCGACGTATACCGAGGCTGAGCGGAACATCAGCGGCATTATAAGTGGCTTGTAGATTGCCGAAATAGGTTGGCCGCAACGTGGCCGCAGAAAGGACCGACAAAGAGAGACACAAGAAAATTTGCTGGTAGAGAGGCGCATCGTGCAGAAACATTAGAGAGAACTTGGCTTCGTACTATCATCTATGTAGATAGTGTTTGCACATTGACGTCAAATGTTTGCAGAATTTACCCTCTCATTAAAGTAGATAAGAATTCATATATAACTGTGTATTAACAGGTAAAATTGTCTACATGTTCTTATAAATGTAAAAACGTTCTTCATTTGAGACGAGGAATGAAATGAGAGAAAATCGTTGGAGTTTACGTATAGCATAAGAAATAAATAGCTAAACGTACAATGCCGAATAAAAAGGCTGCGACTGTAAGAGACTGATATTGGTCACATTATATTTTATTAGAGACTGGCTGTTGTGGTACTTAATCTCGGGTTTTACAGCGCCAGTGTTCGATATGCACAATGCACTTCTGCATATAGATCTATCGATAAATTTACGAGAACACGCAAATAATTAAATCGTTCGTGTTAGTTCGCGCACATCCAGGAAATTGGGCATTCCGCTTCATGGAATTAAAGTGCCATATCGCGTTCGATGTCATATTCAAAATCATGTTTTCGGTGACGCTCTAGCTTAATATACCTGCCCGAATTTTTGTCGGAAAATGAACGCCGATCATCACCAGCAGATTGCGGCGTATCGCGAATACATGTACGGAAATTTCTTTGAAGAAAAGCTCAATCGAAGCGGATGGAAAGAATAGGCAGAGCGTAATCGAGCGAAAACACCAACACAATGGATGAATATAGCGATCAAGTCAATAATGAAATCTCTGATAATCTAAATCAACTAAATCTCAATTCTTCCAGTTATCTGAGCCTAAACTACTCTTTCAAAGCTTGCAGAATAATTATTCAGAAATTTAATAACACCAAAAAAAAAAAATAATTTTGATTTACGTGGAATCCTTTAAATCTTAGAGGATTTTATTCTTATTTTGACCTCAAGAGGATTCCATTCAAATCAAGAGAAAAATACTATAAACAAGTATTTAAGATAGAAAAAAATATTTTTCACTTTATTGAAAGAGGAATATGTTTGCTGTAAAAGTGAGCTTAGAATATGAGATTATAGATAAAATCACTTTGAACGTAATTAAAATACTTTTTTTGGTGAATACACGTGCAAAACACATGCAAAGATATGTATGTTATTATTTCTTTAAAATGTGTAAGATTATTTTCATGTTGAAAACAAAAAATGGATTTAAAAAACTTTCATTCGGCAGAGTGCAACGTTGCAGCGCGCAAATCGCTCTTGACATCAAGGGCGTTCGTCCGGATAACCAAACGGCTGTCATTACCGTCACCTCTACTCCTCATCGTATCTTGAATGTACTCGACACCGCGCGCACTCGTTATACGCTGCAATGTAGGAAACAACAATTTCTCCGAATCATTGTCTCGGGGCGACAATGATCGATGAACTATGCGGCGAGGACAATGTGGCAGGGGTGTCCGGGGAACGGGGCCACCGACTGGAGCTACATTATTGCGCAGCATCGCGTACACGTATGCAGTATGAGCCATACAGAATTAATACCATCGTTTGCTGTCAAGTGCTAATCGACAGCAATGTTCAAGTTCACCGTCTTGTATACGGTAATCCAATTTGAAATTTATATACTTCCTAAATTAAGCATGACATAAAATATGTAAAATATACTTTATATATGACTTGTAACACAGAATTTTAATCTGGAAACTTGTATATATAGTTAAAATAAAAGATACCATAAATATCTGTTAGATATATTTGAAATTACTTATACAAAAGATCTTTAAGAAAAATTAAGTAAAATAAAAAATGAATCGTTTGGCGAAAAATCAGAATAAAAAATTTGAAATGTAGAAATGAAAGTATTTTTCTAAAAATTACGAGAAAGTCTCAATTATACTTTGTTGTCCTCGAGCAACTCATTCGATACCTACTGGAGATAGCGTACATATGAAAAGTATTTATGGTGTCTTGTGCCATTTCCAGCTCTCGTACAGTACTCGGAACTGTCATTAGACTAATTATACACTGCTCATACGGTTGGTGTCTGTAGAGACACCAACGTGAGCGGTCTATAGAGGATCCAACGTGGGGATCGCGCCGTACAATTCCGCGGTGGCTTAGGGCGGCGACACAAATTCCGCATCCTTCTTCCCGGTCGTCACGCGTACACGATTCGCAGCAGTATGATTTTCTAGGTGACAATCCCCGCGGCACGCTAGCACAAATTGTTCTACTTCCGAGTGAGCGTTTCGTTTTCGCGAAACACGCAGGAGCGTCACGTGTTATATTCTAGCGTGCTCCCCATTGTGGGAGGGAAAAAACGCGTAAGTTTAATACGGACGCTAATTAATTTTCTTACAATCACTGGCACATGAAATCTGTAGCTATCGTTTTTACTCAAAGACGACATATTTCCTATGATTATATTTGTATTATGCTTATGAATCAATTATTTTTTTTATAATTTGGATTGTTAAACGGTTTATCTTCTAGGACCAGCGCTATTCTTTTCGTTCTTCTCTCATGTACCATGTATAAGATTACATGTACCACGTAACATTTATCAATGAGAACAACCGCTCGTTAATCGCGAGTTGGTCCGCTTGAATGATGATCGATCGGAGAGTTCTTATGACGCGTGTTTTATGTAGCTTCTCGTGCGTATACGCACGCCGATAATACCAGCATGCGCACTTCGCGCTCGTCGAGTAACGAACGAGTCGATCTCGAGTCGAGATATTGCCCTTATAAATGAGTCAGGGTGAATACCACCGGGAGATACGAAACTCGCGACATAAACGACATTAATTATTATCTTCGTCCGACGAGCCCCATTCAGGAGATTCCGTTTCGCGGAGCACAGGACATTCTATTTCTGCATGTCCCGCACAAAACTTAAAGCAGCTTCCGCAAGATTCATTAGCTGTTACCGCCAGTGGATTAATTAGCTCTCAGGGGATCAATAGACTGTTATTTACGTTCTCATAAAAGCAGCGGACCTCGAAAAAAGGTATGTAATTATTATATTCTTTATACAGTAAATATA
The DNA here is from genome assembly GCA_021460005.1 of Tetramorium alpestre. NCBI lineage: Eukaryota > Metazoa > Arthropoda > Insecta > Hymenoptera > Formicidae > Tetramorium > Tetramorium alpestre. The sequence goes on along the minus strand of JAJVSH010000054.1, from coordinate 775,887 downwards.
TATAAAGTTATTATTATATTTCCCTTTTATACATACAATTATATTTAGTAATTATTATACTCTTTATATAAATTAAGGAGAAGCATCATTATTGCTAAATTATTGCTAATATGTTGAAGGTTTTCCTTGCGAAAAGAAAATAGTGCAGCAATTACGTTTGTTATTACGCGATAATGTAACTTTATCTAATCACGTTGAGCTCTTTCAATTCAATTCAATGATCTACGAGTTACTCTCATCTTTCACTCTTGACTCGATTGTTTTTTCAATGAAATTGAAAATGTATGCAAATGTGCTTCCAAAACGAGGGCGAAATTCCTTTTTCTTTCTAGCACCTCGACACTGATTTCAATATTAATTCGAAGGAAGAGCTTCGCAGAAGTTTCCAAACGCATTACTTTGCATACGGATCGGCGGTGAATCGGAATAGAAATCGTCGGCATACATTCAACGTGGCGTACGCGCGCGCGCGCGCACGCTGGGTACTTCCACTATAAACGCAAGAAAGTTTTAATTGCTTCTACTGTGCAACACCAAAGGTACGCACGTGTCTAATATGGCTTCGACATCGAGCACGCGTCGCGGTATTGTACCGTACGTTTTAATTCCCATCGCGCAGGAGATTACATTTTAACAAAAAGTCCTTCAAATAATCTTTATACCATCGAATACGACAAGAAAACTTTCTTGTTATAGAAAAGTGAGATCTGTGATCTCATAAAGCATTATTCGCAGTAGACATTTCAAATATAATCATTTTGTTCAATTAAGCTTAAATTGGCAGTAACGAAGATTTAATTAAACAAATAGAATTATTCGCAATGGTCGAATATGCGAGTACGTCTTCATGGAAGACGGAATCGTCTCTTTCTAAGAGTAAACATTTAACTGGAAGCTTTCCAAACGATGTACTCTGTCGGGAAAATTGAGAATTTACGTACTTCTGCTGGTAACTGGCGATGACACTAAGCTTTCACACGCTTGCAAAGATCGATGATAAGAAGATTAACGCAATTTCTGTTTAATGCACCTCATATTCGTGGAATGTAATGCCTTCCAATTTATGCAATTGCAGTATTTTCTTGAAATAAAAAAGAGTTGTTTTTCTCTTAGCCGTTGAAGTAATTACTACTGCATCATTACATAGAAATTACTTTGTTGTTATCATACTCTATCATAATTCTTTATAATTAAATTATATTCGCAAATAATCGCATTGCACACGCATAATACGTCTCTAGTTTGTAAAATGTTATTAAATGTACAGTATGTGTATTTACAGTGCAAACTTTGAAAGCCGTGAGCACTCGCGGCACTTGAAAATACACGTTCGCAGCTTTGCTCGCGTTATTACGTTTCATCGCGGTAAAATAAAGTGCATCTACTGAAATTCATCTCGGTCACGTGAGAGAATGACTATTGATTTTTGCTACCTCATGAAAGTTTGAAGGATCTACTATACTCTCTCCTCCAGCTACGACCCGCGTAATTAAATTTTCACGAATCGATCGTTCATCGAGCTTCGCTTTACCTCGTGGCGTTTCGCGGAAACATATCGCGATGTCGACGACCTTACGTCGTTTTTCGCATTACGAAGGAGGAGGAGAGCGAGAGAGGGGGGAGAGAGAGAGAGGGAGAGGCGCATACTGAGGACGATGGAAATCGAGCACCTACTTTACATTCGCCATTCGAAACTGGATCAGATACAGGACGATTTAGGTAAACGTCTCGGCTGAATCCGACCCACGCTTTCTCGGATAACACTCAGACTTTCGTGTTGTCCCATTTCTGTCGTCCTTTTATTTTACGGATTTACTCGGCGTGTGCGGGGTAAAGCCTTCTTGGCCGTAACAGCGCATCACTTGCGCATACGTATGTATTATGGACACTTACCGCGACGATAAATGAGCGTTTTTGGAAACAGATTTCAGTTTTGATACAGATGGAACAGTTTTATTTCTTTTATAAAATTAGATATTATGAAAACTGTGATTTATGGGTGCGATCATCAAGCAACAACTTTTTTTATACCGTGATAAATATGAGCGAATAGAATATGCGGCAAACTCGCATGGGATTAAGTAAACGTTAAACGTACGTGTGATTGTCGATAGCGGAATGGAAAGTGCGAAGGCACCTTCTCAAGATTCGAACGATAGATTTCGCGAAGTGAATTATTACATTTGTAGGAAGTACAATATACAATTATCGCTTCGGGCGACTTGGCTGTTTCATTGTACTCTTTCTGTGTCCACTATTTTGTATCTACCACTCGAATCAGTGCCATCAGTCTGAAAATATTTATACGCTCGAGGCTTCTATGTATATGCATGAGCATGTCAGATGTGCGTTTTATTTATGATAAATTAAATGCCGTACGATAATTATTTTTGTCGAATATCGAAAACTCGAAAGAGTATTTCATTAATAAAAAAATTAATTCTTTTATAATTTGGCGATATCTACATATCTCTTTGCATAACTGTCATAACAAACGCTTGTAAACAAATAATTACACTATCAGATATGTCTTTTATCGTAATATCATCCAAACACCAATTTATTCTCTAGTTATAACCATATTCTCAACAGTTGCCACTTTCCTTCTCTCCGGGGAACAGGATAAGATAGCAGCATGCGACATAAGGAAAGAAAAAAGGGGAAAGGGGCAAGTTGCTTCATCCGGCGCAGCCGGGCGGAAAATAGCTAATATTCTAAGACATCGGCGACATCGCGAGCGAGATGGGACCTCCAACTGGCGGTTCGTGTGTATATACTCAGAAGCAAGTTGTTCCCGTCCCTCCCATCCCCTGTACTTGTTTCCTCTGCGGCCGCTTGGTCGTGAAAGCTCCGAAATTTACCAACGACAAAAGACGGCAATGCCGGTCGTGAGCTCGTTCTGACATTTCAATCTGATTCAAGCCCACGAAATAAGAAAAAAAAAGAGCGTCAGCGTCTTTTTTTCCGCGTAGCAACGTCACTGCCTACATATAAATCCCCGGATCAGAACACAGAGATATCCTGATGAACTTTCTGTCGGCAAACTTGAAATTTCCTCACCGTAAAGAAAAATGATATAACATGACGAAATTATAAAAGAAGTTGCAGAGAGAGAGAGAGAGAGAGAGAGAGAGAGAGAGAGAGAAAGAGAGAGAATCTAGATATATTTCATAAAAAATTTATAAACTGGAACATTGCACAGGGGATATTGCTTAATTAATAAATCCTAATCAAAAATAATAATACGAGTGGGTTGATTTATACAAGTTCGTAACTTTGGCCAATCAACATTAGTAAGGGTAATAAAATGATCTTGGTCGGTAGATAATTTAAAGGAAGATACAGAATGATGTGTTGATGAACTTTGGTTAACTGTTGGTAAATCCGTTTTATGGTTCATTAAAGGACTTTATTATATAAAGGATATACTTTATTACATAAATATCATAGTACATATACGATCCGGCTCCTTAAAGATTTAATAGGTCTTCCGCGTATCTCGAATTATGTTTTTTTTTTTTTTGTGAAGATGTAATTTTAAAATAAATCATAAGTCATTTTTCTAAAAAGAATAAAATAAAAATTGCTATTTAAAATATTAATACGTTTGATAAATTTTGTTTATTATGTATTATCGTTTTATATGTATATACTAATCGAAATCACTGATATACAATGTTATTTCTCAAATTATTGTTTAGCTAGTCAAAATGAAAATGTAACGTTCGTAAATAATTACGTCCGCTTAATATATTGTACATCATGAGAGATTGGTTGATATTTCAAGTAACAAAATATATGCTCGTGCATTAATGTATTAATTACTTTAGTCTAGTTTTAAATACACACAATGTGAAATCTGTATTAATATAGAATGTCATATATTTTTGAAAGCTACATTTATTGCGATAAATTGGCAGAATAGCATTCAAAATGAAATAAATCTTATTTACAATAATATACTTTCATGCGCAATATTGTTAATTTGCGTTATTATAAATTAGATTAATTTCATTAATATTTATTTGTGAAATAATGATTGATATTGTGTCCTACTAATATAAAATAAGCGATAATTTTTAATAATTATTTATTATTGACTTTAATATTAAAAATTGGAATGAAAACATATATAGATAAATTTTGCAACTGAAGAATGCAGGAATGCACTGTTTTCAGATGCACGCAATCATGTCACTTTAATAATTTGTTGATGTTTTTATTGCAAATATTAAAATATGCATATAATAATGCAATAGCAATTCTTATGTATGTGTATTGATGATAATAAACAACATTTAATCGATCATTACGTACATCATGCATTGTATTATTTACTGAATTATTTTTACCGAAATAATTTGTACTTTTGTTTAATTAGAAAATAAAATTACAATATAATATCGCAGTTTAAAGTTGTACAATGTTGTACAATGCAAATCACATTATTAAGGAAATAATTTCTCTATAGCGCGACGATTCCTTCACGAATTATGGTATCCTAAGTCCCAAGAGCAAATTCTAGGCTTACAGCCGGATCGGCAGGTGAGGTAATGGCGTTGTACCGAGTTTACTCTCGTACTTTAGAGTTCTGTAATTCGCAATTGAGACATCGGAGTACTAGCTTATTCCCTAAAGTGCCCGTACCTCATCTACTGGTGCACTGAGTTTACTCTTGTACTTTGGAAATCCATGAATTTCTGATATGGTCAATAGAATGGTACCATCTTGTACACTGTGAAGAACACGCTTATGAAGTTGAGATTATTATTATAACTTCTGCGTCATGAAGTGAAATTTTGAAATATAATTTATGCTACCTATAACAGTGATGAATTAAATCTATGCTTTCAATACCATTTATTATCACTTAGAATCAATAAACAACACAAATTACATATACTATTTTAAATGCCGCATAATGAACTTTAATAAATGAAGTTTCTAATGAAGCTATGACTTTCATTGAATATGTGACGTTGCCATCACTGGCAGTTATTCCGGTGTATACACTGATGTTTCGATTTATACATAACAGTCTGTAGCGCTGGCGAATGAGCCTGATACTTCCGCTTGTACTGAAACGGGACCAAGAATGACAGACAGAGGAGAGAAAACGATGGGCAGGTAGGGAGAGAAATGGATGGAGGAAGAAGCGGAAGTTAGGCGTTTTCTGAGTTGCATTGCAGAGTATAATGCCATTATATTTGCCTCACCCACACACGTTACGGCCTGTATCCAATATATTCACCGATACTTCACGAAGCGGGAGATACGCGCTCGTTCATAGGTAAACCCAATATCGCTGACAGTCGCTGTCTCGGCGTATATTGCTATGCTTTAAAAAGCATCGCGAACGGTTCGCACCAAATCGTATCTCCTTCATTCCTTGTTGGCCCTTGCACACATCAGAAGAGTATGGGGAACAGGGTAACATGGTGACGAGAGAAGCTTGTCCGCGGACAAGCGTGTTGGACAGGTTCTCTCGCTCTCTCTCCCCGTCTCTCTCGATATGACCGCTTTACTAAAACGAGCTCATTCAGCGAGCGTCCGCTTTCAGGCTAACGTCATCATGATGTAAAGAACTTAATAGAATGGCCGGTCAATGTATCTGTGTTACTGGCCGAGTTGATAATTTTAATAGAACATTAGGCGGCGCGCGTGCGCGCGCGATAGAGAGAGAGAGAGAGAGAGAGAGAGAGAGAGATGCATGATTTTAATACGAAACGCGTGTATAAAAAAGTAAAACCCTTTGAATTTTATAGTTGTAAAAAACTGAAAAAGTGTTTAAATTTTTTCCTACAGTTCAGAGAAATAAATTTAATTAAAATAAGTCGGCTTTGATTACTTTTAGTCATAAAATAACTACATGTTGGTATAAAACTAAATTAAATCAGCATCAAATTTTGATGCAAATTTCTTTTTTTTTTGCAATTTATATATCAAGTGTACCGATTATACAGAATTCTTAGAATGTAAAATGATACAAAGTACTATTGACTATTATCGTAGACAATCTTAATCAGTTTCAAGCATCATACTCTCTGTAGGAAGTACTTTATACGCGCGATGTCCAATTACGTTTCACCGGATATAAATCATCGGAAACATTGCATTCGACGTCGACGTTACCGTTTGTTGAACACCGTATATTTATAGCGTCTATTGCATAACGATAGCTTCAAAAGCAATACATATTTATAAGCTGTCAACACATTTGCATACTTTTTTATATTTAATATTCACATCAAAAAGATAATACCGTTAAGAAATCGATTAAAATTCACATTATATCTTAACCATTTCAAAATTTATTCCATGTAGTCATTATTTATTTCTCTGAACTTTTCCTTGGAAAATAATTTATAATACAACTTTCTCGACCTTTTGATGTCATTTTTATTAAATTTTTCTATTGATTCAATTACGAAGCTTTAATCTTTACGTGAATGAAATTACATCGCTCAAATCGAAATATCGCACAAATCGAAGATGCAGATTCAAAGTGAAATCAGGTAACTCGTATTGTTAACGACCATACCAATCATACACGCCACGACAAGGAGAGTGCCTCTTTCTATGTACATCAGGCGTCGATTGGTTTAAATCACGATACATCTCGCGACTCACTAACGTGCGGCCGCGCACGGTCATCGACGGCGTTGGCGGTCCGCAAATTACAGACTTCGTTAGAATCCCCGTTATCTCGATACCTCATCTCGCGCCGCGGGAATTATAAAAACAATTCAGATTTATACCTTACGGCTTATCACGCCGGAGAAAGTTATCTACGTGCGCACGGCACGAGTGCGGGCCGAGCGCGCCGTTACTTCGTTCGTTTCTCGTTGCGGAAACGGGGCCCGATAAATCTCGGCGAAGAATGGTTTTGTTTCCACTAAAGATTACAGACGCTCGATAAAAAGTCATTGTACAGGAGAAAATCGAGGGGGTCCCGATTATCGTGAGAACGAAATTGTGCGCGCATCTCTCCGTAATAGTAGTTACTTTACCCATCGACGTCTATGATTTCTCATTGAACCGTACATTAAGGATACTGCCGAAAGCGACTGAAATCATGTTGAACGATAGGAAAAGTTACGATTCTCTGATCACAGGAAGTTAACGTGATAATATACGGAAAAGTACTTTTTTCTCCCTTATTCGCAGCGATTCTGATTTCGATGTTTGCTTTCTTATCATGGAGTTTCTACAAGTTTCCTGATGGTTAAATGCATTAAGGTTTACAGCGTTGTGTTAATATACGTTAATAAATAGTACATGATTAAATTAAAAAAAAGTAGAATGAAGAGAACGATAGAAACAAAGAAATATTCGGTGGGCGAGTGGACGATGCAAGCATTTTAACAATTTATTTATATTCTTTAAATCTATTTATAATTTGTGTATCGTAATTCAAAATAAAATTCTACTTTTATATACCTATAATTTTATGTACCATGAAAAATATTTAAAGGATTAAAATACATATAGATATATAAAATATACTTAAAAGATATACATATGTATATATATATATACCTATTAAAATACGTGGCATATAAAATCAAATAAAACTTTAAAAAAATCTGACGAAAATTAAAGTGAGTCTTTCGGCTGCAGTACGCCATAAACCTACAAATTTATTCGAGTAATCATAAACAGAATTACAAAAAATCGTATCCCTTTGAATCGCAGCAATTATAACTGTATAGGTTGCAGTGGTATTTGCACATAAAAATCACGCGTGTGTGTATCCACGAATATTCTGTTACGAGAAATACTGCATTCGGCTGTGCCTTGCCATCATCTTGCGTTGAACATCCGCTGACAAGTGACTTTAATCTGGGTCCTGCGCGGCAGATACGCACGTATCATAACTTTTGTAAGATCGCGTGACATCGTCAAACGTTCAAACGAGATATCCGACATAAGCTCGTAATAACCGTGGCCTTAATTCATTTGGCCAGCATTCAAGTGGCGAGACTTATATACGCAGGCAACTTATATACGGAACTTTTAGCTTTGAGAATCTCACGATTCACGTTACACTAAGCGGCGCATGATAGCGCGGAGATAGAGAGGAAGTAAGAGAGACACGCGGTGAATAAAGACTGCGATCTGAAGAGAGGATCCGTGCACTCGATCGCAGCCGAGTCGTAACGCGAGTACGTGCAACGTGACGCGGGCTACACGTATGTACGCGGATACGTGCGCGCGGAATGCGAGTCTGTTGTATGCCCCGCAACCGGCACCGCGGAATAGGAGGAGGACCGGGGATGAGGATGAGGATGAAGGAGACAGCCCACGCGCCTCAATAACGATCACGATGCGCCCGTTGCCGAGCGCCGCTCTAGCCCCGAGCAACGAGTATGAAGACAATGGCCGTAAATACTGGATGCGAGATGCTCGTCATCGTACGGGGAAGCGAAGCATAATTCACAATGGATGTATCTCTTTTAAATCGTGCGAAAGCGTAAAAGCTCATCGTGCGGTGCGCCCGGCCGGCCTGCAGCGTTCGCTGATGCGCTATCGCGACTGAACTTTGCCCGTTTCACCGGCTGCGCGATCGAACGTGACTTTTCCGCGGGCATACGTGAAGGCGAAGGGTTTCATGTACGGAAAGACGAGAGATGTGACAGGGCCAGTCAGAAACCTGCCGGAAACCGCGGACAAGACGTCGTGATTAAACCTATATTGATCTCTCGGGTGAACAGCACGTCTATTCAGCTTCGGGAATCCGAATCTATTCGTGTCTGCCAAAATGCCGGCTTATGGTTCTAAATCCCTTTGATGAATTTTGGACAGATTCATTTCCTTTGGCGCAAAGACGCATAACAATTAATGCTATACTCTGTACGCTGGTTAATCCTTTGATATCGTTTGCTTGTTTGCAAATGAGATAGCATTAGGATCCAGATTTTGATAACGTCAATTAGACCGGAGAAACTCTGAAAGGAATCCGGCGATAAATTAAACTTTCTGACGCATTAACGATAATGTTAAATAAAATCAGCTATTTATGCGAATGATCATCTTGGAGTTGTCTCGCGCAATTGTCTTACTCGTCGTGGTCATTAAAATCCCATTAGGAATGCGAATTTTCAGGAATGCGACCGATCCCTGGCGCGAAATTGGAATAATCAACGTGATTGTATTAGCCGTTTAATCTGCGCGACGTTCATTCTCCTTCGCGTGTTCGTGTAATTCGAGTGATTATATCAAAGCTCAGCGAATCGCACTGAAAATCACTCGACTATGCTCATTTTTACTCCTTAACCGTTTGCTCAAGACGGAAAATGTACTTCGCGGCGCTTTGATACGCCATCTCCTCTTCAACTCGTTAATAAGGATGTCGACCGTTCCTCCATCTCATCTAGTAATCCCGAAGATTAATTACGTTGTGAGTTACGGAGGTCCAGGTTAGCATCATAGAGCCTATTCTATCCATTCCGCAGTGGCTAACTACAAAATAATCATACGTTCGAGCGCTCAGCTCTCGCGTGAACTCGCTTGACGACCTGAGAGAGCGCAAAATTTGGCCAGGCTGACAGACAGCCGAGAGAGGCAGTGTACTTACTCTTTTTCTAAACGCTTCGTTTGAAATACCGAATCCTGTGGCGACGAACATACTACATTACCTAAAACAAAGGAGACTCGCCGCTGAATGTGCAAACGTGAAAAGTGTCTGTCTTCCAGAATGTACCGTTTGTTCCCGGTTTTCGTCGCGTCGTTTCAGCGCTTTCACCCCGCGAATGCAAGACTTCGTGAATAAAGCATTGTTCGGTTTCCACCCTTCTCTCCCGCCCTCCCTCCCTTTCTCTCTCTCTCTCTCTCTCTCTCTCTCTCTCTCTCTCTGCTTCTCTCTCTTTCTCTCTCTCTCTCTTTCCTTCACCCGAGCATGTTCAACGTCGGCAGAAATCATAGAAATCTGCAAATGGAATCGCAGAACCCGTCGTATACGCTTAAACAAACGCGTTTACATTGTGCCTAAACGAGTCGGACCGAGTTTAAATGAATTCCGTGTGTTCGCCCGGCATCGGACTTTTGACAGCGCAATGTGTATATTCGCGTAATGTCTCAATGATGCTCGTTTTTTCGACGCTGGAACGTCGATTTGACTCGTCCGCGTTTTCATCGTAATAATCCATCCTCGTGCGAGAAGCACGACATACGCGGCGCGTTAAATGCACGGTTGCTGCGCTTACAGCGCGTCAAGAGGAAACAAGAAAAAAAGAGAAGCCTCATTCATGTAGTCAGTAATCGTGACTGCTGGCCAAACTGAAACCGCATGTTAATGGGAGTCCGACGAATGCTCGACTCGGGCTCCGGCAAAACCGTCGAGAGTAACGTGTGAGCGAATATCGCGCTCATTACGTCCGTAAAATTGAATAAAACGACCGCCAAGTGGTGAAAGAACGTCACTATGGGAAAAACCGAATGCGGCTTCTCGTCTCGGAGCGACGACTTATCATCGGACAGCGTTATTTATTAGCGCGCTAAACGCGCCTGGCCTCCACGCGCGAGATTTTTCACCGTTATCGACGTTCATCACCGGTCCGGGGCCGGTCACGACCATGGACCGAGAACAAAGGTGCGCTTTCCGTTATCCGCAGCGCTGTGGCCCGCCAACGGACGTGATTACGACTTGCGTACGGCTTAAGACATCAACCTATTCTCGAGACGCTCGCCTCACGCTTTATCTCCCAGCTCGAATCCATTCGTCATTCGGCTGTGGACACAGTTCCGCGGATGCACCGACAAACGATGCCATTAACTCCGATAAAAATGGCCGTAACCTGAAATTAAGAGGCGACGGTGATTTGCACCTGCAGTCGGGCCCTCGTGCGTTCAAAATAAATATACGTCGCCTCGTGAAATAAAGTTCACGATGTGTTGACGATGAAATGCCTATTATCCTGAATAGGGCTGCCACTTCCCGTAAAATAAATGGCCAACGGTTAAGTCATCGTTATTCGTAGTCTAAAGTCCAACGCTCTTGCGTCTCGCAAGGGTCGCGTAATATTGTCCTTGGAAATACAAATAGTAGTTAGTTCGAAGTAATTTAGTCACGATGCCGTCGGTGCGATTATATACTCGTACTAAAACACATTACTCATAATCTTGACCCTTTCGCACTTTACAAGCGAGCTCTCTCGCAGAGATTCGTAGATACATCCCGCGTTTCTTCCTTTTGTCAAAAACAATCGCGAAGCGCTAAACACAAGTAGTAAAATTTCTGCTGGCAATAAGAGTAAATAATAACGCAAAATGTTCGCGAAGTGGCCCGGCAGCGATAATGGGTGTAAATTTCATCCCGGTTCTCCTAAGAACAATGGAAGACCCCGATGTGATTACGCGAGCTCAGTTCGCGCTCGCAATTCGCGAGTGGCAAAATTGCCGCACAGGAAAACACGCAAAAAGGCACGACCAACGACCCTGCAAGAGGTGGGAACATTACGATTTATCTGTATGGTGGCAGTTATGCGCAATACATACTACAACCGCGTACTCCGACGCGCGTTATTATACCGAATTTTCTGGATCATCGCCAACCTGGGAAAATATGCAAAAGACATGTTTCGCCGTAATCAGGATGATATCGTCCAGCTATTACGTACCAACGTTTGGGTGTACCAACTTCTTATACAGTTAGTAACGGGGAAATTTCTAATACAGAGACGAGGATACGCTAGATTTAAACTAAAAAAGGCAGTAAACGCAGTAAAGGCAGTCTTCCAAACAAGAATGCAAAGTCGCGCGTATAAACGCTGAATACATTCGGCAAATTCGCGGATTAGTTGGTGGAGAAGAGATCCTAACATTTACATTTACTGGATCATGGCGTTTAGATTAAAATTCGCGTTACTCGCGGTAGAATAGAGCTACGATTTTTAACGTCGGTTTAAACGAAATTACTGCGTCTGCTTCTACTTGTTTAAATATTCCTAACCTAACCGAGTGGATTGCGAAATAAAAAGGATACTAAAATAAATAGAATAACGCTTGGCAAAATTAAATTCCTCGTATCTTTTGAGGAAAAAAATAATAAATATGATATATAAGTGGCAAATTATACACGTAACGTCATAATTATGTACGTCTAGACATTCTACGTAAATGATCTGTTTGGTTTGCTAATTATAGAACAGGAATAAGTAGCGCTTGCGGCAGTAAGAAAACGAATTAATGTTGCATACCAGAAAACAAGCACTGGGGAAATGAAGGCGCCCGACCCTTTATTTCAGTTGGCGTATTCATTTCTGGTACTTTCACGCGCCGAGGCGTGGCATTGCTCTATGGAAGGCCAAAGAAGGCGAAGAGGTTCCGCGAAAGGCAACAGTAATCACGGAAATGATGATAATTTTAACGATGAGACTCGCAGAATCTCGAGATTTCTATAGCAAGAACGGCCATTCCGTAGACGAAGGAAGAAGCAACTGACGAGAAGCACTGAAGGGTGCAATTCGGAAAAAAGGAAGGAACGAAGGAAGAGGGCAATAAAATACCAAGGTGAAGTTAAAGAACAAGAGAAGCGTAAGAAGACGGTGGGGCGAAAAATTAATTATATTAAGTAGCAACTAATTACAGACTCACGTTTGAAATGATGCACGCTCGAGAGATAGGCGCGGTAGCAAATAGCGAAATATTCACAAGTAGATTGTCGAATAATTTGCATGCTTAAAACCTTCCTTTATTTCCTTCTCCATAATTATTCGTTTTCACGGGGGAAATATTTCCATCCGGCTAGAACCGATATAACATACACCATTTTTATCTTCCGGAAAGCACCTGCTTCACTTGGAACCAACCGAGCCTCGAGCAGAAAATTATTAGAAGAACTCGTTTAAAGGAATTTTAGCTGCGCGGAGAACACCGCGTTGATATTAAGACACGGAAGAGTGAGTCGGGGATATGCAACTAATTGCGCTAAGGATGCCATGATACTCACGGGTATGTTGGAGGCAATTAGATGAAACGGCGATGCATTAAAAGCGATAACTTGCTACAAATTGCATTGTCAGCGCGGCGCAAGAGCGTGCAGGCACAGAAATTGCGTGTTTCTATTCCTCTTTCTATATTCCAGGGGACCAAAATCGTCGAGTGTTAAAATGTCGAGCGGGTAATGCCGAGGAATATGGATAGTAACGAACGCCGCAGAATCCGCGCGCAATATTCCACCATTATTAATCCGTTACGAGCGGTCACGTACGGTCATTATGAGGAAACCGAAAAGCCGTTACAGTCATTTGACTGGTACAACGAAATTGGTCGCGGCGAATAACGCCTGGCGTATCGCCCGGGCGTGATTCGGTAGTGCGGCCGAAAAAAAATCATCCGGTTCTTGCGGAGCGTACATTTATCAAGATCAAAGATTCAAGGGACAAGATGAATTCCTCGGAGGGAACGTGGCCGGTGGGCCCGCCGGACGTCGATGTCTACGGAAGACTAACGACTTTCGGCGAATAACCGCCACCCGGCGTGAACGTGTTCCGCGTATATACCAATTGCGCGAAAATCGTGATGCCTTTAAGTACGTATCAATACGTTTTTGCGATCGTCGTCGATCGTTCCGTGTGGAAACCGGAATACCGGAATTGGACCGGCAGCTGAAAAGGTATATAACCATAATCACCAATCTGGGGAGGATAAAGTTTGAGAAATGAAATGCGGGAAAACGCGCACGCACATGCATCATTATCTTCTTTCCACTTGTCGAGAAATCTATCAACAATTACGATTCTCACGCTATTTCCCTGCGCGACAGGCACGATCGGTGCGTCGTCAAGCATAACGGCGCGTATTCCACGCGTCGCTGCTCTCCGACCGAGCACGGAAGTCGCGTCCCATCTCGCATGTGCGCCAGAGCTTTGTTATTCTTATTTTGGCGGACGCTCGTTAGCCACTCAACACGCAACCCAATTTCTTCTCCGCTCTCTCGACTCTCTCGACTCACCGCGTGTGCATCTTTCGGTCGCTTTAATCCCTTCGAATACACGCATGAGTGTACATTTATTTTTGAAAGACGTACGCTTGGATGATTTACAATAAAATAAAATTAAAATAAAATTAAAAAAAAGAAAAGAATTAAATTTCCCAGACTTTTTCTGCTAAAACTGATCAATCGCGTTTGATCTATTGTCACGTCAGATAAGTTCACAACAGGCATATACATTAATCGGCAGTTAAACACGATATCCCCTTCGCGTGAATCATGCTGAATCATACTGCGATCCCCCTCGAGATCGAGGGTAACGGAATCGCCCAACAGTAATTTCGCGAGCGCGTAAAACCTTTTTATGATATTTTAATCCGGCAGATTGGCGTCGTCCGGAAATTTGCCTCGCTTCCCCGCTCGGGTCCATTGCGTTACCCCCCGTTGGAGAGACCCCGGGGACAGTGGTACTCGCTCGCAATGCGCTGGTGGTACCTACGTACCGGGGCGCCGCGTGCTCGTACTCGACAGAATCCCGCGGCGCGCAATTGACGATGAAATATGTACANCGTAAAAGTGGCGTCTTTTATCGGCGCAGTGGTGGCCGGTGGCTGCGCAACGCGACCTTCGTTATGCCACTTTAATTTTGTCGCAATTTAGAAGGGCTATGGAATTAATTGTCCTCGCTCAGTGACAATTGCGACTTACGCTGCGCGCACTCTCGAGTTACGTCGCGACCTTAAGCCGCATCCATGCTATCCAAACAGACGAGGAACGACGCATGTGTATAACTGAAATCTATGAAGTCGTTCGTCCTCCAGTTCGATTTTACATTTTGTTTGTGAGTTGGTACATCAAAGAAGATACGCTTGTCGCGAATGTACAAAGAAGACAGTGTTCCTTCAGTGAGATCATTGGCTAGCGTGAATCCGGCTTCATGCCGCGCCCTGGATGTTCTTAATTACCACCGCTTGAATTTTTAATTGCGCTAGCTACATTGAAGAAAACATCAAAACGCAGAACAGAGAGAAAGAAGGAAAGTTGCGGTAGTTTGCTGCAATAGTTAAATAATATTGCGTATTGCGGAAATTAACGTACAGAAAAACACCCTAGGGAACGACGAAGTTAAATTTGAGAAGAGAGTAGGTACCCCATTCAAGTTTACTGCTTTGTTCCATTATATCTGACATGATGTAGCAGTTCGCGTATTCATTAAACCGGTTTTGGATCTTTCCGCGAAATATGTGTAACACATCTGTTGTATGTTCAATGCAAACTCCTCTCCGGTAATTTTCGCCATTCATTCGAAAACTGCAAGCATCCACGGAAGCATCGTGGATTTTATCGTCTCCATTAAAGACCGTGTAAGCAAAAATACAAAAAAAAGCGATTATCAATTGCATTCATACAAAAATATATGGATGTTACGTTTCTGACTAATTGCAAAATGTACCTAAACGAAAAACGCGTTGCAGTTCAATCGGAATAGATTTCTTTTTTCTCCGACATAATGTATAAGAATCTGTTTCATGAATTGTTCGGAGCACTCCCCGAAGAAATTCCGAATCGCGATCGATAATCCAGAGCCAATCGTAGGGTCACGGCGAGAGTCGCGCTTCTCATGTAGAACCGTACCGTAGTGCACGCGTACGTTGCATTATGCGGACTCTCGGGATTACGACGAAGAGCCGCATCGTGCCTTCTCCGTGTCCTCATTTCTTCGTCCTACCTATGCGCTATCGTCAACGATTCTCTCGGCGTTTCGAGAGCGCCGAGGAAGGGAAGAGACCGGTGCGGTGCGGCACACTCTTGGTCGTCTCCAGGTCGTTCCGTTTATCTCGAGCACTGTCGTTTCGCGATGAATAAACAGCAGTCGGGCTTCTTCGAAACAATTTAATCTACATAAGCTAACAGCTACCTGTCTCTACTCGCGTCGCCGGTGGGGAGATTCGAGCTATCCGGCGGAATGTACCGGGTGCAAAACGGCGGCTAGCTCCTTGGTCACGCTGGTATGCTCTCGAGCGCGAGATCAGCATTCGTTTTCTCGCGAGTTTAACACGGGCCGGAAAATCAGGCCGAAGAGAACAACGACGACGGAACGACGACGGAGGAAAAGAAACAGGAAGAAGATGCCGGTGAAAGAGGACGAAAGTAGTAATAGGTGAGAGGTGAGGAAGGAGGAGAGGACGATCGGTCGACGACTTCAAGAATCTACGGTGCCACAAATAAGAGATAAAGCTGGCCTGGCACTTCGTATCTACGATCTGACCTCCGTATCACCCCGTGCCCAGAGGGTGGGGGATAAGAGACGTAGAACCTCCAGCAGGAGAATCCACCATAGATTGAATTATCGTCCCCGATCGATTCCGAATTTAGCCTGCCGCTTCTCGGCTCCGTTGTCTCCGTCCGGATCAGAATGGACGGCGCGACGAGGAGGAGGTTACGCAATTAACCCTGATAGTTTATTAACGGCGTTGCTCGCGCGCGCGTGTACTTAATCTTAACTGCGTGAAGAAAGATCCCAGATTCGACACAAATGGATTGAGAATGCTGGGAATTTCTACCGATTTCGTTTGTTTGTTTTAAGAAAGAGGGTTGGTCTACGATAAGCACGGAGATTTATCTTACAAAGATAAAAACTATCTTATGTCAATATTGACAATATTGGTACATTCAGTTTGTCAGCCAACGACTGAGAATTGCTTTTCCAATCGATTAGCTTTCCACTTTTAAAAACTGCACGATGTCGAAAAAACATACTTATCGCGCCATTATAATGTACTCTGACGTGCAAACGAATGTCTCCCAATACAATCTCTACGATACTTTCACATTTGGCTAATTAATACCTTGGGTAATTAACAGTGAATTATAGTTACACATTTCTTAATATCAATGTGATTATAAAAATTTGTTCATTTAATCACTTCTTTCAAAATAAATGGGTAAATATCGCAAAGTTACATAGCCGATTTCTCGATAATATGTCGAGGCATATGCAAAGTATGATAACGTATCGCGCGATAACTTTTAACCGTGGCTGTCATTTTTTTTCAGAAAACGCGGCCATTTCTTTATCTTTTCTTTTCCTTCAATCTTTAGGGCGGTTCTCGGCAAATGGGAGGCTTTAATTAGTAAATTAGTAAATTACTTAGTTGGTATCTTATCACACCGAGAGAAGATCAGATGACTTACACGCGCCTACGTGTAACTTTCTATCCGGACGCTATATCAGTGTAAGGCGCGGGACTTCGGCTTTAAATCAGTCGCCAAAGAGGACGCGAAGAAGAAAAANAAGAAGAAGAGGGAGATGCAGGAAGAGGAATCAAACGATACATGCAACTGAGCACTTAGCTCAACGTTCCCAACGGATTTGCGAGAAGCATCGTTCTGATAAAAATGCGCGATTACTCGCGCGCCAACCCGCAGATGCACGACGACGGCCGGTGCTTGCGCATATATTTCGCATTATCGAATCTTCCACTTCGGTTGAAACGACCGACATTAATTCGAGTTTTCTACGGTACGCTAAATGTTTCTTTGAAAAATACAACGCGTTATACCCATCTCGTTTCACGCTTCGCGCGCACAATTTCCGATGTGGGCGAAGAAAGTGGTCCTCGCGTTAAAGCTACATGAACGAAGTGCGAGTAGAAAGTGACTCAGTGCCGAACGAGTTTTGCGACTGATATGATAGCCGATAAAACGGTTAATCGAGTTAATATCCAATCTCGGCGAAATTAATGGCATCAAAATTGATAAATGTCACGTAAGAATGTATTCTACATATGAATGAGACATGCTCCAATCGCTTTGTGTAATTGTAATTGGAATTTTATTTTTGTTTCCTCTAAAATAAACAACCAAATATATTTTTCTCCTTGTAAGTCAATGCTAAATTATTGCTGAAATTATTGAGTTTGTTAAATTATTTTTGATATGTCGGTCCCACCTGTGTTTGTTCGGAACACATAATTTTAATGAAATTAACATTAACGAAATCATATATATGTATATATTTTTCTTTTATATTCTTTGTTTATATCGATACAGTCAACAATATATATAATATATAAATTCATAAATTGTATTTTGCGATAAAACTGGTGATAGGATTTCTATAACATTTTCCATTACTTTAGACAAGCCATATCAAAAAATATGAATTTTTATCTTTTATGTCTTTTCTGTTTATATCATTAAGTTTTATCTGCATGTATTTATTAATTGTAATTGTTATTAAATTTGTAACAAAAAATATTCTTTTGAAATATGTATCTTTTATTAAATACTCTTATCGCTCTTTCTGCAAACCTATGTTGCGCAATCATGTACTACAAAAGATATTTTATAATTGATTCTAAACTTTATGTGTGTATGTATGTACATACACACATTGTTCAAAACTTTGGAAGCAAAATTCAATAAAACAGAGAATTTTTGAGAAATGTAGTTGAAAAAAGAATTTATTATGAAATTTTTTTCTACAAAAGTAATCAAAATATGCAATAAACTTTCATTACAGGCAGTTTCTTTGAATATATTAACAAAAAATATTTTTTATTTAACTAAAAAGTATGATTATTTCCAAACTTTTGAACGATAGTGTATACGCAAACATGTAAAAAAAATTAAATAAATCATTTTTACATCCCAAATTGAGTTATGTATTAAGAAATACAGTTTATCTCAAGGGCTTTTTAAAATATCTGTACCTATTACCTGTTCTTGCAGATCACCTGACGAACAAATTTAGGTTAATAGCAGGCTCGGCGTGATAATATTCATTTATGCAATTTAAGTAATTGCCGTCCCATTAAGACGACAGTCTTGCGACCGTTCCGCAAGCACGCGAGGAACTGCGGTGAAATTGCACCAGTTTTATCTCCCGATATTTATCCGTGGAAGACACAAACAACTGTGCACGATGTTTCACGATATCCATTTATTTTTACCCACCGAACGGTAGAACGAGATTTTTCAATACCCGTGATAATATAGCGCGGACTATGGCAATACGCAAATGGAACTTCCTAATTTACACGATGGGTCGCGCGTTGCGAATGCGCACAGAGCGACACGGCAATCGACTAAATTCCTAATTACTAGAGACGCTCATAATAAATTCGAAAATTCACAGTACTCCAAGCAACCAGCGAGCAATTAGGCTCGGACTAATGGACTCTAAACTGTCAGTTATGAGTTTCTAGTTTCGTGGATGCACATGGCCGTATCACGTATACTTCCTAACGGGTAATGATCCCTGTAGGTTTGCGCAATTGCAACAAATAATCGTTACCCAACAGCGGCAGTGTTGTAGATAACGCTAATGGCTCGTATATTATTAAGAGAACATTTATCTTCGGCGATGAACACGTTATATAGGAAACGATAATCGATTAAAAAGTCACTTACCACTTAAATACAAATACATTTATTAAAAGGCATTAATAAACATGCGAGCCTTCTTATTTTGATGTCTTTTATCCGCTCATATTTTCGTTACCCGATGCAACCAATACTCTCTGCCGTACTCTCGCTGTATTTTGATACCGTTGCCTATAATGCCGCTAATTACCGACGGATTTAATTTCTGTAGTAATGCATGTGAGTTAATACAGATAATATATGGGCGGACCAACCGCAACGAATCAGATCTCTATTACTAGCATAATAGCATAATGCCGATTGATACACCTATCTTTACATGTTGAATCATACATAAAACTTTACAATCGCGGCAGCAATATGATCCATCGCTAGCAAATGAGCTCCTAATTCGCCTATAATTATCTCTCGTTATAAAGCTTCCTCTAAATATAATATTATACTTAGTGGCAAATCCTTTCCGGATGTCGTAGATAAATATGTACTTCAGAGAGCGAGCATGTACATGGATTACTAGTTATTTCATATAATTTCGCAAGCAACAGTTACAAAGAGGAAAGATACAACAAACGTTAACTTATCCAGCTGCGCGTTAATACGCTATAATTAACGTACCATTACCATCTGCATTCGAAAATGATCGAGCAGATTAGCTAAACTCGTCCGCCCGCTTTTGGACAAACTCCCCGGACTTGGATGCGATGGTGCGGCAACTACGGTCACCGCCAATAAAGATATCGCGATCTCGAGCACTTCAACTCAAATTAAAGTACTTCCGAGGGAAGGCCGAGCAGTAATCCCGCAAACGTGCTAAGTTGAATAGCATTTAGTGATCTCTCGAATCATTCGATATAATTTCATCATTGATTCACCGTAAGCGTTTTATGTCTTTTAACAAAAGAAATAATGAATAGAATGAGACTGGCTAAAGGTTTGATTATAGCCTTTCTGTCGCTAATACATGCTTTTAGTGTTATTTTTAACCAGCAGAAGTCGTTTGAATCTTATTTTATATTTTAAAATATAATTATTTAATCAAATGCTAACGAGAAATGGAGATTTCTATGCTACAGTAATTTTGTTTAAAAAAAATATATTCTTGCTGGAGATATAAAATTAATTAGAATATACACTGTGTGTGCATGAAATATGTCAAGTAATGCAGTAAAAGAACTATTTTAAATTTGCTCTGTACTCTAAATTGTAAAAATTATATCATTGTAAATAATGATGTTATAACATATGAAATCAACTCTATTACGTTGCAAATAATTTCAATTTTTTAATTTATACTTAATAAATTACGATACAAAAAAATCTTTAAAATGAAGATTGATAAATTCATTGATTGTACGCAGCTATATGTTTCCTTATATTGTTTACGTTACTTTGTCTATTGTGCGTAATAATAAATAATAATAGATTATAAATTACAATCAGTAAGATCACATTAATAACGTCGGCAGTTAATAAATTTGTTCTCTATTATATTCAATTTTTCTGAGTAACGTGCAACTACAGCGGCTTTCGCACCGTATTGATAGCTTTATAGTTTTATTATTCATAGCCTTTACTTTCGCGCAACAGTAAATACGAGACCTGTCTGATCCATCGTACTTGCGCGCCTCGTAGAGCATGTTTTATTGAAACACTTATCGTGGCGGACGTGTGGAGTATAAAAATCTTATGATCATTCGAATTT
This sequence comes from Tetramorium alpestre, assembly GCA_021460005.1. NCBI lineage: Eukaryota > Metazoa > Arthropoda > Insecta > Hymenoptera > Formicidae > Tetramorium > Tetramorium alpestre. The sequence goes on along the minus strand of JAJVSH010000054.1, from coordinate 754,864 downwards.
ATCGTATTCCGCTGCTTAGACATTCGCCGTCTCGTCATGGTGTGGTGCACACAAACCGATAAAATATTATCATTCCCATTTGTATTCGCCAGTAAAAAATTCAATGTTATTCAATTACCTACCATGGACGCAAATTTTCGCGCGCTCGTCAATAATTACATGCAACGCGATATTCGAGAGAACGGTTCTATTTATCGTTTTACGTCGCGCGGACAAACGTTCTATCGCGGATAGTTTTATTTATCTCGATGAAATATCGTTCTATGTCTCGATAACATATCATTAAATAAATTCTGATTGCCTTTTGTACATGTTGAAATAGAAATGTTACTCATTATTTTCCTGTATATTTATGATATATTATAAACTGGAAATGGAATGTTCTTATCTATTCAATTTCTCTTAAGTATTTAATGCAACGACATAAAAATGATCACGCGATGCACGATTATGTAAAGGAAGAATGTCGCAAGACTTTCTACCACTTACAATTAGATTATACTTTTGTATGAATATGTTTTCTAAGAACATTTGCACATCTGTTCTTATGCATAGTTACGATCCATCCATAAAGCAAGAATTTAACGAACAAGGACATGTTTACATTATTTAAACAATGAAAGTCCGCATGATTAAGAGGCTTGTTCAGACTATCTGAATCGAGTGTGCTTCGTAGAACATCGTGAAATTGCGGTCCATATATATCCATATTGCAAATAGGGATAATGAGTAAAGGCAGGAGTGGTAACGATACAAGATTTCCTATTTCCTTTTACTTATTCTAAATAGTAACACGGTATGGAAGCGGATAATATTGCAGCAATGTAATAATAAGAGATTTATAACGTTAAAAGACTTTCTGTTATTTGCATCACATTCCATTTATCTCCGTCAATTCCGCCACCCGCGATGAATACTTTTGATATTCGGATGAAAATTGAGTCGTGCAAGAATAACGATTTGCAATCTTGATAATCAAGCGCCGCGAGTATCTCTATCGCCGACGTTTCGCAATTCGCGTTCAGAACTGACACAATGCAACGTCTGGTTACTTGTGGGCGGTAACAGGATGTCGCTTACTGCAGAGGCTGCTTCGCAGCAATGATAGCGTCGCGTAATGCTACGGATGAGACTATCTGCAGAGCGTAATGCAGCAGAGTGCGGATTCGGTTAGGCGCGGAGGATGGGTGGTCGAATGAGTGGGGCGCGAATATAGGATGATTATGTCACGGTGTGATCTATGGGAACTGGCAACGTGCCATGCGGTCATCCGACCGCACCATATAGCATTCTCCCACCTTCCTTAATTCGGTGTACCTTGATTTCTTATTCAGTGACTTTTTTGTCGCTTATCGAGCGAGTAGTCAACATGTCAAAATAGAGAATTGTGCTGTCGAACGTTATTAATTGAGTTATTAATTGCTCGCGGTTCGATCAATCAAACTCTCTGTTAATCATTTTCATCATATGAAACATAATAGTCACATAAAGTTTACGAACACAAGTATACAATTAAAAATAATTGATCTCTCGCACTGTGCATCTCGCGAAAGAAATATGAGACGATTGTACGACGTTGTTAAATACTTTATATCAAGATAAATATGATAATATCCCCATTTCTCCGTTCGCCTCTCTCGCATATCTCTCGTCACGAAGAAAGTGCTTGTTGTTTCGAAAAGTTCGTTAACGTAGTTTATCGTGCAGTTTGTGGTCGCAAGTCTGGCAGCTCTTCCTCCACGGGTGGTGCTGTAAACTTTAAGGTGCCACGACTTTAGGGGGCACATGTGAGTTAGTTTAATGTCCGACGCAACTAACCGAATTGCTCTCGTCGCGATAAGACGCGCCGCGGAAGAAAGCCTCCGTCATGATTGTACGAATCATGCCTTGTCGTATGGACGACCAGTTTAATCGAAGCGATGTTCCGTTAGCGGATAAAATATTGCGGGCTCTTTAAATTCTGCCGGAACCATCGTCCACGTTGGCCCGGGTGTGCGTATTCTTCCTCATACGTATATTTGCGATGCGCATCAGGCACCAAAAAAAAAAAAATTCAGGAGGATGGAGCGAGCGAGAGAGAAACATGGAGAAGGCGAGGTATCATATGTACAGTATACGCAGCGTGCATCTCGTTGCAGAGCTACGTAGAGGACAGTTGTAACGCTTAGTGAAGTCCGGTATTTATTACGCAACGCTTATATGCCCTTTCGCAAACACGTGTGCACTCGTAGGCGGAACACACGCATCCGCGTCGCGATCTCCGCACAAAGTACCGCTCCACCATCGTGACGACTTTAAAATCCGCCTATTGACCCGAGTTCGTTAATGGATACGTTATTTAGCAATTCCCGTCTATGCGGATACATATAATGTATCGAAACACGTGCACTTTCTCTGAATCATGAATATAAATTAATTTAGAGATTAAGCCACTAAAAAAATTTGTTCGATGCTCGTAGTAGATAATAGACAACGGATTTTTAGCTGTTCGTGCGTAATTGGCTTTCTGTCGGCGGGCTCTGCCGGCGAGAGAATTATTAGTCGAAACGTTCCTTCTGTTCACCCCTTCCCTTCTCCAAGGGCCGTAAAAATTCCTCCGAAGAAAACCAGCCGTTCGAGCGAACGAAGGCGCGCGGCCCTTTATCCGTAGATTCCTGTGAGTGACGCAGATCGTAGGAATTCTTATCCCACGGTCGTGCCATGCAGACACGGTCCTGCTCCACAGGAGAGGAATTGGTCGTAGGCAATGAGGACGATGGTTTCACAGGACTTCGCGGTTTCGGATGGTGGCAAACGTGCCTCGCGGCGGCAGTATCTTTCAGGTTCAAAAACGCCTGTTCGGGATGACTCAACCGGTCGTGCAACAAACCGCAGCAACCTCCCCGCAGTATACAGAGAAACCTGCTACGTGCAGAGCACAGGGTATTCGATTACCAGCACCGATGATGCTTTTTAGAAGGCGGAACGAGATTAAGATCGAGAGTAAACGCGTTCAATACTGGGTGCACCAGTTATAATTTCGCTTAAAACTCCGATTTATCAATACCGCCGTCTTTTCGGAATTCGTATTGGCCAGTGGCCCCTTTCAGTCACCCCTTTGCTCTCGAATCTTCATGCATATTACAAATTCGATTGCATGTACTCGTCGCTTTCGTTCGGCCGTGTTGTCATCGCGTGTACCGTTGCGAAACCGGATAATGTATAGATTAATTTAAGCGATTCGACGCTCACGTCGTTATTCGTTTGAGAAAAGTCAGCGTCGGACGATAAGCGTCCAGGTATAAATATTGTTCTCGAAGATCGTTGTAACTGGCTGTCACCTGTCAATGCCTTTTGCAATCGGTCGGGTAGCGGTGGTTACATGAGCTTCGCGTGAGATAAGAGCCAATGAAATTCCTACAACGTCTCGGGATTACACACACACGCGCGCGCGCGCGCATTCATGCGTGCGTAACACGCATCGGTACGCCCGTAGCGGAAACGCCACGATGCGATTTCAAAGTGCTCGGCAATCCTCGCCCTGTGAGGGCGTAAATTAATTCTTGGCGAAAATTGGCTCTCGCATCCGGCTGGCGCAATGACGCGCAGGATGCACCGCCGCTGGTTTGTCATGATGGTCGGCCGACGGAATAAATGACTGCGCCCGACGTACGAAAGTAAATTATAAAATATGCGCTGTAAGCGCGTCGCTCGTGATTGCACCCCGTGATTAATGGACGCGACGTAATTGCGCCCGCGCCGCGTATAGCAAATAATTCAAGTGCCGAAACTTCTCCGACTATTAAACGATCCCGCGCTGTGAGAACTACTATTTGCTAGTGCCGATGACACATCAGAATACGTCAGGATAATTACGATAAATAATTCGAGACGCGAATTCTGATTGCCGCGGCAACTGAACGATGGCACTAACCACCTTAGGCTTATTAGGAATTTCCCATTCTTCAGAAAATTATCTTGTTAGAATACCTCGCGTTTAGCAATACACACGGGCGTGGATCACGTTGGAAGACGCGCATTCAACTTTCTCTCTTTCAGAAGTCCGTGGACCGTGCAGTCGTGCATCGCGCGATGCGATCGCAAGCCCATACACGCATTAAGTGCGTACGGACGGCGAGGAGTGAGACGCGTATATCGTCCGAACTCGCGCAAACCGTCGGCCGCGGGCAAACGATCGCTTTGCCGAGAGGAACAAGCGTTCGCATTTACACGATCGTATCGATTACATTAATTAAATAAAGACCGGCCTGGTATCAGCGCCACGTTTCGGCCCCGGGCATATATATCGGCTGGCGCGTTTATTGCGGCAGAGGCGATTCGCGCACGGTTCTCGTAATAAGTCTGCGGTCGCTATCGATACCCCGATCACGTATACCCATCCACTTTAGTCCCCGAATACTTTGGTTCTGAATACTATTGCTCGGCGCTCTCGATTTGCGCACACTTACGGGCCGAACGTGTATACAAGACTTACGAAGAACGCGCATCGTATCCGCACGCGTTTCCCGCGCACCTCGCTTCCCGCAATTTCTCGCCAGACGTGAGATCGTTGTTGTCGTCGTCCGATGCACCGTGGACAATGTTTACGAGTCGGAGACGATTGACCTCCTTTGATTAAGACTGTCGCAATTTCGCCGCGTAATTAACACGTCGATCGAACGCGGACCACTGAATCTCGTTTGATCTTCACGAGAGACAGCCGCTCGCTTCGTGTACACTTTCAATGCGTGAACAAACATGCGTGGTCCATCGCACGATGGATCGTTTTCATAACGCCCCACGGGCTCGTCGGACACTGCGAAGAGTACCCACTTTCGAAAATGGCGGGCCGATATCGGTACTTGAGAAAACAGCTATTTGCTTTACGGATACACCTTGATTATCGATAGTCGACCGCGAGCCGAGCTACGGTGAAGAAGCGGGAGGAGGTGAATGCATGCACGCGTACAAGACATCCCAGATCGGCCGGATGCGGCCTTTCAATCATAGATATTGGAGAACAAACAAAAAGGATGACGGTTGTTTTAATAGCAAGGCATTGATAATCACGGAACTATTCAATGCCGATAAATATAAGCTTCAGGCGAATTATGCCTCGAAAGTGCAAATAAATAACCTTAGTCCTTTATTTTACTTTTAATTTCGCTTGCTTAATTCAAGACTTAATTTTCCCGATTCCTGACGTTAAAAAAATAAAAGATGCTGGACAGAAAAATGATTACCTTGTCCACAATTTTTTTAAGATAAAATCGATATCAAATTTTGTTGAAGTTTTTAGCTAAAATAATTTTCAATATGCTTACAGGATACATTGTACACCGCGTGAAACAGTGAAAGAAAACACGAGAAGAGAGAGGAGGTATATATAGACAAGAGAGGAAGATTGGCGGTTTGAAATAGACATCGTGCTGCCTCGCAGGTTGATATAAGCACTCGGCGTTTCCGCAGGATACGATTCGCAGCATGTGAATAACCGTTATACGGCACAACTCGCGTATCGGCCAACGTTCAATTATTTGAACATCTCAGCAGTGAAATAATGGTACCCCACGGGTGTGCGTCTACGCAGAGCCCATGCACCGATTCTTCGTCATTCCCACATAGCGATGTCTAATTATCTGTTACTCGGGCTCGCCGGTCTACGATCGGCACCTCGAACTCGCAGGAATCCCGGAGATATACTCGAACATCAGAATGAACGGATGCGAGAGAACCCGCGGAATCATCCAGATCGCAGAGAACAAGAGCACGGCGAAGATCAGAAAAAAAAAAAATCAAAATGTACCACTTTAATGATGAACTACACCTTGATTTTAATATCAATGGCATACGAATCGCGTTCTTATTATCGCGAACCCAGTTTATCAGTGATTCTCTGATCTTTCTTGAATATATATGATTTCATATATATGATACACTATATAAAACATAGAACGCTCTTCGATTACCATTTAATGGTGTATTCTAGAAATTGATTAAGATTGAAAATCCTGATATGAAAATGTCGATGGAATAGTTTCCCCGTTATAATCGATCAAACCTGGCGAAAGATATTGCGTAGACTTCACGAACTCAAATCTATAACTACGCTGATACATGTACTAATCGATCACTTGTTATTGATTTTCACAACTCGGGTAATATTGCTTCATATTACTATTTGGTCGATTTTATTTTTTGGTTTCTTATGTATATGTACGATGCATATTACAGCAATCAGTTGCTACTATACCAAGTTGATTAATAATAGAAAATATTAAGTGTACAAGCTGCTCCGCTTTTACCGGATATCATTGTAATTGGATGTGTAATGATTAAACTTAGCTTAGAAATTTTCTAAATTGATTCTAATTGGACTAAAGTTTCAATTTAAAATCTTAAAATTTGAGTTTTATAAAAAAATACAAAAACAATTAAATTACAATATTTAAAATAATAGAATGCAATATTATAAAATATAGTAATATTATTTGTACATTCAAGGAATTTTATCAATATGAAACGAAAACTTCCAAATATGCACATAACAAGAAAATATAACGATTTATTTTTATATTGAATTTATTTACTGTTAATCAATAGAAAATTATATAATTATGAAATGTTTATTATTATTTATTGATTCTAAAACCATAACTTAAAAAACTCGAACTGCGATCAAAAATAAAATTATCAATTTTATTTCTCATCTATAAAAAAGATTAAATAATACAATATATTCTATTATGTAAGATTATATTGTAGTTTATAATAGTTTAAAAAAACGAGCGGAAAAAATTGATAATCTATTAAAAAATTATTAATTTATTAATTTATAAGCTAACAATTAAATGAGATAAAAAACATGTGTGTGTGGTTGAAAATTTATGAATGCAAGTAAATTAAATGGCAATATTTCAAACTCGATTGCAATGCGTAACTTCGATAATGAAACTCTGCAACGAGTCCTTCACAATTATTATTGCTTTTCACGATGGTGAATGTAGTTTGAAGGACAAACAGCGTTTTCTCGCATACATACATGATTTTAGTATCGAAAAAATGATCAATGTATGACACGTGTAAAATCTAACTTTGTTCCTCTTTAACTTTGTTTTCTAAAGTCTTGTGAATTTTTAAAAATAACGAGAAATTGCAAAAAAAAACTGTAAAGTCTGTGAAATTGGCACTCCGGAATGCGAATTTTCACAAAATTGATATGACATGTGATACATAACATTGATAAAAAAATTAAAACTAAAGGAATTGAACAAACTTTATCAAACGATAAAATCTTCCATTTATTTCTAATTTTTTTGCAAGATGGATAAAAATGGATACGATTATTTATAAACAAATGTGGACAAATTATGGATAATTAAATGTCATATTAATTTTTAAAAATTTATATTTTGGAATGTCAACTTCATAGACCTAAACTATACTTTCTGTGTTCAATAAAGTTTGATGGAATATCAATTAATGTTCAATACAGAAAAAAAACATCTTTAAAGAGCGAGAAAAAAACAATCTTTAGAAAGCAAGCTGCTTCTAAAAAATTCGTCCTCAAGAAATCCACAAAGGAAAGTTAAAATCTTTAAGAACATTAGGAGTTCTATTATAGAAAAGAATAAATCCCTGATCTTTCAGACCGTTTTTTATACCAACGATTTTAGTAGCAAATCAACGATAGTTACGACTTTTTAAATCTTTATATAATGCAAATATTAAATATTATGCAAATCCTGAGTATATCCGCGATAAGTAAATTGATATTCAATACTGCATTTTAATATACGAGAACAAAATTTGTGCGATAAAATATAATCCTCTTATTATTAAGAAATATATATCTTCTTATTGAAAAAAATAACGCATGGATAAAACGGATTCTACAGAAAAATAATTTACGAATAAATATATTTAAAAATAATAAAATACTCGTGTCTTCATCGCAACTTGTTTGCTTGTTTGCGGGTAAAAATAATTGAATTCTTTAATATTCTAATTATTCGAAACAAATTGAATCCGATAATAGTGGAATTTTGAAAAATGTTATATTTAACAATATAAAATTTATTAATTTATACTTTACTTCTAATTTTCTCTATAAATGTGTTATAGTTACAGCCATGTTTATTTTATTACTATCGTTTTATTATTAAAACAATACTAGAACTTAATAACTATATCTATGAGAGAACGAGAAAAAAGTCTTAAGTTCACAATATATTATTTAATTTATTCGATGAATCATATCTATCAAAAGTACTAAAAAATGTAATGTGTAATTGCTTCTATTGTTGCTTTCGGAAATCGATATGATAATTTTGGTCTAATGCCAACCCTACAACAACAGAAATTCTCCGCTTTCAACAAACACAAAACTAGTCAACTATGAAAAATACATGATGGTTATCGATAATTCATTGTTTCTACATCTGTTTTCGGAAACTGTTAAGGAAATTTGAATCTAATACTAAATCTACAACAGAAAGTCTCGGTTTTCAACAGGCATCAAACTAAATATCGCAAATAAGTCCCTAAATGCAATAGAAATAACTATGATAAAAATCGTTTCTAGTCCCTGCCAGTACAAACTATTCGCGACCATCTGACGCGAAACGACGACAGAACGAACGATAAGATTTCATCGTCAAAGCAGTACTCAAGAACGTGAAAAGAATACGTAATGGTTTCTAACAAATATTTAATGTATAATTTAAAATTCCGTTAGCGAATACTAATGTGGAATATAAAATTCGCAAATATATTTTATGATAAACAAGATAGAAGATTTCGCCTTCTAAATTATGATATTTATAACTATGGCAATAATAGCAAATTCAAATTTTATAATAATTTTATCAAATATTTTTGTAGTTACCTATATTATATTTAAAAAAACAAAAAAATTTTACGAGTAGCAACATAACACGAGTAATACGAGTAACATATAAACTAATTTGTTTGTTGTAAGTTTAGCATCACGAATTTAAAGTTTCATTTAAATTTATATAAAGAATTTTTCTGAATTTATGAACAATCTTTTGATATTCAAAATATAAATTATTACTATATCTTTGAAGATTTTTAAAGCGAATATTTTAAATGCGTAAATTTAATAAACTTTATTATCATACGCAATCCATTTGCATAATTTTAATATTTTTATAATTAACTTTTGCATAATTTAAAATGAAATGTAATATTTATAACTACATTCAATTTTAGCATTTTCAAAAGACAAATTTAATACGAATTATATTAATTATATTAACTATATTAACTATAAATATTTTAATAATCTTAATTATTTTTGCTATTCTTATATGTACTTTTATACATTTTCCTATAACTATTCCTATAATTTATGCTTTTTTCAAATCTCAAATTATAATAATCTTCTTTATCTACCCAAATTGTGATATAGCTTCTATCTATCCCTAGATTATATACTATTCCTATCTATTTAATTTATGATAGTATCTCTGCACATCTAAATTGCAATGCCTTGCCTACTCGTATCCGTACTTAGTGCAACAATCTGCAGTCCTTACCTTAGTAAGGATTCTCCAGTTGTACCTCACAATCATGAATGCTATCGATCAATGGTGAGCTTACTAATTTAGTGGACCATCATTGATCCACTGAATCGAGATGTGAGGAGACAGACAGCAGCAAATTGAAATTTTAAATACTATTTTAATTCGCGAGCAATTAAGTTTATATTTTAATTCGAAAATTCGAAAAATTCGAATTTTAATTAATACCAATATTTGATGGCACATTTTCATTTATAACTACATACGATTGCACACATATAAAAAAAAACAAATTATAGGTTTATCTCGTATATCTTTTAATTATATTATTTGGCGTCGTATACCAATCTATCTTATGTAACGTTTTTTTAATCTTCGGCAAGATTAATCTTTCACTACTTCTGATCATATTTATTGGCCATATATAAGCAAAGATGCATAAAAAAAAAATTATTCCTTTTATTTTCGACAAATAAGTATAAAGATATTATGTTTATGTAATGCGCAAAATATGAACAAATTGTAAAAAAAACCATTAAAATATTAATTAAATACAAATTCGATAAAGTTTAATAAAATATTATAATTGTGAATTTATGTTCCATAATTACATATTTTCGATATAAAAAATTTGAAAGAATTTTTAGCTTAGAAAAAAGTTTATATGTATACTTTCTAATGAAGAAAAGCTCGATTACATTTGTTACAGTATAAATATTGATTTTTATTTGATTACATTTGTTACAGTATAAATATTGATTTCAGTATAGATATTGATTGATTTTTATTTTCTTTTCTATCCTCTTTCCCTTTTATTCTTTGAAGATTACATATGTAAAAATGATATGAATTGATACACGAAAAAAATTATATTCAAAGAGTTTTTTTAATATGTATGTGTTACGATCATAAGTAAAAAAAATATTTCGCGAATATGAGGAATTGTATTTTATAGAAATATTGTATTCCTCTAAGAATGTTTGAAATTTAATAAATAAATATACGGAATATAAAACTGCTAGACGCAAAGAAAATCTAAGACTCATATTTTTCCGGTTCTTGAATGCATCGTTATAAATGTTGAATTTCGTCTTAAAGAAACATCAGATAAAAAATTCAAAATAAATGTTCCAAAAGAAATAATGCATTCCCGCATAATTAATATTGCTATTGAAGTAAATTTATTTATGGTCTCTCGCAAACATATTTTACATATTTGTTTTTATAAATTTACATTTCTACATATAATTTTATGATTAAATTTGTAATACTGTCAACATTATTTTTAATATATCAAAAATATATAATAAATCGAAATCAAGAATTTGTAATTTTAAAACATAAATTATGATCCAATCTAATCTATGTCAATACTTTCTACATTTCCCGATAAAATATTTATAGAATTCCACGTCATATTATCTTATATAAAGTCTAATTAATTACTACATATGAATAAGCTTTAAAAGTATAGATTAAAATTACAGCACAATATAAAAGAATAATACAATATTACAATAAATATTATAATAAAAAGTAATAATTATTATAATTATAGGAGAGTGTAGCTTTTATTAAATATATTATCTCAAATGTTATATTCAAATATATTTAAAATATTTTTTATTTATGATTGTAAAACATACATATTAAAAAAACTTTTTGAATATCTTATAATTGTTTTCATGTATCAATTTATACCATTTTTACATATTTAATCTTTAAAGAATAAAAGAGAAAAAGGACAGAAAAGAAAATAAAAATCAAAAAATTTACTGTAATAAATATTAATTATTTTCTATTGATTTTTTATAAATATTATATTTTTATTTAATTAATTTATTTATTTCGAGTAACGTTTTGTTTTATGTTTTTTTATATTTCATAAAAGTGATTAAAATATATAACCTCCGTTTAATTTTTATTTTTATGCTTGAAATGAATACCACGAAGAAACTTATATAAAAATTTTTAATTTAAAAAGTATCACTATTTTATTTTATTATCATAGCTTTATTGTAATGTTGTTCTACTTTCGTCTCTTTATTTTATTATGCAATATTTAGTTAAATAACAAATTAAATATTCTATTTATTAAAATATATCATATTTAACATTTGACGCATATTTAATTTTTCCTAAATTTCAATATTAATTTATCATGTCATGTCATTTCATGATGTTTCCAATTTTTTTGAAGCTTCGACGTATATACGTATGTACATATGTATTTATATAAAATATACGCCCGCGTGTCCTTCCCACATATGCACAATCAATAAATCATATAAAATGCATATCACTCAATGAATGGCACATTCAGGATTAAACAGTCACTCTAATCTGTTCTAACATATCTATTTTAAGGCAACATATCTGTGAATCATATATTTTTATATTGTTGTCAGACTAATGTATATACGTATCTAGATGTATATGTATGTCTAATATATGTAATTATCACAGATTCATTACTTTAATAAAAACAATTATTAATCACTCACCAACTGATGTGATGTGCAGCAGCGGAGTTATTTGCTATACGTCGTTGATTCTGTAACATGTAAATATAAGATAAATTGTAGCAATGTCCAAAATAATTAATATATCAAAAAATGATTATTCTACTCGCATTGAATTCTACATTCGTCTTTCAACTAGATGTTTATAAAATAATTATATCGAAAAAAGAATCTTATAAAAATTCATGTTTTTTCTTCTAAAAAATAATCTAATTCTTAATTTTAATCTAAATTCAATTAAAGAAATATGAACGATTAAGTTCATGTAAAAAATAACGAATGAAAAATTAATTACCGTAAAGTTGCTCCGCCGACGCCCGATACCTTTCCTAGGCCTCCTCTCAGGATGTGTAGATTGTCCAATCTTCCTTACATTGCACTCACTCACGAAAAACACTCGCGGCTAACTATAATCGCGCGTGAACTAATTACCAATAAAAGTCTATTAGTCCAATTACTTGAACGGCACTCCCGAAGTTAATGCACGATACAATGAGCCAGCCATGGCTTGTTTGCTTACAATTAGCTAAATCGGCGACAACTTTATTAATTGAATCACAATTAAATTGATCTAACAATTTGCGTATCACATTGTATTCTCAATCTGTAAATAACAAGCAAATTACATTTCAGTCATGAAAAATGTAAAACGTCACACGAGAAATGTTCAATTCCAAATCACTATCAAAGAAATAATTATCTGCTGAAGAAATAATTTAAAAGTCCTAACCTCTTTTCGTCAAAGATATCCATCATCTCGTTACATTAGTTATTCGCTTTTAGTTAATCGCTTGTACACGTATTCGCTTGTAACATGTTTGTAATATGTAATGCTGCAATAGTACTTGACACTGTTTGATATTTCCCGATCGCGTTTCGTCCCGATCGCGTTTCGAAAAGTAACGTTACGGAGCGACACGCACTGTGACACATTTACGTGAGTGTTGGAGCGCGAAGGAACGCTTACGTACGTAATAGCGCGCTTTTAGTTACGGCGCGAAAAACAAATACTAAGACCGGTATTGATTCCAAACATTTAAATCTTCATGCAATAAAATTATCTCAAATATTCTTGTTTTCTTGATTTCCAAATCAACTTTACATCATACTTTAAAAATTTAACAAGTGAAAAATAAAATCTGTCGTATCTTGTTGTTGAGAAAAGTATTTAAATAAGTTTATTATTTTTTCTCATATTAAAATTTTATCTCGAGAAAAATTATTAACTTTAATAAATCAATAAGTTGGTAATTTCTTTCGGTTTAATATAATAATTTTTCTGTAACGGGAGTTTATCTAACGTAATGTAACATAAGCAATACAAATAATGCAATACCACGAAAAGTAGATAAAGTATTATTAATAAATACAATCAATGTTTCATGCACATCTTTGAATTATTTAATCCGACGCGACGGTTCGTTTCTTATTCCAAGTTCTCAATTTAGAAATAAGTAAATCATATTTAATTCAATGAAAAAGCCAAAGCGTAATGTATTTAAATCTAAAATTGGATAATTTGAATAAATTAAATTAATAAGATATGCAATACATTTGAATTTAAACGTCATTAAAGTTATAAAATCACACACTAAGCAGTTTTAAATTTTTATTTTCAATCGCTTCGGTCTTACTATCAAAAATAAATCGCGCGAAATATATTTAATTAAATATCCGGCGCGACACCTCGCATCATTAATCTCACAGACAGTAATAACCAGTTATTGATAATAGTAAAATACTTTTTGGGGTCACATCTCGAGAAATAACGCGATGATACGCAGAAGTGCTCGCACTGTGTCTTACTTGGCCGAGCATCAGTGCGCAAATAATAGGACAGTAAGCTTGTGTCCGCAACAGCGCGCCGTATCATAACACATATCAAGGCCCAAGCCCCAACCGACTTGTTGTCATAAATGACAACTGAAATATTTAACATTTTTAAGAATAAATTTATGCCGAACATTCTGCTCTTTGCGCAATAATTGCTCTTTCGTAATAATTTCGATAAACTATAGCACATTAAATTTAATGCTTACATAAAGAATAAAATTTACCTTCTTTTGCAATCGTAAAAGTATTTACATAAAATTATCATTACTTCTATAGATATCATAAAAAAAACTTTGATTGCTTATTATTCAGAAACCTTCAAAACGATTTCAACATTTTCATAAGAAGTTCAATTCTGATTAATCTAGTTTTTAATGTTTCGTGGGATATGTGCGAAAGTCTGTACGTATTTAATATACAAAATTAATCAAATTGGATAATCGCGTAACGCGCAGCATTTACCTACATAAGCGAGGTATATATTATTATACAATATTTAAGGAACACCACCGGTTCTGACATGCAATCAAGCACTGTATAGCACAGTGTCAATCATACATAAATTCATCTTCCGATACGCCTACCTGTCAATTGTTTGTGTATGTCTCAATTATGCATCTATCTGGAACATTACTGAGGAATCTATACATATAATATCAAAAATACAAATGCGTTTTCAACGCGTAGCCGGTAGTTTTGAAAAATCAGATATTCTAATCAAGCAAATATCGATCGCGCGGCGTGATTAAACACATATATGTACGGAAAATGTATGGAAAATTGTATCAAACAATTCGTAACAAGTGGCACAATATATCGTATGCAACTGACGTCTTCGGATTGTAAAAAGTTTTCGTTGAAAACAATAAGAACATTTTTCGACACTTTTATTACTGCGGCGGTTCAGTCGGTGTGAAAAATGAAGGCATCAACGCGGTAGAGCAGTATGGCGCAGAAAAATATTTCAAAATGTCGACGTCGGTATCAAAGAGCGTTTAAGACTGCTTAATTCTCCTCAGTCGGAGACGGTAACGGCAGCTGCTGCGGCAGATACGCCGCGCAGAAAACGCTGACAACCCTTTACTAATGTTCGCAATTCCTTATTCCGCGGGGATCATTTATAAAACGCCACGAGCTGCTTGTCCACCGAGATCCCGGGATAATTTGTTTGGAATTTGGTCTGGAGATTACAGAAAGTGTAACGCCTTGATTAATACCGCGACGAGATTCGAGAGGTGAATCGAGACTGGATTATGAAGAGTTCTCGCAGCGAACATCGATTATACACGCTTGATTTGTCTGTCTCTCTTCGCTTTCTCCTCTCTCCGGCTCCTCTTTAGCCGTAATTCGGTTCCGTTGTCAGGCTAAAGACTACATTACGCTCCGCGACCAAGTCAGATTACATTTAAAAATTAGTTTTATCTCTTTTAACGTTATGCAATATTCAAAAAAAATAAGTATAGCCGCTAAAACGATTTTCTGCAAAGAGTACGGAAAATAATACGATGGAGCTCGTATATGTTTGAAACAGTGGAATTTCTCTTGCGTCAGAAAATTACTGTAATTTTAATACAGATGATATATCATTTCATCGATATCCGTTTAGAAGATCGTTCGACTTGCGATCTGCTCGTGGGCTCTCCTACGCAGCGTATACTTTATGGCCCGGAAAATTGAAATTTTACTCTGGTATAACATTACGGAAATGTGGTGCTACATTTGAAAATTGTTACGTTATTCACTGGACCATTAAACGTAGTACGAGGCAAGTCAATTAAGGGAATTTCCAATCTAACTTCTTTTCAATTCACTGGAAATAATTCGGTGTAAATCCGAGCCAATATTTTCGCTTCCGTTTGCTTCAATAATTCCTTCAGAAAATCTCGACAAAAATGATGTTCTCTCACGTCGCTAAAAATTTCAAGAATCCTTAGAACCGGTTATTGAAATATCTATATCTTTCTTTTTATTAAACTCGTAAGGCATGTGCACATATAAATACGTATGCGCGGAGAGAGAGAGAGAGAGAGAGAGAGAGAGAGAAAAAGAGAGAGACGTGAGGTTTTGTGAATCTTGCAACGTGCAGTAGGTGGGTGGACGAGTCAGGCACGATATCCACTTAAAAAGCCCAGTTCTGATCGTCTCGCGACTAAGCGCGTCTCTGAATAGCCTTTTCTACCTTCTCAGGAATTTAAAGATGCAAAACCGCTTCTGTGCAGATACTTGTGCACTTACTACTGCGAGCCGCTATACTTCATAGCGAATAAAGTGCACAGTCTCGGCAACAACGGCAGATTGTAAGCAGACACCTAATTCAGAATTAGCTTTGCGCTTCTAGGTTTCTTTGTAATCCGACTCTCCAGTAGGCTCTTTGAAATGCTTTGCATCGCGTATGTCGCCTCGTATATCCCTGACGGAAAGGTAAATTTCCTATCCGGATAATCCATTGAAAAATCGACGAGACTCGATTTTTCAGCTGAGTTAAATTTACAAAATGGTAAATAAACGTATACATATTAAATTATATCGCATTAAAGCAATATTAAATTTCAATTTTATAATAAAATAAATTCACGCAAATTTTGCACTTTTATTCATGATTGTAGCTTATTCAGGTTTACGATGTCGTGGTTTGAACGACTGAAGAATAGCTAATGCCATAGGTATCATGGCTTATTGTGCGGCAAATGCGACAGAATCGCCACAAGAGCGATAGGAAAGAGAGCGAGAGACCGGACGGAGCAAGGTTATCCCGTGGGCCGCTATTCCGGTGAGTATTGAAATATTTCCGACGGAATTCCCATAAAGCGCGGTTGGGATACGAATGAATGAACGGTCTGCACCCTCCCGTCGCCGCCATCGTCGCCGGGGATTCATAATTCTTTCGGGAAACTTTTTACTGTCATTTTCCACCTGCCGACCGCCATTCTCACTTGAAATAAAGACCATCGCAGCGTGCACGGGCTATTGTTCGCCGCTGTCGAAACGCTTATCGATCCGCGTCGATGCAGACCAGGAGCTTCATCGATAGGCCGACCTTTGCTACTTGCGTCCGATCGTGTCGAGTATGTCCGTGCAACAATCTGCCGCACAACATTTCGTGTTTACGTTAGCATCCAGCCGACGACGGTTTGCGCGAAGCAATTTGTCAACGCGATGACAAGAGAAAGAGAGAGAGAGAGAGAGAGAGAGAGAGAGAGAGAGAGAGAGAGAGAGAGAGAGAGAGAGAGACGCTTGCGAGCGTCTCGTCCGAGCTCGCGGCGCAAAGTTAGGCTGGTGTCACGAAGCTGCAACTTTTCCGGACTGACGTTCCTGGGACGTTCTTTTTTCGTCGCGCGAAGAAGGTCGCGTCCCAATTTCCGCGCGAGAGTAACGAGCGCGCGCTCGGAAAAGACTCTCGTTAATTTATTCAAAACGTAATCGAGTTTCCGGGAACGAAGTTCGGTGACTTGTTACACGGGAATAGTTGCTCCCAAACGAAGTTTGGAGCGAGTCTGGGAGATTCGCGTTCGGAGTTTTTACATTTCTCAGAAAACTGCTTGATATTACAGAGCGTCCGTCATCGGAAATAAATCGTAAAACGTAAACAGGTTCGCAGGCCGTGGCGCGTTTAACGCTAAACCGCCGTCGCGTCGACCGGTCATAAAAGTACATATAGATATCACGGAACCGTTCCGAAAAAGATTTTCGCGCTACGGTCGCTAAATCTCTACAAATGGTTTCTACACAAAGCGAAACGGCCAGCTGGGACCGTTGCCGATTTATTCGACGATACTTCGCAGACAGAGTGAGTCTTCGATTTTTATCGGATTCTGCGATCTCGTTCGGTGTGATTGCAGATTTTAACCAATTCGCCACACGGCATTTGTCAGCGAAACGAGTGCATACCGCGCCAGGGCGAACGAGCGAACAGTGTGGCCGTCGATTACGATAATCGCGTTGATTGTTTACGGGCTAAATTCCGAATGGCAGAAATTAATTCGATTCGAAATTAGAAGATCCGCAAATTGTATGCGAGCAAAAAATACGCGCGGTTGTTAAACGAGCGAAACATCGGGTGCCGTAAAATGAGCGATAATGTAATCAGTGTATGTACGCGAATCAAACGAAAAATAGGACGATCTGCCGAATACGCGTCGTGTTTTTTGAAGATTGGAAATTCCACGCATTAAATGACTAATGCGCCAATTATCGATTTATGCAGTACAGCGGACACGAGGACCGATTTTATTCGTTCTTGAACTGTTTTCTAGATCTATTAATCATTAACCACTCGTCAGGGTACACTTAAGTCCGATCATTTTCCATCTCTCACGTTATGACACCTTTTTCTCCAATGTTAAAGGCAAATTTTCCTCGTTAAATCGAAATATCCTCGTTAACGTCGAGACCGCGAACGTAAGTATCGTGATTGCGTATGAATCTACGCGATCTTTATAGCGAGAGCCGTGCCTTCGGTACACGCAGGATGTTAGTTCGTCTGATTTCACCGAGAATATTGCCGTATTCGTCGGCAAGTAATACTCTCATCACGAGGAGTCCGCGATGTAATTTTCCCGTATGATTTATGACGGCTATAATGACCGAACAAAGGTCACGATCCCGACGAGATCTTCTGGAATCGATCGAAGTCGAACGCAAGCCGTATATACTTTCGAATTAACGTAAACCAGGAAACTATACTTTACTTATGTCCCTTTGAGGCCGAATTATTCGCGACACTGTGCCGCTCTCGCGAATTAGTTCAAAAAGCGAATCTTGAAAGATTTCGTCGATACGCCGTTCAAGGTGAGTCTATCTCGCAAATCCACTCGGCAGCTCAATTCTATCCGGCACGTCGGATCATTAAGATACAACCGATGAGCGCATTCGACAAAAGGCCAATCTCATCTTTAAAGTCACTGTAAATCATAGCCGACGTGGTAACAATCGACCTCGCGTACTCGTTAACGCACGCATGATATTCGCGGCCGAAGGAAACGTGTTTGCGTCTCGCGAGCGAAACGGCCCCCGTCTAGGACAGCGTCTACCACGCCGCGTTTAGCCTCACGGCGCGGCGTCAGGTATTTTGCTACCGCTTACCTGTCCGGCCAGTTTTTGTCGGCCAGGTTTGTTTGAGCTCAGCGCGAACGGACGGAGCTCTAGCGCCGTGTTACCGTTGCGCTAGGCTCGGCGAAATTGAATTCATCAGACGTCGGGGCGCTGATCGGGAACCGATCGGAAAAGAATGGACGCGCGTCGACGAGGTCATTTGCATCGGCCGACGATATCCCGATCGAAGCTGATAACGAGCCAATAGTCGAGTCGGAGCGAGGCAAGATCTTACGGATACGATCGGACTGATTATACCGGGCGGAGGCAGCGGACTGGGAAACGAGATAATGCGCACCGCGCACGATTTCCGACTACGTTGTTCCGTGGCGAATTGACTTTCACTTGTTGCTCTCGACTCGGCGTCTCTCTTTCGAGGATCGCGCCGGTCCTCGCCAACTGCCGCGACCGCGGCTCCGAAACTCGCGTTCGGCATTTAGCGGTCGCACATTCCTCATTTGAAACTTACATATGTATATAGAACGCATGCGTTTGCAAAATAAAAGTTTTAACGACCTGACGAAGCGCATTCGGAATCGCCACGTGCGTCCCCGGTCACGGGAGCAACGTCTGCGGTCTAATCAGCACTGTTGCTTGGAACCGCGAAATTGCGGACGCCGAAGGTGAAATACCGCGGGATGGGTAGCCGTCTTCGCGCGTGTGTGCGTGTACACGTACGCGCGCCCGTACACCTCGGCGGCTGGTAGTTAATGGATGCTTAGAGGTTGATAGCCTTGAGTCCAGTATAGGCCACGACTGGCTCTACCAACTGATTCTTCGGCTCCATCTTCTTCTTCCTTGCCCCAGTCACTCTTCACTTCTCGTGGAGAAGCGCTGGTCTTTCTATTACTCTCGTTCGTCCATCCATCTCCTCTTTCGTCATCTCCACGTATCTACTTTCTGTCGGGCTCACTCCTGCGATTCTTGATAGAAAAATTCTTGGCCTTCTATCAAGAGTCGAAAACAAATGATATAAAATGTTACGTTTAATTTGGTAGGATGTACTTGCGTAAATTTGATTGTACTAGTAAACTTCGAGCATTTGAACCGAGATACATCTTCGTATATTTATTTAATTATTAAATATTCAGTTTGTTAACAAAAATGTTTCAAAATAACATTTTTATCACAAAATCTTGTAGTAAATAAGTAATATAAAATTTTACTAATTTTATTAATTTGTATTGTACCTCTAATATTACTTTATCCTTCCAATTGTAAAATATATTTTAGTCATACTTTCACAACCGTAAATTTTTTTACGTAATTTATTATCTGCGATGAGACACTCCAATATACATATATAATACATATGTAATACTTATATATGTAATTTTGTTCTCCGTTGTGTCGCCAGTTAACTTTTTTACGAAATTGGAATTCCAATATCTTTTAAAAAAAGAGATCTCATATATTCTCTCATAGAATTTTCCATAGAACATGGCATTGGAGACATTTGAACGAAAAAATCCTATAATACGAAAAAGACTACAGAAACATATGTGCTAAGGATTTTGGACCTGCCGCAATATTTGTGAAAAGGAAACCGAACAAATGTATTAATCTCTTTCTAGTCGTTTTCTTATAGGAGCCTATTCAAAAAAGATCTAAAGAAAAAAAATAAAGATTAAGAACAAAAATATCAATCAAAAAGTATAAAATTATAAAAAAAAAAACAAAAAGTATGTAAATGGCAAACGAAAGTATGCGACGAAATGACTGAGGAATGAATAATTAGATTAATAATGTCTTATAGTTAATTATGTAAAAATTGCCACTTTAATACAATAATGATATCCGAAATCTTTTATAAGAAGGCCACGTGAAAAGGTATTATATAATAGATGGTGATGAGAGAGGATTTTTCGTAGTTTTACTTTTATTAAAGGAGATAAGTATTTTATCGTTATCCTACGATAAAGACATCCGTCCCAGGGCGCTGTAAAGCGTAACATCGTAAATCATTTAAGAGAGTGAATTCTAAACTTGATGCGCAACTACATTAAAAAATTCTTAAACAGTCTTCGCGTCGCGCGTCATATTTAGAAAAATGGAGTTACGAGAAATTCTCATTAAGGCGGCGATAAGTTTTGCGACATTAATGACGAGACGTCTTATGCATGTAAAGCCATTTAGTCGCGGCACGTAGCGCCTTCGAGTAAAGAGAAAGAGGAAAAGAAAAGGAGAAACTGCGAGAAGAACTTAAGAATATTAAGATAAAATCAATAGAGAAGTTAGTTTGGAGGAAGTGTTGGCGCGGGCAGCTTGAGAAAACTTCGCTCTTAATTAAGGTAATGGTGTCCGAGCACACAAACGTAACTGACTGCGAGGGCGAGATGCCGAGCACGGTGGACGGGGCGCCGCAAAGACAAGAACGGCGGGGGGTAGTGGAACAGTGAACTAAGGGGCCTTCTGTTCGTGTCCCTTTCTGCGAGTTCCTGGTACACGGCCGGCTCCGTTAGCTTAGTCACTGGCAACTACCGGGGCAAACACAGGACTTGGCTGCGCCCGTGCGTTTGTCTGCCTGTGGACGCAATTTAGAGTCGTCTAAAGTGCCACCTGCATCTTTGACGCCGTGCGTGAATTTAAATGCTAACCCGTGAAATTCTTTTTCCGGAATCGTGATAAGTCGGCTGTTACGCATCTCACGCCAAAGGACCGTTAACGTAAATTTTTGCGGACGCAGATACACTGTGTGTCGCGGGTATGATTTACTGCACGAGCGAAATTTACGAGTCAATTAGAGCGTATTCTGAAAATTTATGTTCTATAAACAATTTGCGGTGATGTGGTAACACGTCCCCTCTAATATTAAGCCTCTTTAATAAACATATATTCATACGATCGTCGATAATGGTATTAAATTTCGAGGAAAAATAATTTTGAATATTAAATGGAGTATCGTGTCTTACTTCACTCGCTGGTGCAATGAACGTTAGAAATATCAACTGTAAATTTTGATGCGTTGAATATCGCGCCAACTACTCTCACGGGAGAGAGAGAGAGGAAGAGTTTTAAAAATATTTGCAGTGCTTCTAATATATTGCGCTCCGATCGATATGGACCTCGGTGCATTAAAAACAGAACAAAGCGTATACTTTCGTATGCGGTTCATGCACGATTAACCATTGTTATTCACGCCTGATTACGGAAAAACAGTACAATGCCTCCTCTCACCGAGCAATTATTTATCGCTTTATGAAGCAATGGCGTTTGCTAAATGCATCGGCAATATTATCACGATGATTTTAGTCCTCGCGTAATCTGCATATAATGACCTGTTCAAAGATGACGGCAGAACTAGATAATATTTGCCCCGTTCTTGTGTCGTTTGAAAATATGAAACGTACAACCCATTATTCTGTTATTCCACATTATTACCGGTCGCACGCGGTAGAGTATATTCAGCGAACGTATAGCGCGGACATATATTTATTATATGTACTGCATGTATAAAACAAGATGCGACAAATCTCTTGGAACCTTTCCTTCGTCCGACAGTGCAGATTTTATTCCTTTTATCGACGTGGCTCTCCGTCGTGACATTGTTCAGTCTCACGGCGCAGGAATCCCCGATATATTTATAAAGTGCGCAACAATTTGTACGCGAGCTCTCCATTAAAACCGCTTCCATCCACGTCGCGTTGAATATCGGCTGACAAAAACGCTCTCTCTTCATCGCCGCATCGACACGGATTAACGGCCGAGTATCCACTCGGCGAGTTTATCGGCGCTTCCCTATTATCGCGGCGACCGGCTCTTTCGGAGTTACGTCGCCCGATACGACAGCACGCATTTTCGCGCAATTTCGAGCTCTAGTCCCCAGCAAAACGCAAACGCTCCCGGTTTTAAATCCCACTCGCGAGCTGACCCCCTTTTTTTTGCAACCGCGCTGTCCGCTTGCGAGCGCCGACCGTTGATTGCGGACGGCAAAACGCATCGTAACGTGGGGCCGGCTGGCATGTGCGTAAAGAGAGAGAGAGAAAGAGAGGAAACGAAAGAAGAAGCGCGCGACGGCCGAACTTGCGTGTGCGAGCGCAACGAAGCACAACAACAGTGTGGGGAGTTTCGCTTCGAGAGGGATCGAGTGCGAGGGGGGACGCCGACGGGGGCACGGTGCACGCGGGTAACATGTTCGCGCCGCGCCGCGCCGGCCGGACTACGGTTGGAAAAGGGATCGGGTTGGCCCGACCGGCATAAGAGATCGTCCGTGGAGAGAAGGGATCGTCGCCGGCCGTGGAAGAGCGCATCGGGCGGTCGGCAGGTGAGGCACGGGGAGAGGATGACGGACCGTAGAGGGGAACGGGGCGCGGGGAGCCGAGAGAGGAATGGAGTACGACCGCGGCGGCGATCGAGGGGAAAGAGGTTAAAGTGCGAGCGAGAGAGAAGCGGGATCGCGCGAGTCGTTCGGCGCGAGAGCGGAGCAAGCGGGGAAGAAGAGCGAGCGAGTGAGTGAGAGGGGCGAGGGGTGGGGGGAAGGAGCGAGACAGCGCGAGTCTAGTAGGCTCGCCTTTCTCGACGTCCGCAGCGGCGCGCTAGTCTCGGTTTGCCGTTCCGACGTGACGGACGTATGTACGCGACGGTCAGCTCGCTTCCACGTGGAGGCCGAGCTCTGTCGCCGAGGTGATCATTGTCGCGCGTATCGCGGAGTTGCACGGCGACGCACACGAGTGTGAATTGTATATGTATATTCGCCGTCCGTTGGCCGGGCGAAAGAGAGAAAGAGAGGAGCGAGAGAGAAGAAGGGTTCGCCGGGGTGGCGTTGCTCCGGAAAGATCGCTTCGCGTCCCGCGCTAACTCGTCGCGCGGCTAACTTCAAAGTGCAGTGACACGGTTTCTCCAAGGCGTGCGGTGCGCGGAATGTGAGACTCTGTCTTTCGAGTGAGACTCGGTGGACGGCACGCGACGCGACGGGACGGTGTGGTGTGCCTACGCGGAATTTGGATTACCTGAAGCACGACACGAAGCCGAGAGGCAAGGAGGACTCGGCGCAGCTGGCTTCCTGCTGCGGGAGAGACGCGGACGCGGCCGGCGTCGCGGGCATCGGCAGCGCAACAAGGTCAGTGTCTCTCTTCCCGATCATTTTCCCTCGCGAGACAAAGGACGCGCCGCGCTCGGCGGCGCGGAATACGCGACATCGGCGCGAAGGAGGCCGTCTTACAATTAAATTGCGAATCGCCGGCAACCCGAGCGTTCCCGGCGACGATTTACGTCGTTGTCGTTGTCACGAATGCAATCTGACAATTCGATCTCGCCCGTCGGCCAACATGGCGTCCTCGAATAACGACCGAATCTCTTCGATCTGCTCCGCGCGATCTTTCGCGCGTCGGAGAGAAACTTGGTGATTGAGAATTTTAGGACGGAAGCTTCGTTTTCTACCCGAGCGCCTTTTTTGCAATCGAAATCAGTGTACAGGTCACGCGGTGGAATAATTTAAACGAGCTGTCTCATCCGTGCAAGTTTCGGAGCAAACTCGTCAGCCGGTGGGCGAGCGATTTTTTTTATCGCACTTGCAAAGAGCCGAAGCGCTTTTACCGAGCGGTAGCGGAAAAAAAGGGGCGCAAACTGCGTCGCACTTTTTGCCGAAGTATTTCACTCGCGCGATGAAACCTCCTTTTCGTGTTTTTTTTTTTTTTACGATATTTCTCTATGAATCAGCCAGTCGTTTCAGCTGCCTCGATTAGATGTGATAACGATTCGTTATGGGACGATATCGTTCCGGCAATATGACGCACTGCCTGTATTCGGCCGGTTATTATTCGCCGAGCGAAATGAATGAGCATGATTTTTGAATGGCGTTTCGTTTGACCCCGTCTCTCATCTGTCCGATTCTCGCCGCTTTTTCGTGCGGGAGAGTGGATGGACCTGAAATGTCGGTCGTTTCTATCTAAATTCAGTTAGCGCGCGCGCGCTGATAAAAAAATCTGCGCGCAAATATATGTACATATATATGTATATTTTTTGCGGTCCATTTTAATACATGGCGCAGTGCACGCAAATTGATTTACATCGTTCAGCGCAATTTATTTAACTTCGCCGCATTCGAACTGGTCGAACATAATATAAAACACGATGCGCTACGTTTAAATTATTATTCGTAAAAGTTACTGCAATAGTAATTATACCGATACGTTTCTCTACCGTGTTTCGCTGTTATGCGAGTAAAAAGCCAATACGCGGTTTGTTAAAATGAAGATATCGTTATTATAAAAACTCCCACGTGTCATGTATGTGATGCAGCACGTCATGTTGATTTGAGCGTAACTGAATTTGTTTTGACATTACGTTCATTTGATATCCGGTAAACTTAATGGAAAAAACACAATTGCAAGTTTAGTTTATTCTCTTTTTCCTCTCTCTCTCTCTCTCTCTTCTCTTCTCTCTTTCTACAAAGGCTTTATACCCAGAAAAAAAAACGAGAGCATCGTAACTCTTTCACGCAGATTATGC
Source organism: Tetramorium alpestre (assembly GCA_021460005.1). Classification (NCBI taxonomy): domain Eukaryota; kingdom Metazoa; phylum Arthropoda; class Insecta; order Hymenoptera; family Formicidae; genus Tetramorium; species Tetramorium alpestre. The sequence continues at coordinate 729,444 of JAJVSH010000054.1, read as the reverse complement.
ATGTTTACGCATTGTTTACGCATAGCGTATAAGTTTACGCGTAGACGTGCTCCGATAAATAATTCAAGTATGCTCAACGTAATTTTTTTCTGATTTTGATTCAGTTCTAACCATTCGTTAGTCGTAATATTTTTTACTCATGAATGATCGCAATGTATCTCGCAGATGGCTATTTCCCTGTTATATTTCTCTGCTTTTTGAAAAAAGTTTTCTTTCATTACCACCTGGCTGATAGAACTTAATAGGCACTACACTGAAAAAAAACTTCTGGTTAAAAACGGAAAAACGGAATCAGAAAATCTTGTAGGATTGATCAAATATTTTGGTTATTATAATAGAAATTCTGGTTATTATAATAGAATTCAATACTTTATTCAATAACTTATAATAACCAGAATATTTGATCACGTCTACAAGATTTTTTTTTACTCGTCCGTTTTTAACCAGAATTTTTTTTCAGTGTAAGGTACATAAAAAAAACAGTGAAGAATAAATTGACAAATATTAGGATTTCTATCAGTCTTAATTTAAAATAGGTCATATATAACAATCGCGATAAACTGTAGTCCGGACGTACATTATTGGAGTTGCCACTAACGGAGGATTAAGGGCAGAGCGGTGTAGACAATCCATTGTCCAACTTCGAAGGCGTCCGAACTTTTTCGCGGAAACGCGTGGCGCGCGCGGCGCGGCTGCGATATTTCGATACTCCCCGTTCGGCGTAGACACCTCGGATGTTTATTTTACTGGCGCCGGTGTTTGTACGCGCGTGTGTGAGTATCAGGAGGGAACACGCCCGTGTCTACGTGCAGTGTCAACAAACCGACGTCGTCGTTGACGACGCCCGGTCGTCTCTCTCGTTGCGCCGCGTGTACATCGTGGCTCGGTGATTCGTGGAAGGAGGGAGCTCAAAGGAATTCTTCAATTGTGCATCGAAGCGAAAATAAAGACGCGGGAAGTCGCCCGCTCCCATCCCGCCTTTACCAAACGATCGCGCACCAGTTTCCTTCGGACGCGTAATGAGTGTTTTTCCGCCGTGGTTGTGTCAGTGAGACACGTCTTTAATGTGCTGAAGGAAAAAAAGCGAATCTATAATTGGAGGCTTTCGTGATTCTTCTTTTTTTCTTACTTTTATTTGACGGTCATCGTTGACAATTCTCGACAGTAATAATGAAATGGAGAAATGTAATGGAGAGAGAGCATCGGTGTGAACTGCAGTTTTGCGAAATAATTGATTCAGACACGCCGTAGATGCATTGCCATGTTCGATTTTTCACCAACATTAATTATACCGTGAATTTCGCCGTGACGTTTGAATCGCGTCGTCGATTTTTCATACCAAGTCGTATTCTGTTACGAAGAAACGAGTTTGATGCACGGTGAGAAACCAGTTCTTTTTACATTTCGTCCTTGAGAGATAAAATATTGGATGGAATTTGTTGAGAAATCGGCGGATTGCGCCTTGGATAAATATGTAAAAAAAAAGAGTCGAACATGAAGTACCCACCACATTTATTTTAAGCTAGATCGCCTCGTGGTGACGCACGCATAAAAATCAAAATTGCGAGAAACGACTTTGAGGAAGGAAGCGACATCCTATTCCCTTTTGCAAATTGACCTCGACGCGAAAATGCTGATTGGTGAACGTCGTAATTTCTCATTGAAATCGCGATTTCACAGAGTTTAAGCGATATCGTTGTCTTCTACGTGGCTTCCGCGATGCAGTACATGCATGGTAACCGTCGTAACGCGAAATAAGCGGTTCGGAGTATAAAAGTTTACGTGACAGTTTTCCAACTTCTGCCGAGCGACTGAGCGCGCCGTCGGTTTCTGAACTTCGTGGCCTTCGCGTAGGTTCGCGGAGAATAAGAATGCGCGATGCTGGCCGGTGAAAAAATGATTGCACGCTTTCCAACGGGGGAGGGAGGAGGGAAGGATCGTTCTAATCTTCCGCTTTAGAAATCCGACCGACTATCGCCGGCTATATGAAAAAATGATAAAGCCGGTGGTATACAGAGCACGTGCATGGAGACTCGACTATCTCGTTGGTTACGTTTATCTATCTTCGTGTTCTCGCAAACGCGGCATACGTCGTTGACGTTACATTGCCTTTATGCATTATTGAGCTAACGTTCCCGCTTTTTCTAACCGGTAGTAGACAGTTTCGTATAGCCGTGATCGTTTCCGTATAGCTCAGTAACTATGCAACATCTGGCGTTTTGTTAAAAGCTGTGCCCCGATCGATGCACCGAAGGATTGCATGCAAAAAAAAGCACCTCCATAAATTTTAGATTACGGCGGATTATGATCTTTATATGCATTCAAGGATACTTATCAAGGTAAATGTATAGCCAACATTAGCGGAGGCTTGAATTTTCAAGGTATATCTAAGAATAAATATCGTTTTGAATATTATATGTTATTTGGATTTACAATCATGATAAAATATAAAATAAATAGCCTCTCGTAATATGATACTTTGGCAAATTCTCAAATCTCAAGTTCGTAGAAACGCTAATAAATTAAAAATTTATGGTTTTTATCGTGATTGCTCATCTGTCAAATGCCCCCCCCCCCCCGTAGTGTCTTATTGCTCCTTAATTATAATAATAATAATGTTCGAGTATGAGACGTAGCAGAATAGCTTTGTTACATCATCGTCGACATACAACATGCCATTTAGACGTCGAACAGACGTAGTTTCTGTGTCTTTGACTCAGTCCATTTGAGTCCGCATGTTAACGCCGTTAATTATACCCTGTGAGATTACGACAGGGGACAGGTGGCTCCAACGATTAGCCATTGTCCGTCCTGGAAATGCCGGATACGCAGATACGTTTAAGCGTCGTCGATAAGTACTGATTGTGAGTAATGTACTCCGAACGCATGGTGTCAATGTCCGATTGAGGCGTTTTAACTTTTTAGAAATGAAAAATTAGCCCATTTGGATTCGGAGATAACTTTTCAACGGTTCTCTCGTGACCGAAATCGGAGAATTTATCACGTGACCGTTCGGAAAGCTTCTCGTATCTAACATTCCGGCTGTCATTCTTTAATGCATATACATTAGGTATCTTAAATACTCCTGTATTAGGAGATACATTAAAAAAAGTTTGAATATCTAAACATTTATAAATCAAATCTATCTCAGAGAAATAAAAAAAAACGAAAATGAAATCACTTGCTTAGAGACATCACTTTTGGAATGCTCGAGCTTTCAAATGCTCGTCGTCGTCAGCAGATTTCATTTTCAAAAGCAAAGCGATAGAAAGTAGAGAGAAAGGGAGAGAAGACTTTTGCAGGCCTGTAACGGATCGTGAATTCGAGAACGACAATAAATATGTTGGTAAAAGGTTGCCCGAAGTAGAAGGGCAACACAGCTACGCCTCGCATTTGACGCGCAGGAGCAGCTGCCGGTGTCCTCGCCTCTATCCTATGGTCGAAAGACGATGATCCTCGAGAGCACGGCTAATTTTACGAAGGAAAGCGAGGCGAAACGAAGGATAGCGGTGTTCACTCTTGCCACGCGGAGCTAAACGTGGCGGCTTCGTTTTTCTTAATTTTTTTTTTTACGCTCGAGAACACGTCGGACTACAACTCGTATGCGATTCGGCGCGTATTTATGTGACCAGTCATATCTCAATCTCAATGCGCCGTCGCGCGCGCGGTCGTAAAACAGTGCGATGTATGCGCAAAACATTCCGTCGCGTATGCACGCATTAATGCGTAGAAGCGTGTCTACGATCGGACGATAAATTTACGATAATCGGTTGCTTGTGATAACCCGCTAGAACTTCGCTCGTCGCGAAAATTGGAAAAACTGCGGAGTAGAAAGTTTAGCGCGATCGTTATTCTAACTTTGCCGCTTGCAATATAAATTATCGGCTCCGAAAAAAACCATTGTCCCATTTCGAGTTATTGATTTCTAATAGTATTCATTCATATATAATTCCCTTTTATTCGTTATCAATAACTAATATTATCGATTTTATCTGATATATGCATATCAAACCTGTAGTATATCACAAATTCAGACGTAACACACCGTCCTCCGTTGATCATAGTTTTCTCCGTCCGATGAGCGCCACTGTGTATAAGCAAGACCGCAGCCTCTCTCTTTCTTTCTGCTTCTCATTCGTCTTCCACCGCTCATCCGTGACACTCATTCGGTTCGGATTCATATAGTTGTGTGCGCGCACTCTCCTGCCTCGCTGAATAATTCTACCGAAGAGGTAGACGGCGCTTACTCGATTACGGTGCAAATCTAACCGGGCTCCGTTTGAGAAAAAGCAGCGAATCGCGTTATGGCTTGCACGAGCTTGTTCGTAAACACACCCCGAAATGTCACTCACCTTCTCGTAAGTGTCCATGCGAGTCCGCTGTAACCCGACGTAGACCCGTCACCATTCACGTCGTAAGCAGAGCATGAAAAGGACGAAGAACATATGTACACACCTGCATTTGTAGAAAGAAAAAAATATATAAATATATATATGTACATGTATATTTTTCATATGTATATTTTTCTTTATATAATATATGCATATATATAAAAGCATCTCTCTCGATATGTATGTGTGAGTTTGACGCGTTGAAAAACGTAGTCTGATATCATGACGCGATGTATTCGATCTGACCCGACCCGGTCTTAAGATTTTCCGGATCATTCGACATCCTGCGAGTGGATGCCGAGAACCTTGCGACCCAATCGGCAGAAACGAGTCGCGCGAGCGATCGATACCGTCGATTTTACTATCTTATCGGTTATGCGACCGCCGTCGTCGTTTGGTTTTCCGCTTCAGAGACACTCGCGATCGCAATCACGATTGCGCATGTGCATACGGTTTTTATGGGCCTCGGATAGTTTGGAGTCATTGACCTGTGCATAATATTACCTCTCTCGACTCCATAAGGATTCCTCGAGATTTCGTAATTGTCCAAACAAATGAAACGCAGCAGCAGGTGCGACAGATTAATTTGAATTTTAATAATCGCTTCGCACGCCGCGAATGAAAGTAGATTGCAGCGAAACAAAACGCCGACGGCATTATTGTTCGAGTTCCACCATATAATTTTCTTTTATAGGTGAGAAGCTAAGAAATGAAAATTTACTTGGAAAATTTCTAATTACTTTGAAGGCAAAGTGATCACAGATTTTATCGAATAAATTTTATGCGCGGTTTAAAACTGCAAAAGATTAAGTGTGAAAACGGAAATGATAAAATTTACCGACAATTACTTGACGATAATATGGCGATAATGCAGTACTAGTATCTGAGTTATTTCTATCTTGGAAGAAAATCTCTTCTAAATATAAACAGGTAGTTTCAAACACACCTGGCACTGCCGAAGGTCTTCACACAGCAGGTATACGTTCTGGGAAACAAGTTAAGCCTGCTCGCTCCTTTGTAACAATACACTGGTGATAAATGATTCATTTATCACCAGTTTTTTTTGTGCTATTCGAAAAATTATTTATCGCCGAAAGTTCCGAAAGCAGCGAAGGGAAAAATTAATTAATGGAGCTTGAGAAATTATATTATCCGAGATTTTTCCTTTCAAAGCGAGTGCAATGGGATTATTTATTTTGTTATTCGATCTTCATTTCCTGGATCATACAGTGGCAAACAGAACATGTCTTTAAGGAGTTATTTAAACTCAAATTTATCGTCGCACCTTCGCCGTTCTCGTTGTATCACCAATTCGTTATATAATGACTTGCTGTATTTCTTCTCATTCAGTGCGCTCGTGGATCGACAACCGCTGAGCCAAAGAATGCATAGCTTCGAAGCTATCTTGACAGTTAATTTCCTGAGTGGCAGCTGCATGTATACAGCGAATAATCGAATACATATACGCATTACCGTACGTCGATTTCATATACGCCGGAACCTATGCGCATTTTAATTAAGAAAAATGTGTATGTATATATATATAATGCTTATTTATGGCATATGTATGATATTTGCGGAACCATCCGTAGCTGACGATTCCATCGAATCGATACATACATCTCATGTATTAATATTAACGAAAACAATTTTATATTTCGTAACTTGTACAATGCAGCTGTTATGAAATAAACGTAAAAAGTATATCGCGTAATATTGTGGGATAACGGGAGAATCGGTAATCATGTGATAACAAATAAAATTTCAACGGCACAGTTATAATCAATACCGTACGGATAAACGTGATGCTTCATAATATTATTAGCGAACGAGTTAATGAGTTTTTCGTTGCGTTCTATCGCGAGCTCCCGTTGCTCATTCAGTAACGCAACGAATAGTTGTCCGATCCCGATCACGTTTGCGTGTAAGCGGATTTAGCAGCCTTTTGTGACAGTAGCGCTTAAGAAGATTATGATAAAACAATGTACATGTCAGAACGAGTGGCGGAGAAATGAAATCTGTATGACGGAAACAGGGCTGCAGGTAATTCGATGCGCGATTCCATTAAAATTGTATTTTCCATCCGGCATCCATTCACGTCCAACCGGCCGGTCAATATGCTTTGAAGTGCACAGAGGCAGTTTCGGGTGAAAAGAAATTCACCGATTTTTGTATGATCAGTGTCATTTATTATGCAATTTTGACAACTGCAGCGTCGAAATGAAAGCGAGGTAAAGCGATTCTTTCCCCGTGCGCGAAAGCCCCGCCAAATGAGAAATAAATCCGCGCGAAAATTGTATAATGTCGAACGAAAAATATTTTGTGTACGCTAGTTTTTTCTGCATCTTCTTTCGTGCATTTGCGGGAGAGAATTTATTTCTCTTAGCCAGCCAGCCAGATTTTCCTATGTTTTACTTTCAAATTAAAAGGGAGGAAGATCTGACAAAGCGGTTTCAAATATGAATAATTCGTAAAACATAAAGATTATATGTATATAGATTATATGTATATAGAAGATATAAGATAAGATTATATGTATATAGAAGCGACAGAGCCTTATCTATATATAGAAGTGAAAATACTAACTGTAAACCTAAAGCGTCACGATGCTCTGTGCCCGCTGCAGAAGAGGATATATATTTTTAACACACTTCTCTCAAAACATCGCCGGAGTTAGTTCGTCGTTTATACGTATATTCTCGCGTTAAAAGCTGCTGTTTTCTGGAGTAGTTTTATCACGTAATTTCGTGCTCTGCAGTAAGATAACGCTGAGTATCATAAAATACATTTGGAGAAAGCTTGAAAAGTCATTAAGAGTTTCGAATAGTAACTTCGATTTGTGAAGAATATTTCTGTAAAAATATCATTAAATTCTTTGCAAGGATGCACCTTCTTCACAAAACAATATAGTTATTTTATAGTATCTGAAATCATTACTGTGTCTAATGCTTTCTCGATCGCATCTATCATTAAGCTTACAATTTATGCAGTTATTCTATGTTTTTGAATTATGAAAAAATATTATTCTTATGATTTCGATAATGAGAGCTCTTGAATATTGATCATTTTAGTAAGTTTAATTCAGCATAGTATGTATGTGTGTATTTTATAACATAGAGAATATTATATAGAATATTTTATCAAAGTATAGGATGCATGTGTATACATCGGTGTATACACATATATGTACAAGAGTCTCAGAAAAGTTTGTGAAGTTGACACGAAATGCGAATTTTTATAAAATAGAGAAGAGAGAAAAGAAGACGAAAGGAAAACAGTAAATAATATTATATTATATTTATATTATATTTATAGACAAATGTGAACAAATGATGAAAAATTAGAGTCCATATATAATTAAAAAAATGCACTTAAATGCACTAAAAATGCTGATGAAATTTTTTATTTATTTTTAATTTTTTTTTGCAAAATGAACGAAAAACTATTTATGAACAAATATTATATTATTTATGAACAAATGTAGACAAATTGTGGATAATCAAATGCCACATAAATTTTGTAAAAGTTTGTTTTTCGAGGTTGCAACTTTATACCTGTCTCAAGAGTAATCCAAACCAACCATGATTACGCTGAGTGTTGAGGAAAAATCCTCAAACTGGGATATGCGATGGCTCGGGTGCAAATGGGACAGCAGCACGACCCTGAGCGGATTAATAACGTGGAAATTACGTGGGTCTAAAACTCTCTCCCGCAGTCTGTAACAAAATCAGAACGTCGAAGATTGGTCTGCCCTGAGCGATTACGACAGAGGGGAGAGAAAGAGAGAAAAAGAAAGAGAATGAAGGAGATGGGCGATAGAGGGTGAACAGGAAGAAGCAACGTAGAAAGAGAGAACGGTTCCAAGCCCGGGCCAATCCAGCGCAGGGCAGGCTTTGACGATAATTACGTCATAAAAAAATAATAGCTCGACCGGTTTCGCGCGGGTATACGTATATTACTGTGGGGCTCGCGAGAGATCGCTTGTGCGTCGTAAAGAAGAACGGCTTTTCTCACATGGCACCGACCGATCGTCGCCGATCATTCACCGTGCGGAATACCGTTGCCAACGTTTCACAATAACATTTCGGTCTGCGTTTACCGCGTTAACGACTATAAAAGACTTTGAAGATACTAAATAACACATTTGGCAGTACCATTCATAACATTATGAATGTCGTAATGCACAAAAAATATTAGCGCAATCTTGCTAACACCGAAAATATGAGGAAAGGTACAAACTAAAATTTCTCTTTATTTCCGTAGAATATATAAATGACTCTATGTCGCGAGAGATATTTCAACTCGACTGTTATGCCTTTCATATCTTTTTACTTGAATATTTTTAAGCATTAAGCATTCTGCTTGTGAGAGAGAGAGAGGCTGTATTTTTATAAAAAAATAAGCATGTCCTTTCTGAGAAGATTACTGGACACAAAGCTTCTCCTTAGTTTTCTTGGACCTCGCACGATCGCTTCCTCCGCTTATATGCGCTCTCTACACATCAGTTGCATTGCCGGTGGCCAACGTTGAAGAAACCCACGCGTATTCCACGTGCATACCAAAGTAATGCCCAGTGTTCCTCAAACTATTCGATATGGCAAACCAACAAGCAAGCTTATCGTAAATCTAGAAAGCTTGAAAAGCTAAGAAATTGACGAGAAGTCTGCAGAGTTTCTCGTCACAATAAGCAGTCACGGGCTCACGAATAATTTTATTGACAATGTTTTCAATATTTTTCTCAATATTATGCGAATTATCATTAAGAGTTGTATCTAAAATAATATAGGTGGATAATGAAGTTGTTTTCTTTCATGTGCGGTATTCGCAAAACGAAAAATACAATGGCCATGGTCCATTGAATGTTTAATTTTACAAATCAAGAACCATAAAGGTTTATCTCACATATGTCGCTACTATGTTCTTAAATCGTGAGTTAATTGAGAAACTCGACCGGTGTGCCGATTCGCTCACCGTTTCGCCACTTTGCGTAGTACTGATTTAGCCCACGTAATCCTGTTCTCGAGCCAGCCGGCGACCGAGCGGGCGTGCGAATGAATGGGCGAGCAAGCCCGCTAGAGCATGTATGTATGTACGTAGCGCCGCAGAGCCTTAGCCGCGACCTAGGAGTGACAGGAAATCGCCGGTTTAAATTAGAGACAATAACGTACCGCGAAGAGCCGCACGGTTACACGGATACGCACACCCGGGGTAGAGAGCACCGGCGGCGGATTACGATGGCGCACAGCTGCAACCGCGGTAATAAGCCCCCTTGCTAATTTGGTTCTCGACACGGTACAGCGCCGAGATATACCGAGAGAGAGAGAGAGAGAGAGAAAGAGAGAGAGGAAGCCCTCCACTAATTCTGCGGCCCCTTTAGTCGTTTTTACGCCACTGCCGTTGTCTTACGTAAACGGTGCGACGACCCGCATATCCGCGGTTCCGCCGCCGCCTATTTCCTGCAGACGACACGCTCGGAACGTAGGTAGCTGGGGCGTGTTTTTAATCCGGTACAGTAGCACACATTAAGTAATATAGCAAAATTATTAATTGCGCTATCCAGGAAGTCGAGAGGAGGCAGTAGGTGGTACAGTGAGCCTCCGTACTATGCTAATATATTGCAAGTGTCATTAACATATTATGCTAATTCATGGACGGGACCGCAGTTTTATTTTACCTTCAAGCTTATACATATATGTGTTTGGTATATTGAATTGAAACCAAGAGAAAAAAGTTCTCGTATATATATATATATATATATATATATATATATATATATATATATATATTATATGAGCATGACTTAATCAAATATTGAAATTATAATAAGGACGATATTCTTATATTCCGCAATTTTGAGTGGATTAACATATTTGAATAAAAAGGAGGAATATATGTTATACCATTAGTGCTCAGTTTGTATAAAACATACAAAAATCTTTATATTATCGATATTTGCATTGATAGCTTATATTACATTGCAAAAAATTATACATCCACAGACATACAACTACTTTAATATAATCTTCTCAAGAATATTCGCTTTATTTCTCCTGTGCATTTTTATTGCCCACAGTGGAGCATCATCGCTGTGATAAATTTCATCGTTTTAACGGAACAAGAACTGGAAATATAAATTTGAAATGATTGTGTATGTGTCGGCACTGCACAAAATAAAAATATCATGGAAAAAAAGAACGACCCCAAAAAGTGAAATATATGATATAAAAACAAAAAGACCAACAATAACATGGAGTTTTGAAGACAAACAATAAACTGCATGAATTTAAAGTAAAACTTGATGAGATTTTCTAAGTAAATAAAAAGAAGTATTTTAATTATGAAAAGTTTTAATTTAAGTTATGGAAGATCTTTCATATAACATTTCGAGTAATCTTTTTTTACTTCTTTGAGATCTATATTATATAACGTTTCAACTGAAGGTAAAGTTACGTCAAGAACATTGATTTATTATATTTCAGAATTCTGCTCTCGAAAGCAATGAAATTGATCACAGTCGATCATTGTATAACGGAAACGTACAATTGTAATGGCACGATGAAATGAAATCGGCCAAGGTGTTCTACGTTAACGCACATACACACATACACCTATATGTACACATGAGATAGTGGAGATATGCGCACATACACACGTGCAAGTGAGGTGCCGTCAAACTCGGCATTGTTCCCGAGCGAACGGGTTACGTGTTCACTTAAAGAAGTTTCATGTTATTTCTGGAGTACACGTAATATTCGTCCTCAGTGTATGCGAGACGCCGTCTTTACAATCTATTCGTAGAAGTAAAATGTGTATAAACTCTTGTATTTTCAATTCTTCGTACGTAAACGATATGTTTTTAGTGTTGTTCAATGTTATCATAATTATCTTGATTTGCTTTCGTTTTCGAAAATTTGGTCTTCTCCTTAAGTCCTTAAGCAGACTGCATTGCAGATAGAAATCACGATTGTGTGTGTGGGAGATTGGGACTTGACCGATTGCAATCCGCTGTCAACCACGAGCATGACGTAACCGCCTCATCCTCATTGTCCCAATCCGAACGTCCAATACGCAACCACGGTGCAGCAATCCCCGATGCAGAGTCTGATACGGGCTTTACGCGATACCGCGGTTAACATGGGGTAACGGGATGGCGATCGTTGCCGGCCATGAACCATGCTTTTTGGCTTCAGCGACTTGGAGCTTTGCGGGGAAATAAACTTTCCCGCCGGGCGGCGTTTAAGTTATTACGTGATCACGAGAGTGATGGGAGAAGTTCCTTCCTCGGTGAGAGCGCGTCGTTGAGGCGGTTTTTTTTATCCTGGGTTAATCTCAGCGGCATAAAGTTTATTTCTAATTTACGGCAGCGCCTCGCGTTCCAGACCGATTGCATGCGTGCGTACTTGCAAAAAATTCGCGTGTGAAAGCACAAAAGCTCGTTAGAGTACATAAATTTCTGCATCGACTTTACAGGAGAAAATATGACTTTTCGGCACGTATCCACTTTACTTTATCGAGATCAAATTTTTAATGTTTCTTTTTTCGCTCAGTTTGTTTTTCACGAACGACCGGAAAACTAGCGTGCGGATAATTTAAATAATAAATATTAGGTCACAGTGAAACAACTTCTTCGATAATCATTATCGGGAATTCTCGTATCCGCTGGCAAGATTCGCGGTGGCGCGATAATTGGTTCAAGAGAAAAGAACCATTCACGGTCGGACCGCACTGCCAATTATTCATGCTCGTGTCTGCCGACCGATACGCGTGATTAATGATAAAGGAGTACGCTCGACGGTAGACCACCTCGATTTCTCGCAGGTTCCGCACTCTTACGAGTCTTTGATAGCATAGGGCTACTGTAAAGGGAAATATAGATATTGAAAGTACATAATCGCATATGACCGAGTATATCGCGTTATCGAGCAAATTATAATGAAGAATAAATTTCAATATAGAGCGATACCAGTAACAGGCAGTCTGAATTTCCATATTTTTATTGAATAATGATTGTTGAACACGTACTAAGTTATTACACAGAATATTCGATAATTAATTATGTATGTAATCAGAATAATTTCCTACGAGCATAATTCGTTTTTCTCATATAATTTTGGCGCTTTTCAAAATTTTCCATGAATCAATATTTTCGAAACAAATTCTATCGCGTTACAGTACAATCTGCTACTTCAATCGAGATTTAATTATGCGTAATGACGCGACGAAGTGTTTCGGGAATAAAACACGATGCGTTGACGACGCCTTAATGTCCTTTCTTTTACGCGCCTGCTATCGCGTCGAAACGTGATACTTAGCGCAGCTTTTGCCACTCGCGGCGGTAAAAGAGCGAGAGAACAGATCATGTGGAAGCTGTAGATCCTCGCGTCCGTCGGCTTCTCGCGATAAAATTGCGCGCGAGGCTATATTGCTGCGAGTCATGACAGCAACGGCGTGGAATCCGGCGAAGCTGACCGTGCGCGCCGACCCAGCTCTCCGACTGTAATCCACTATCATTACTGACATCACAGAGGGCTCGTTAGTCTCATTTATATTCACGTTCTTCTCCGTTGCAACTTATATCTCGCAAAGGAGGAAGTTAGAACACCGGCCCGTCTCGTGTGGTCCGTGTTGCGCGCCGGGCAACGTCCTACCTTCTCGCCGCAAAGCTGACGGGGCACTTTTAATTCCCGTTCGTGCATCTTGTCTCGCCGTTGACAGTTTTTAAACGGGTTGTTAACAGACTTGTCGGCCAGTAACTTAATTCACGAGAGTTGATGGCTGCTCTTTGAAACATTATGAATTTCGACAAGAAACTCGATATAAATGCAGTCGTGATTTATCGGTACTGATAAGATTATCGGAATTGGACGCTATATTGGTACGTTACATTTTTTTAAAGACGATAATCAGTGTTACGTCACTAATTGTATACGTCAGGAAGATGTATTATCTGATAATCTCTACTAAATAACTTTGAATGATGAAACTGCACGTCACCCTTCGGATGAAAGCACGTATCACTACAGGCAGAGCGCAGGACGCTCAGCAGCCATAATTCAGTACAAGCGCGTAGGGGCTCACGCACGCGGAAGTTTGATTATTCCGCATTCTCCATCGTCTGTGCCGCTGCCCCTTTGTATTTCACCCTTCGAATTTCCCCGAGGTTTGGACTATAATTGGTTGAGCGCTCTGGAAAGTCGATTATCTGACGCGAATGTTTCGACCGTGATAAAACCGGTGAATTTGTAGAATTTTATCTCTGTCACAAGCAGCGGATTATCGCAAATGTCGCCGTTATCTCGGAATGCTTATTACAGAAATTACGAAATCGCGTTCAAGACTTATGCGCCTTAAACGCATTTCTCAGTAGCGCATCGCGATTACATTTAAATGTATCTTTTCACGATACGGTACGACCCGGCCGGCATATTACGTTAGTATGTGGAATTATCGCTTTTAACGGCTTCTCGTTTTAAATAGAATCTGCTTATCTTGTTATAAACACGATTTCACGATACAAGTATGGGTAAATGATTATGCACGCAATGTGCGTCGTAAAATGGTTTGCAGTCGACCGTCGTAAGTTTTTCTCGCGTCGTTTGTCATTGTCGCAAGCTGCGAAACTATGTTGCCGTCCCCTGAGATTCCGAAGAGCGGAATTACGTTCCGACTTTGCGAAGCGGGACTTTTCCACGCTCCTATTTTTATCGTCGGTGCGTTGGACCTCGCGAAGGTCTCGTTTATTACCAAACCACCCTCGTCGTAGCGATCGCCGTCCCGTAGGGGTGCTGCGGACCCCATCGGATGACTCATCTCGCGTAGTTCTATTACCGGGGGCGGCAGTAAAGACGCTCCCTAACGACAGCGCGTCGCGATGCATCCCTGATACGCAGCGAAACGGAATTACGAAGCGCCGGCGCATCGCGCTTCTGTTTCGTTCCCTCCTTTCCATGCTGTCAGTATAATTTTCGTGTCCGCGTTTGAGAAATTATAACGTCAGAGGAAGAAAAATGAAATTCGTTATCGGAACGCGTCAGATCGAGACAGGGAGGCTGCAACGACGGTTAACTGTGACCGGCCCAACAACACGGTTCCGGTACACACGGTGGATGGTGTACGGTTTCCGCTTTATGTACTTCGTGGTTACCGAGCTGCTCGTACCCGCAAGTACCTCCCCCTCATTCTGCCCTATGTGAGCCTATTTCGCCACCGTCAGTCCGGCTTTGTTGCACGAAACGACAAAAGCGTTTTGTTCGACGAGCGTACTCCTCCCCCTCTCACGCCAAGTTTATTATAATGTGTGCTGTATGTACGTGTCACCGCCTGACGCCCGCGCTGCGACTATTCGCCATTTTCGGAAGGCGACAGATGCGTTTTCTGTTCGACCAACATACGTAAGATACGGAGCCCCGCAGCCTCCGACACCGATTCGTGTCTGTGAAGTTAACATCTTTGTTGTTTGAGCGAAATTGGCGTTTCATTCCAAAACTTTCTGTGGGTATATAGTTTTGATGCAATGTCGCTATCGTTTCAAAATACGACATACTGTTATACATGTAAGATGGAAATATAATTATCATTGATGACGTTTATTTAGTTGGGAGTAATCAAAATGTTTTTCTTAAATTATATTATTTTTACTTTCGGGAGAAACATAGTACGCGGAAAAATATCTTCACATTTTTGTATTTTTTGTCTTTAATATGTCAATATCCTTCAAAGTTTTGGCTCATTTTCTCGATACATGAAGAAGGACGGTCTTAACTAATTTCTCACGGATACCCGACGCAGCGTCTGCAGGATCTCCGGCAGTTTTGGCAATGCGCCAGCGAGAATGCCGGAAACGTGGTTAATTAATTACCTTCGACATGCCAGAATTTCACGATGAGATGCCGCTGTGCTCCATTCTCCGAGAACTGCGATCGATTCCCACCATACTTAGAAACCATCGTTCGCTAAGTCTTCGACAGGATGTTATCGGCGGGGCTTAATTGGCGCATGCTATAAAATTAACTAACAGAATTTATTATATTCGATTTTAACAATTCAGGCGTACGCTAATAGCGAGCAAACTCGATCGTGTTGTTCTCTTGCTCATATCATGATTTATATCTAATAAACACGGTCGAATTTATCGATGGTGCATAATTGATAAATGCTCGCGCGTGAAACTTAGAACCACGAGTACGCGCGACTAATAAAACATTCATCATTTAATTTTCCTTGTCAGTCTCTCGCCCTGCACCGTCTTGGCATAAGGTATTACATTACCACGTGTTGTTCATTTGCCAGACGCGACGAGCATTTCTATGAAGGGTTATCTTATCGTGGCCACGCGTATCGAGTCGCTTGCAACTTGATTAGCTTGGTTTGGCTTGTTACCGGAGACGTTCTCTATATATATTTATGGCGACTGATAGCGAAGGCGCCATATCGATAGTGAGAATCATGATTATTACCTTCGGCATTTTTTAAGCCGTAAAATTTATAGGTATGATATACCGATATACTATATGGTATTTTTATCAGATGCATGTGTTAAAAATTAAACTATACCTAACATTATTCTATGCTTCTATTTATCTACAATATATAATAAGGCGGTAAACTTGGAAATTAAAAGAAAGCGCGCTTGAAATTACGTTATAATAAAAAATATTAAAGAAATATTACTTGGAATTTATAGATATAACGTGAAATCCGAGACTTTACAGTGACATAGATCTGTTTTATGTTAGGGAAGCCTACCATGCGCGCTTACGAATTGCTAAGATTTCGTTCTTTTCTTCAAGATTTTTGCGTGTAAATATTTTGCATGCCATACGTGAGCCGTTATTAAGTCTTAGATTTAAATCTCGCTTTGTTTCATACCGACAAGGTCACCGTTTTGTAGTGCGACCGCAATTCGCCACTGACTTGTGAGTTTTACTTTTAGGTCGAACGTGCCTTCGCCGTCTTCACCTTCGTGGGCGGGGAGGGAAAACTGTGGGTTCAAGATCTCATGATAAACTTGTAATAAACTTTATGCGCTCTCATGTTTCTTACGCCGTGGGCAATTTCACTGTAACTGCCGACCAGCTTCGTAAATGGTTCCGCGGAAACGTGGCGCGTGCATCCCCGGTATTCTCGATTCATTCGCCGATGTCACGACGATCGAATTGACGCGGTACTCCGAATGTGGGATTATCGGGTTATGGCCGAAACGTGTTATTCGAGCCGTTGATATTACGATTGCCTGAGGTAGCGAACCGCGTGCACAAGCAATAAGAAACCGCGGTACTGAAACGATGCTAATTATTTCGGCAGGAAGCGCGGCCGTCTGCGTATTCATGATATACGCATAACGATACGCCTATGAGTTTCGCAGCGTTCGTGATTACTCCATAATTACTCGACTAACTAATATTATAATACGACCGATATTAAAATGGAAATGGCACGAGCAATAATCCTGCATTGTATTATTATTGGTATGCCCGCTGACCTACATCGCGCGATCGCATTTGCGTCGGCACGTTTTCATGGTTCGGATTATATTGCGAGCGATCACTCCCCCGCGTTATCTCAATTTATCCCGGTATCGCAGACGTGCTGCGAATGAGTCTTTTAACACGATGGCTCAATAAGAAGCTCCGCAGCTCAACGATCGCGGGGGTTTATAACGCATTCGCGCTAGGTAAAAGAACGCGCATAAAAAATAAATATATGTTTTTTTTTCGAGTCCTTACAAATCCAACCTAAATGTGGCACTAAGCTGCTCACCCACTCGAAATCTACCCGACGAAAGAAGCGGTGTAACTGCTGCCTCGAAGGAACAAAGTTATCTCGTTTCGCTGCAAATTGCCTGGTCCGCGATGGTGCGAGTTCGTTCTGAACCATACAGAGAGTAGCTCGAGTGTGAGACGTCGGTGGACACCATCGAGTTACCACGAATACACTAATCTCAATTCCGTATAAGAGGGAGGGATTATACAGGTTCCCCAATTTTCAGAGCCTTGAGGCTTATATATACCACCTAGTACTCTCGTACTTTTAACCTGCTTATTACCAACTTTTGGGCATGTTGCCTGAAATGGGGCCTCCGTAATTTCTGTTCGGCGTAACGTACGACCGAAATTTTCTCCGGTGATTACACACGCGAATCGTGTGAGATAAGTATAATCTCCAAGCAGTACAGGGAGAGCTCTTGCGTCTCAAGAAATTTTCTTGCGAATATTTTACTTTCCGTGTAATATCTTTTACTTAATGTATCTAAATTTCCATTAAAGACTTGTTTGATAATATGTTTTATTTAAAATTTGAAAACTGAAATATATTAATTTTTTTAGTTTTTGATTAAAATTAATTTTAATCAAATAATAATTTTATCAATTTTTTAAGAAATAAATTTGTTATACTTGAGCGATATAGTATACCGGCCTAAAACAAAAAAAAAAGTTAATTAAACAGCAGTATTTTAATGCGTGATTTATAATTACAATTATATTTAGATCGATTGATTTTATAAATAAGGTTCTATAGATCAAATACTCATTAGACGGGCGTTACAATACACTACCTGTCTCTTTAATGTATTTATCATGGAATATTCAGGTATTTGCGGTATATCTACTGACGTATTTACAAGAGGAAATGCGTGCTGGTTGAATGGTAATTAATATTAACGTGCGACCACAACATAGCGTGCCAGTTCGGCGAACCAATCCGGGAAGCAACCCTATTGTAACAGAATATCTCTCTCCACATGTAGGCACTATTCAGATTCACCGATTCTGTGTCTGTAAATGTGTATAGTCTTTCTACTATGGCTCGTTATTTGGGTATTTGTCTGATCTAGCACTTGAATGAAACCGAACCGGGCGTACCGCTTGATTCTGCATTCCACTAATGCAAGCTTCGTGACTCGATTAACACAAACATCAGTAACTAGCAATATGACTTGAATTAAACGATTGCGTTAGTTTGAGGCAATTACATTTTTAATTTACGTTATTCATGCATTAGGCGAAACGATTTTTTAAATCATCTTTTTAATCGTTATGTGAGCATTTCGATATGTGAGCAATCGATATTTTTCTTTATAGTTTAATATTCCATCAGTTCAGAGTAGAACGATTTCTTATAAATTTCAATATAGCACATCTCGATCATCAACGGTCGTCAAAGTTCTCACTTTAACTGTCGGTTTGTAACTTCAAGTCCAGCCGTTACGGACAGATTTGCTTTCACACGTAATAACGCAGTCCGAGCGTAGCCATTTGCTCTACAACCCTCTAGATATATACTCGAGAGCTCTTGTAGGCACTTCGTCGAAGTCTCCGCAAATATAATTTCATGATCTAAAGTCGCTCCGCAAACGACCACTTCATCAAGAAATTACGCGTGGGTAGTTTCGTCTAATAGTTTGCTGGAGCTGACGCGACGAACTGAAAGATGCGGAAGAACATTTTGCGCGAACCTGCGATATCGCGATCAGTTTATCACAATATCTCAATAATGAATGTCGCGTCACGGTATTATAAGATGTGCACGTATATGCAACTTAGCTTTTATAGACAAAATAATAGTCTAATTAATGAAGTCACAATTCCTAAAAATTGCAAGGAATAAAGATTAGACGAGAGACTTTTAAATGTTGGATCAAAAACCATACCCACTGTAAGTTGGTTCGATGTAGGTTCTAAAAAGCTCTCGCAGCACTTCACGGAAGGATGAATTGGCTGGAGAAGGGAGAGCGCCGATTTAATGTCTACTTCAACTACTACTATCTCATTAAGCTCTCATGTATACCGTATTTTCTATTTCTCGAATAAGAAAACGGAAGGAGGAGACAACGAGATCGCTTCTTGTAAAGGTAGCGTCGCGTACTTACGCTCGTTTCTGAGAGAGCAGGAAACAGAGATAGTAATCACGAACGTTTTCTGTGATACTCTTCCTTAACGACGAAAAACACTGAGCGTAAAGATTTGATATCGTATACATAATGCCAATTTATGTAAAATTTTCGTTGATTTCACGTTATGACTCTAAATTTTTATTTTTCTATGAATAGAACTATGAAAAATGAATTACGCAAAAAATCTATAACGGATATATCATATTTAAACAATGAAAAATTTGCAATTAAATTACGAATTATGTTTAAGTAATGCGAATTTAAATTTTTTTCCGCAGCACTTATTTATTTAAATAGTCACGCTTAAATTTAATTAATTCTATTTATGTACATTATCATTAATAATTTCATGCTAGCAAATGCGAAGAATATTACTCGAAATTACAGAATTTTTGTCCTATTTAGACGCATACATTAATTTAGAAAGCTAAATTTTTCAATGTTATTTGTACACTTTATTGTCAATTTCACTTACTATACCAATTTCGTGTATTATAATAATAGTTTTGTTGACTTTGAATCATTAGCATCCTTATCGTTATCCTTCTCGTACATATTGCCTGTTCGTGTCAGGGTAAAATTTTCGCTCTGACGCTTCCTCGTTGCTAATTCCTTATCTGGAAGAAGGCTACCGCGCTTACGTGGCGGAGATTTACTAACGCCGCGGCGAACGGCGCCACATTGCAGCTTGTGACGAATGAGGCGTATTACGCGCTAGAGGTAGATTTTGCATTGCAAAAGCAACGCGTATTCGCGCGAGGCACGATCGGTGACTGTCTCGTGTCCCGAAGCGCCATAAGTCGTCGGGCGTTTCTGTTCTCGCGTGATGTTTCTCGCCAGTCTCTACGTGCTGGTAAATAATTGCGGAGCGCCGGACGGGCTTACAATGGGACCGTAACAGCTGCCTCGACGCTTTCTTTCCTTCCGCTTCTTCCGCTCGTGCTTTCCCCTTCGTCCAGTTTCATCTTTATGTAGTTCTTAATTCCGTTATTAATGTTTGACTCTTTGCAATCCGAATTTTCTCCTACGAATAAATCAATATTAAATGTTTCATTCTCATTAATTTTATGATAAATATGTATAGCATTGCTGGTAATGAACTTTAGCGATATTCAATCATCATATTCCGCACTGAATATAATCCAATGCAACAATCTACCATATATTATGTGGGTAATTTTGTGGAGCGTCCATATATATAATTTTCTAATTATAATTCTGCAAATATTTGAAGAATAATTGTCGCGAAGTCGCGAAGAAATCTACTATGCCGAGTTTATTTTGATACAAGATTGCAAAGGTTAAAAATAATGATTTTATGAAATAATAATTTTATTTATGCAGACCAGTTTTCCAATTGAGATATTCTAGTATTGATTATTCTTACTTTTAATAAAAATATCTTAATAGAAAATTACTTATTCAATTTTTAAATAGATCTTGATAATTAATTTTGCTTGAGAATTGTACGATAAATACCTAACAATGGCAAATGCGAAAAAAGAGCAAAGTAAGTTTCAGGCGAATGTCTTCGTTTACCTGCTCTTACTTGAGAGGATGTATTGTCACGCTCGTGCCATAGTAGACAGACTTTCATTCCTGCGAGTTGCTTGTTTCATCTCCACAGAAATTCAAGAAAGCTCAGGCTATCTCAAATTGCGAAAGCTGTATGCGCTACCTCGCTGGAGCTCAAAGGAAGAATGTACTGTAACAGTCTCTTGAAATATTTATCTTGAGATCGTACAAAAGCGAGAAGATACGGTGACCGATTTTTTCAAATGTTGCACAACGATTACGATGTCAATAAGAGAAATATATGCCTAATCAAATGTTCAATGGAAACAAGTATGTGTTATTTTTTTATCTATTTGAAATGCAGTTCTTATAGCGGTTTGCTTGTAAGAATACGATATAAGCAATCGTAATACCATAATTATACACATTGATTCCTTCAATGTGGATTCCTTCGCACTATACATGGTCATTGAATATCGCTAGGATTAGTTAGTTACTAGTAATACTATGTTTATCGATCCAAGGAATTATCGAATCACCATAGGTGCAAACATCTCGACTTATGGTAATTAATCACGCAATGTTTGATGTAATTATGCTATATCTGCATCGTTGATGACACGAAATTTTATTGCCTTTGATATTTATTAAATTTGATATTTATTAAAAATTAATATCAATTTTGTCATTCACATATCACACAATTCAAAAGAATTTATTAATTTGAGTGATGCAACAAACGTAAAAAATTGTGAAATTTGTCGTACAAATAAAATTTATCCATTTTAACATTTCTATTATTAGTTAGTATACGAACATATTGATTAAATTGTGTGGTGAATGGTATTGTATTCTTTTATGACTTTTGTAGAATAACTTATTATTTCGATATTTAATGTTTTTATAATATTTAATATTTATAATTGAATATTTCATATTTAATTGGAATATTTATTATACCTATATTGAAACCAGGAAACAATACTGTCCTCTTAAGAAAAAGTAGAGCAGAATGTATAAAAGAATATTGAAATTTTATATTTAATACGATATTCGTGATAAATGTCGTGATTTAATAAACTGTCTCTTAAAAATATCATAGAGAAATTTATTGTATTTATCACGTAATTAGAGATAGATCTATAACTCTTACAAATCTCATACTACAGGTCGTGATATCTTTGTTAACACCCTCGTTACTCTCGCGAAACTCGAATAATCTTCAGGACACATAAAAGGACGACCAATTATCACACCAATTATCTAACCGGTTTCTGCTTCTGCGTGTGTGTTTGGCCGCGTGAAAGATACAGAATTGTTGCGCTTTGATAGCTGTATTAATTAAACAAGAGAAGACCGCGTGAATTCGCATATAACGTCCGAATTTGCTGCAAATTCCCATGGAAGCGCCACCGCCGCCGCCGGTGGTGTCGATCGGTTGGCACTAACAATGCTCGGTGGTCTCTATATACATACATCGGTTTACTGCGAATTGTGTGCGTATATGGAAGGGCTCCGCTCCCCGCAGCGGTCGAATAGGCGACGGACAGATTGATAGCCGCTTGTTTGTCGGTAATGCGTCGTGTTACTCAAAATTTACATGGGATGCGATTAGAGCCATTTAACTATACATTACCACGGGCGAATGGTGTGAGTTTTCATGTCGCAATCGTTTACGGGGCCACGAAACAGGGTACCTGCAGCTTTTCGCATCACCAATCTTTTCTCTCACCTCTTGATCGACGCGAATCTGCGAGAGCAGAGAGCGAAATCGTGGCGAATTCTCGGCATCTCTCGCGTACTCTCGGTCACGCCTCGGTCGATTATCGCGATTCGTTCGATACGTAACACCGTAACGGCGGTGCGGTCGCTGCAACGCGAGATCGCGGCGTCAGCGGGCGCTTAGAGGCAAGCCGGAGCGACTTAAAGAGGGAACGTAAATCGCCATTACGTGGCCAGCATGCGATCCGTTCTGCATCCACGGCGTCAGGTACCGAGAGTCCGGGCTTACACACGTATACGCGCCCATTATGCGAGCGTATCTAGCCGTATGCCCGAGCAAAGTGGATATCCCGTGGTTTATGCGAGCAGGTGGAACGTGCGCTCTCGCCCGCGCAGCCGCCGTAACCATCTCTACACTTCTCCTCTCGGTATCTGCTCGGTACGTAGGAAGGTAGGTAGGTAGGTAGATAGCTGGCTGGGGCTAGGTACGACACGCGGCGTGACCCGCGTCGTGTATTACGTATGTGGCGTCAGTAGATGCAGCATTCTGGTATCCTTCTTCGTGCCCAACCCCCGTGTAACGTGTGCATGCACGTTCGGTGCCCAGGGGTAGAAGGGGCAGGTGGGAAGCCACCGATATAATAGAGTCCGACGTGAACGGATCTCCGGGGGGTTCTCTGACCTTCCCCTTCGTGGGGTCACATGACGCTCTCGGCAACCGTGTTATTCGGTTTAGACCGAACGTTGGCTGGCTGGCTGGCTGGCTGACTGTACTGTCGTTCTCTCGTATTCTCGACCTCGTGTCCGAGAGGATTACGATGCTGCTGCTGCTGTTGCTGCTGCTGTACGGCCTTCCGGCGATTCCGCCCAACAAAACCGGTTGCTTTGTTCTTTGTCGTTGTTACACTTGGCATTCGTTAACGTTGCAAAAAGGTGTGGCAACGACGAAAGTGCACGCCGCGCGCGGAGCGCTCCGAACTCGTCCATGCGTCGTAATTACAGTCCGACGATCACCGCGCATTTACATCGCGTCGCTATCGCGGCAACTTTGTCCAAACACAAATTATTCATTGTCGTTGCAGCAGGATGCGACTCTCGGGCGGAATTCGAAATTACATGTTAAATCAGGAAGGAGCATTCTGGCAGATAATATGCAAATGCGCCACCTCCCCTGCATCAATACACGAGAAATTTATTGCCGGCGGATTTCATCGCGGACTACACGTGTAGCCATCGATTCAACCGTTGTTGTAACTGACGATTATACGTTCGCCTACCTGACGCGGAGAGTCCCTTAATAATTTGATTAAAACAATTGTATCCAGTCTACCCCTTTGGTCGATGCTCGCGTTTTGAATCTCGCTTGTTTATACAAATACGGGATACCAGGAGTCGGACAACAACTATTCGCACCAGAAGTTCTATCAGAATGCCGCCCATTGTTTCCGATATTTACGACCTCTACGTCTCGATTCGCGCGTCTAAATCAAACTGCACGATTGTACCAGCCTGGCGCGTGATACGGCATGGTCTCTACTGTACAGGCTAGAGCCCTTCGACAGAGAGACTCGCGCTTAATCAAGTCGCATGTAACGCGCGGACTCTCGAGCGAACACAAGCGGTGCCGCTTTAACTAGGCATGAACCTTGGGCTTACCCTTGAGATTGTAATTCTATCTCGTCACGGATCGGTTGCCCCATATGTCACCTTAGCCCTCTCGTGTCACCATTGCGCCTTCCGTTCCTTCCACTACCCTGCCCTACATCTAACATGCGAGATCTTTACAATGCGAATCATGATTCGCTATTCGTGCAAAAGGAGAGTTATTCGATTACCCCCCGCACAGGGTCTGAAGATTAAAGGAGGCAAACACTATAAGCTGAAAAATGTTTTGTATGCCACGAGCATTGACAGGTACTTGGAAGAGTATGAAAATTTAATCGCGGAACGAAAGCACCTCGCGATCGTCGTTAGACAATTTTGTCCTTTTCTCGACCGAAAATGAAACGCAAGAGATTAGATCCGTCATACTTATTATCCCGGACAATAAGAGATACGTTGTTTCATTTCCTAAAGCATCCTTTAATATCGCGTTCGCAATTGCGCGAACAAAAGCGCGAACAAAGGCGCTTTACATGCTCGCGTGGAATGGCACGAGGTCGGGTTGCTCTTCAGTTCCTTGTAATGCGGCTTATACTGGATGTATATACATGAATGCGCGTATGGACGTAGCCTGCCTATACTGTTGCCAGTAATTCTGACGATATCGTGCCGTACCTTCGCATTCGCGGTGCAGTGTTACGAGGGCTAGACTAATACGGCATTCCAGCGATATCTCCGTGCCGCGAAAGGGTAGAATTGAAATAGAAATCCCGGAACTTGTAATCATGTCGACGCCTATATGTTTCACGATGATAGTGAGCTATGTGCGAAGTGTATTAAAATATCGATAGTCGGTATGTTGCATACATATTTTTATATTTTGTAGCTCTCTGCAGAATATTCGTGAGTTCACGATCGCGGAAATCGTGCCGAAGTAGTAACCATAAATGACACTGGGAATAACTTATTCGAAGAAATAATGTAAGAAAAGAACCGTACGACTTTTCATTATATGGTTTTTACCAACTTGTTTTAAATCACCGGTTCTGCGAAACAAACCGCGAGAATTGGCAATAATTATTGATTTATAACGTGTTTACAAAGTATGGTTTCTTTTTATTTCGTCACGAAATGTTCATTAATGTTCATAAATGGCCCTTAATACAGGAAGGCTCTTAAAATTTGCAAAATTACACGTTCTTTGTGATCCCGTCCGCTATTCGCTCCATCGAACGTAACTTCACTCTGCGATCGTCCGGGATCAGGCCGTCATGCTCGACGGAGCGAAGAAATGCACGCGCCCCATTGATTTATTTATTGTTGAGCGCGCGACACTGACGCGCGCGCAAGCGGCTCATTCGCAGAATTTTAATTGCCTAGATAAAACTGTCGTAAAATCGCGCGCACATAGAGACTGCACATACATAAGAGATGTATACGTATATAGACGGCACGCGGGTAGTCAAAGAGGATCACACACGCGACGGTGCACGCGTACGTTCGCTATGTNGCTGCTACATTCGTCTCCGGACTCTCGTGAGTGCAGCAGCAGCAACAGCGGCAGCAACGAAGGTTGCATTTGCCGCCGCTCTGAAATCATAAAACCTTATTACACGACGGATTCTGCACGTAGCTTCTCCTATGTACGTCTCTTTGTCGCGCGTGCACGAGCGCACCTCCGAGCGGATTAACGAGCTCTATGAGATTTAATGCGACCCGGTGGACCCCGGTTTTTTGGGGGAGAATCGAATTTCGTCCGTGCATGCATTTTTTTTCGCACGCGAGAGAAAGCCGAGAGAAACGCGACGATGCGACTAAACGCGGCGACGATTGCGATATGTGCGAAATTAATGATGTCGCGCAATTGAGTGTGATTAATCGTGAAATTACAACGGCCACGATAATTAATACCGCGAGTCTCGTACGTGATAATCGATTACGTTAAGCTGTTGCGAAATTGCGACTGGAATAAATAGCGCTGACGTGGCAATCGGATTTGTTTTATACGGAACGGAGAGCGAGAAACTGATACTGTTACAAGTGCACACAATACGCACAATACGCGTTTATCCTACATTATAGCAATGCCAATTAAACCACTCCTGGAGTTATGATAGAAATACCTAGCTAGTTAAATCACATTGCGCTCCTTGTTTCTGGTTGCGCGATCACTAAAACGGCTATAAGAGGTGGCCAACAGGAAGGAATCGATAACGGTAGGAATTCACAGTTAATTGATTGCTTTAATAAGGCAGTCTGATAATTTCCTCTCATTATTAGAATTATTTTATTTATTCGAGAACCTTATTTTCTTTACGGAAAACCTAGAAAAAATTTATTAACATTTAATAACATAAAAATAAAATTTTTAATCGATTTATTTTAATGATCAACGGTAATGATACAAGGCTATTAATTGTACCAATATTTTTTTAAAGCTGTATAATTTTATGTGATATATTCTTTAAGTGATATATATGAAATAGATATATTTTAATGTCGACAAATTGTAAACAAATGCCATATCAATTTTATAAAAATTCGCACTTTGGGATGTCAACTTTATTATAGATCTTAATTTAACAATTGAACATAATTAGTTTAGCTGGTTTAATACGTGTTCGATTTTTATACGCTCTAATATGAAGAAAAAGAAGGTTATAAAGTTTGGTCTTTTTAACTTTTAATTTCAACCGACTTCGCCGAGATTGTGGTGTCTTTACGGCGCGAGTGTACCATTACAGTTGTTCGAATATTTCTCTGACTGTTCATTAATTATACAACGCTTGCCCTCGTCACCTAGCCACCTAGAGCCACGAGGATCGAGGTAATCGCGTGGCCTTAATCGTATGACCGATCGATCACAGCCGATAGAGCGGCGGCAAGAGGCAGAAATCGTAGGAGGAGAAAAGGAGAAGAGACGGCAATGAACTTTAGCCTGGTTGAGCCGCGAGAGTTGCGAACCTGCTTTTGAAGCAAATTCCAGCCGTCCTAGTAACTTTATGTTTCAGCAAACGGTACACTCGCGGGCCACGCTAATCGAATAATCGCGCGACTGCGTTCTCCGTTGCTGCGAAGTCGAACAATTAAGAAGGCAGTGGCAACCGGTTTTCTACGGTAGTCCGGATTTGCAGTAGATACACGCCAAGAAAGACATATGAGAACACGAAAGTGGCTCATTATTCATAGAGCGATACTTATCGAGGTGTGATATACTTTTCGCCGTCGGAGCAGCAAAAATTGGAAATCGGCAATGATTACGAAAATAGTCTATATATCATTTCGAGACACTTACCGAGATACACGAAACGTATTTTGCGCCGCGAGAATTCGTCCTTCAACGTCGTATTAATGCAACTGATACCAGGATAAAAGCGCGATTGCGTGGAATCCTAGAGATAACTCGTGGCAGTCTGGCAGATGGAAGATGGAACTGAATCACGGGGCGGCCGATCCTCGCGCGTTACCGCCAGAATCTAATCATACTTGCCTACCCGCGTGTGACATTATTGTCATGCGCGTTCGAGCACTTTACACGCCATTTACAGCAAAGTGCAGTCGGCCGGTCAGGCCAGCGGCCGCGAGCAGCAGGATGAAGCGACGCGTGCGGCGTCGTCGCACCGTATGCTCGCTCGCACGTCGATTTCCCTTGACATTGCGCGCCACTCTCCGACTATACCTCGCCGTTGTGCGTTTCGCGCGTGCCTACTCGCTGCCGACTGTTTCATTCACGCGCGCGCACGCATGCGGTGTTGCGCACTACACGCTCGCGATCTGAAGCATTCAGTTCGTTGCCCGAATCGTCACGGTGGATGCAAAACTGGCCGTCCTATTTATATTCACAAGACTTGCCAGTACGCCATTCAGTCGCCATTCAGGTTACTGCGCGACGTTTGTCGCTTCTCGAGCGAAAAGGCATTTCTTGTATTTCGTTTTTGGACTCTGATTTCAGCTGATTTTGTTAACACTTGAATTATCGAGAAAGATTATGCAAATGCGAGTATGATTAACGCTTTGCAAGGAACATAGGAAATTCTCTGGAATATCATATGGCTTATTTATTAATACTGGAGATAACATGCTTGGAGAAAATTTGCAGGAGCGTATTTATTGCTGTCGTGTATTTCTCTATGCTGATTTTCGATGGGAATTTAGGATAGAGGAACGTGAGAGTTCCGGGGAGAAACGATTTGTCGGAAGATCATCTTTCCTTCAATCGCGGTCGTTAGGGAACGGACTTACACAGAAGAAAATAATTGTGCATTACCGTCGCGGATAGTATCATTTACTTCGCGTAAAATGACGCTCCTACATTTATTGCTCAGGCAATTTATCCACTTCGCGTTTCCTAGAAGTTTCCTAAAAGAGTCGAAGCCGGTCGTAAGCTTCTGCCCCGAAAAGGGCACGCTACTGACAACCAAGAGAACAAAAATAATCGCGTCTTACTGATATTAACGTCGCGCGTAATACCGATCGGTTTATTCAACTGTTATCTGAAGGAGCACGAAGGAATATAATACGTGTCAGTGACAGAGTCGCAGCCGACGCAGACACGTTTCTATCCGATATATATCTTTATTTTCAACGGAGCAGGCCATCCGATATAGATTGCGTACGCCATGAGCAATCGACGTTTATAGTGTAAATAGACAGAAGAGGACGAAATGCGAAACCTGCCGTCACGACGACTGTCAAGCGCAGCTTGGCTTCGGCCATCAAGCGCAGTCGGTACGGTTTTGTTGGATCTACGACGGGAAACACAGAGTTACTAACGTCAGTGTTAGTCTACGGAAAAACGACGAGCGCCGCTCATCCCGAAGATGAGTTTTCTATTTCCAGGAAAGATAGGGTGAGGGATGACATAATTTGATGATACAACATGATCTACGTCGGAACTTCCTTCTCTTCCTTTTCTAGCGGTAGCAAGTCTGTAGGAAAAGCAATCAGAGGGAGACAAGGAGAAAACTGCGTGTCATTTAAGGAATGAGTTTTCACGATATTACCTGTGTCATCAAATTACGCCACTTTATGCTATCGGGAGGGTTTCAATTCTTGTGCAAAATAATAATGACAACTAATTTTGTATAAAAGCAAATTTATATATGTTGAGCACAAGGGTATATTACGTAGATTATTTTATGCATATGTACGTGTACGCGCGTATTATTTTCTCGTTTACTGATTGCTCGTACGTGAGTTTTCGGTAGGTCGGATTACGTGTGAACGAATCATCGTCGGTTATTGCCAATCGACCTACTGACTTTTAACAGGATACGCCGGCGCTCCCTTTAAATGAAAATTGACATCACCGCGTGATTTTCAATACGTGACAGTCGTTCAAAAGCGCGTGATGTAACGTAGTTGCACGTGCACTTATTCGTCCCACGTATCTTTGTCTCTCACCGCGATTTGTGATGTGCGTAGCAATCGTACATTCAGCATTTTTTCACATAATTTACATAGCGATCGTAACGATCAATGTTTTAACGAAATGTAATTCCTTGCGTAATGCGTAATGCGAAAGACATGCAAATGCGACGGATACTTAACTACTAACTGCATGAGCGTTCGATCGCTCGTGGAACAAGGGACTACATGAAATCAATTTCGCACGCAGCGTAATAAGCTTTAATCTCGATCTCCCGCGAGAAAGGGAGACTCTAATCGGCCGTGAGTAGTGGGCCGGTCGTAATCGCGACTGGATCATTAATCTGGCAGGCGTTGCTCCGTGTAGGCCGTATCAGAATTCTCGAGATCGATCGCTCTCTTCCACCTTGGCCGACCAATTTTCCAACCGAGATTCGCGCGATCGTCGTTTCGTTCCCGTCGCCGCAATGAACGACGAACGGAGAAGAAATTAATAAATGTATTGTAACGTCGAGCGAAATAATTTGGTACCGAGATAAGATCGATTTAATAATTAGGATGGAGAAACATGGACTTTCTCTCTCTCCGTTGCACGATAGAATGTGACCGCATGAAAAAAACATATATATGTGTGCCGCTAGAAGACGGTTTCGGCAATTATTACGAGACCGACGTGAGATATCGATCGTCGGCGACGACATTTCTCTTGGAAGCTACTTCGTGATTGCTCCAGCACGTGATATTTCGTAAGAGAAACGCGTAGATGTGGCATTAAATAATTTCGCGGCGAGACGTTACCTCATTTCTTCTTCGGAAATTAATGCACTTTGTTATCTTAGCCCGTTTGCGTAGAGTCTTCCACTATTCACATTTTATCTCTCTCTCTCGCTCGCTTGCTCTCACTATTCGTTTCTCCATTACTCTACCGCATCTTGTTCCCGTGTGTATTATGAGATAAGCTGCTTTGCTTAATCTTTCTCAATACCTGCGACTTCCCATGGGTGGAAGATTGGTGAAACCTTGTGTTCTAATATGTACAAGAAGCATGCCAGAACCCGGGGAATTACCGCGTCGTGCACGTTGCTTTAACTCGTGCTTTGAATTATCGCTAAAACCGTTTTACCGTCACAATATTGCATCGCCATCCCTTATCGCCATCAAGCAGATTATCGCGAGATGGTGGTTCATGAGCAATTATGCTTACCTTGCACATCGACTTAAGCTTGAGTTACATCACTTTTTCTGGTCATATTAAACGGTGCTTTATTGCATTTTCCGCTATACTTAACAAGTGCAACTCTGCATTTAATGTTTTCCTCATCTAACAAAATATTTAAAACATTTTTAAGTGTTTTTCTTATTTCGCAATTAAATTATTAATGGAATTGTTGCGAGAAGATTCATGTGGTGTTAAATTTTATTGGCGCGATAAAACTTTCAAATAGCTTAAGCTTCTTCATGAAAGACGCTCGAATTAGCGTTTTACAGAGACAATGATATTTTAATATCAAGACCTTAGCATACTTTCGCTTTAATCTATCTTTCTTCTTTCTTTTCTTTTTTTTTCTATCTCCTTGAGTTTTCTTGGATTCACTCTTTTCATCAATCTTCTCTTTTTACTAGTGTGACAAAGTAAATGTAACACGTTATGTTTTATCATCACCTTATACGTTTTGCTCGACTTATCGGAAACGAACGACAAATAAAATTTTACTTTGACCGATGTTACGCGATCGGCAGACCGGAAAGTGTAATGAGGCATTCGTGATGGCGCTTGCGTGTGTAGCATGCGTTAAACGACCACGCGTTCGCTTGGCGCCATGTGTGTTATAATCGATGTGTTACTTCTCTGTTGCAGGTGAGACTAACAGAAGACTCATTGAAATTATCCGAATGTCCGGTCATTATCGCGCCGTCATGGAGAACGGACAATGTGCAAGTAATATTACAGTAATATCTTATGTAAGACACATTACGATCTCGTGGTACCAGCAGTACGTAGAGTGACGAGCATTCATTGTCGTAATAAGTTGAGATATGAGCTAATAAAGTACTCTCGTGACAGTAAATCGTTACTCTGCGAGAGTTTACAATGTATTTGTAATCGAGACTGCTGATTGTGTCGTACGATCACGTGAAATTGCCGAAACTTTTACAATGTCGCTTCTAAAATTTCCAGTGGCACTATTATTGTGCGACTTTGACGTGTCCCGTCAAGACAAAGCGACACATGTAATTTCGAAGTTAAGCGTATTCGGTGACCATGGGCCGTATTTCATTAATGACAAAATATGTTAATGCACGCTACAATCTACATTTTATACAAGTGCACGGTTTGTAATTGTAATTCATGAAAATACGCAGCCTTTAGTATAACCTTGTCCCTCTCGTTTTGCTTCCAAATTTATCCAGTGTTATCTATTTTTACGCGAAGATAATGAAACTTTAAAATGAAAATTTGTTATGTATATAAATATAATATCTCTTCTTTATTTATTCTATCTATTTATCTCTACTTTACGAACTTTGCGAAATTAGTATTTACCACTTTTGACATACTTGACATAAATCTTCACTTTTTGAAGTTTACTCACAATTAGTTTGGGCGTGGGCGACTTTTGAACTGTAGTTTGAGGAAAACGGCGGTAGTCTCGCGAGTCAATGGACCACGAAAACATCTGTTACGCTTTTTACACCGACTGCTTTCTCATTTACGATTCTGCACGGCAATCTCTCGCTCGTCGATACTCCGGTGACTAAGTATTCGCGGAAAACGCCCGGGTATCCGACGTTTTGGAATGGATTAAGGCTGTGCGGCGCGTCGGCAACGACCGGCGCGACTACTTCTTACACGTCGTAAGATTGACGCGTACGTGAACAGAATGAAATCCCAGTCCTCAAACCGCTGACGTAAGGCAAAGCTCTACCAGACCTGTAATTTGCTGTAAATTCAACTAGATTCTTAGTCACATTAGCTCTCACAGGCGTGTATTTGAATATACTCGTTACTAGACTTGGCAAGGCGTATCGTAAAAAGAAAACGTCTTCACTTTTTATTGTTACGAATTGTGGTGTCATTAATTTA
Organism: Tetramorium alpestre; assembly: GCA_021460005.1. Classification (NCBI taxonomy): domain Eukaryota; kingdom Metazoa; phylum Arthropoda; class Insecta; order Hymenoptera; family Formicidae; genus Tetramorium; species Tetramorium alpestre. The sequence continues at coordinate 696,869 of JAJVSH010000054.1, read as the reverse complement.
GATTTCTCTTATTTCTACTCGATGTTCCCCTCTTGATAGCAACCTGCGCATGCCTAATGCGTAGATTGAAAAATATTATTACGAAATAATCGATTCCAGATAACGGCGATAAAATACATGTACTTCTCGTCGAGTTATTTGCGGGTTAATGAGATCCTATCGTTTTCGCCAATTACATGAGCTTTTTTAACCTGTAGACTCACGGAATATAAACGGCAGTATCGAGGGAACTGCTATTCCAGGAATGTCGTGTACGTGCTGGCGCTTTAGTGGAGAACCGCGCGCGCCGTAAAGGTATTTCTAGCCTAAACATAATAACGCTTAAACAACACTGCGTTGCACGTCGGGCTCGGGTTATCATTTTTCTCTCCTTAATGCCATTGACCGTACAGTTCACTCAATGAGAAACGTCAATTACATTATACGTTCATAAGTGAGTCGCCAGTGTATGTAATTATGATGATTGATCTTTCTACCTCCGCTATACGCACTTTTATTTCACGACTTGTTTCACGTGTCTCGTTCCCGGTGTAATATATGGCTCTGCTAATATTTATAAGATATTAGCGAAATACATGTAAAGAAATCAATGAAGCGTCACGTTAAGTGGAATGTAATAGAAAATCAGTCATGCTTTATTTCGATCGTAACACAATAGGTGCAGCAAGAAATATTACAATGTATTTAGCAAGGTAATGCAATTCTTTCACGTTTGATGATTTATAAACTTCTCTACTGGAGATTCATATCTTGAAAAAGCATTCGAAAAGAATGTAGATAGATGGGGAACTGTTGTAAGCAACGCCAGTAATGCAGTGTAGTTTGATTTCGAAGAAAAAGCTTTTTTTTTTTTTTTAAGAAATGTGTTCTTGACATGCGCTCACTAACGGAATTTGTGCAGCAATTTAATATAATCGCGTGTAGACCGTTTGTCTTGTCACAACGACATCCCTTTAGTGCATCTTGACGTAGAGACACCAACGCTCTGTTTCAAATATCGCGTATGCTGCTCTCTTAGCAGTCAATGTGCGCGTGGGCAAGATCGACGTTATTAATGCATTTATTCATAGGGTCAATTAAAATTTATATGAAAGAAAAGGAGAGCGAGCGAGCGAAAGAGAGAGAGAGAAAAGCACGCCACTTGAACGATATAATTATTATCTCGATTCAGCTAATAAACTATCTTGTTTGTTGTTAACTCGCGCGACAAAAGGGAGAGAGCTTTCTTTTATTTTTATCGTCCTTCTGTACAGTCGATTTTGCAGGCTGTAATTTAGAAAATACGTATGTAGAACGTGTCATCCGCATTAAAGTAGGCCAAGCGTACGATGCAATTAGCGTGCCTCGTTTTTTATTGCCTTTGTCATCAGTGCCGATCTAATAGATCCACACACACATATATTCTGCTATCTTTTATGAGCTATGTAGATATCGATGTGCAATCCATGTGCTTCAGCTGATTGGGTATCACGCAGCACAATAGCATCGGAAACCTATCGACCAGCAGCAATATCACTAGCATGAATATATGTGATCTATGCGTTGCATAGTCACGCATAATATGTATTTGTGTAACGTCGCATACCCGAGGATATGGATGTCACTTTGTATGAAATTCGGATATCTCTATCATTCGTGTTGTAGGCGCAATTTGTATCTCAGTACGATATAAAATTTCTTGGTCGTCAGTAATATTACATAATATATAAGACAAGAAATATCTTAATTATATAAACAACTTTTTACAAATATTTCCTATAATGATGAAGTACGAAATAGTTGGCGGTGCAAAATCGCATGCGGAAAGTTTCCGATTATCCTCCATTTCTTTCATCTTGTTCCTCGCGACACGAGAGCTAGAACATCGGGCTTGTCACGAAACTTTTAATGAAAGTTCGCCGAGTTCGTTGTTAAATCTGCTTGGATAATTCGCGTACTCATTCAAAACCGCCACAATTTTTAAGAGACCTTAGTCGGCAATTCACTTTTTCTTAAACGGTCTATTATACGTCTGAATCAATTAATATTGCATTCCGTTAGTGCTGAAAGTTATCTTAATGGCAATGAAAATAGAGAAATGCATTTCTGGTTACGTGGTTTGCCTTAATCAGTTTGCGCTGAACCATCCTGTTGTCCGCGTTACATCCATATTTATGAGTGAGCCATATTGTCTAACTATACACAGCGCACATACATATACATACGAATAAACTACATAACGCGCAAATACATTTAATGTATTTATACTTGCGTCTACAATTGATATCTCAAAGCTGCTCTTTGATAGTGTTTCATCTTTATGATTTGTGAAAATAGAACATTGTTTAATTTTTTATCACATACATATATAACTTCGATTAACTTTTCACAAATAGAAATTAAAAGCTATGCTCCATTAACGTCCATTAATTGTCTTTTCAAATAAGTCATTCAAAGAAGATATCTAATATTTTATTTTAGTTTTTTTGGAAATTTTTAGAAATAGCTAACGGGGAGATAATTGTATTCAGATCAAGTAAATGCACACGAACAAATAAAGAAAAATTATAAGCGTTTATAAATTGCTTATATATTAGTGTATATTTACTTGTACCGAATTCGCACATCGAGCATTCAAGATGTTTAAAAAGTTTTTTAACAATAAAATATCAATATTATCGATCCGGAAAATCGCAAACAGATATTTAATTCTCCTTGGCTAAAGATTTAAAAAGACAATGACTAACATTACAGAGAATATAAATATACAAATTTGGCGACCGCCGGCAGAATCTTTCTGTCGTGCTTGTGCGAACGCGAGTGTACCGCGCGCCCGACGAATAAATACTGGTAATCGATTTTGTTTTAGTTATCGGTCTTAATTTATTTTAAAACTTGACTTTATTTATCTTTTATTTTTTTTCATCATTAAAATTGTCTACAAAATGAAGAATACAAAATTTGCTTCAATAAATCAAAAAACAGCGTCGCCAATATTGGCAGCACTCATTAAAATGTTCTCATTTATTAAAACAAGTTATTTATTTGCGTTTATAATTTTTCAAGTTTGATGCAGATTATTCTTTCACACACAATAAATATCGTGCGTTATGTTTTAGTAATTAGCTTAACGCAAGAAACAGATCATAACTATTGATCGCAACGTGTGCTCGCTTTCTCAGTTAATTGGCTAAGAATTGAAGCTTTATATACAGAGGTGCGTATTTTGTTCTCATTGTATGTAAAATGATTTAGCGTAAACGTAAGTGATATTGCATGCACTTTTACGGCTTTATTTTGTGAAAATATACATATAAAAGCACACGTGCGTATTTAACGCTCTACGGTACGGGTTCGCAACATCTCAATTTTCCTATGCATTTTGTGTACGCGATGATGAATATATCTTCCGACCTGAAATTTATAAAAAAAAAATTTTATATTGTGCGGCATTGTTTCGATATTACCAGCAAATGTTTGAATGAAATTATGTATGTATATAAGTAATATAGTTTTCTATAATATCGTACAACAAAAAATGTACAGTACATATTTCTTGTATCGATGAAGAGGCATGAACTATTATAAAATTTTACGTGTGTTTTTTAATGAATATTCAATGCATTTACCGAGGTAGATAATAAATTAATAAAAATTCGTATGTATGAAAATACCGCATGAAATAGATTATAAATATCGATTTATTCGTTTTCTAAAAAGTCCGACCGTGCAATTTCAATATACAATTACGAATTATAAAAAAGTTAATAAATTCAGTATACTAAATTCAAGATAAAGTCCCATTTTATATGATAATATTAATAGAAAGGTCTGTGAAATAATGATAGAAAGTTATATGAGTCATTATATGTATAAAAAACTATGTTCATTATGGTTATTTAAACGATTAATCAATGATTATAAACCATCAATGATCGTTTCAAGAAAGCGCTTTTGCTTTAATCTATTAAGTTTCTATTACGCGGTCTAATTAACTCGGTTTTCTTCCAAGATTACCGTTAAAAATATCGTCGTGATTGCTGCTCGTACATGCAAATTACGCTTTTCATGCTTTTATTTTTTTTATCACAATATACGATATTGCTTTTAAGAAAGATTAAAAAATATATATATAATTCATATAATGAGATGCTAAGAATATTTATTTTCTTGGAAAATTTTGCCTAAGATCGTTATGTAGGAAATCATCATTTATGGTTAAAGATAGATAATAACTATCAAAACGACTATATCAATACATTTTTTAATGAACAGCAGATTTAATTTTTTTACAGAATTTCCTTCTTGCGATGATCACTCTTTTAGTTTAATAAGTTCAGTACGTTAAGAAGTAACTGTTTTAGAAGAAGATAACCGGCAGATAAGACGATAGTTATAACGTGTACGTCTTTTTTTTACTAAATTTTCTTCGCGATGAAACTGACGAGAGGAGTGGACAAGCGAACAAGCAAACCACTGACATACTTGGCTTCTTGGGGGAGTAGTTACCTCGTAATAATGTATAAAAAGTCTCGACAGTACGTGATGCAGTTTGTGCTTGCTCAGATGAAGTACCGGTTACGGGCTTTTTATGAGTTTACCTCTCGAAAGCCAGCGCATAATATGTCGCGTCGACTCACGTAACACGCACCTAGCAAAATTTGTATATTAACGCTTGACGCATTATACGTTCACGAGCGAGAATTCAGCGGGAGATTTATTAGTCAATTATGAGGACATAAATTTTTACGCGGCCTTTTTACGCAGTAATTATTAGGCGGATGCTTTGACTGAAAGAAACCTATTTCTTAGAGTTCCACTGATTTTGCTATTACAGGTGCTGTGAGGAGAAAGCGCGTATCTATGCGGTATTAGGTGTTAACCCTTTAATACTTAGTATGCTTGAGGTCAACTCGATTCTTCAACTGCGTTTAAGTATGCGGGTGGTCGGAAAGATTGCTGGTTGTTCTAACTTGCCTCTTTAAAGCTTATTACCTGGAAGAGTCACTCTAACTGAATAAGTACACGATGCTCGAGTTTTTTTTTGCCTTGATAAAGAATCTGCCGTTTTAAACAAAGTATTTTGCTTTTCCATTTTCCTAAAAAAACCTTCGCAGCAACAGTTTTCACGCTGGAAGTAGAGAGCAGCCATGTACATACATGCATATGTATAACGTGGTATGAATGAAACGAGAGTGAAACGTGGCTCGTCAGAATTTTTGGTGTAATGGATCGGTCCGGCAACGAACAAAGTGATTATTCAACGGCTCGAAAATGCCGCTGCATGCGACCGCCGAGCGGCCAGTTGAATGGATTAAAGTTAACTAGCATTGCAAAATGGTAGCTGGTGTATTGGCAATTTTCTCCTTCTTTCTCTCCTACACGGTTCCACCATTTCTCCCGCGTGTTCACGGTACCACGTTCTCGACACTCAGAAAACGCGCCGTGCCGTGCGATTAGAGTTTCGAGAATGCCGCCGTGTACGTTCGGCGTGCGGACGTTACACGCGCATAAAGTCCATTGTGGACGAGAGCAGTTGGCCGTTGCATTGAATTAGCATCGGATTAGCCGAGTTTAGCCGGCCGTTTCTCTTCGCGAAGGAGACACGGTACTCCGGCGCGCGAACTGTAAATTATGCCGTGCACGTGGAGAGAGAACATTTCGGCAGCGGCAGCGGCGGACAAAAATCTCTATCTTGATACCCACGTACCTTTAATTAGCATACGACTCGGTATCGAAACACCTTGGGGGAACCGCGTTCGATGTTTCGCAACGCGGCTCTCACCATAGCTTGGCATTTCGATCCGTGCGAACCGTCCGACGCCGATGCGCTGCGTTGATTCGCATACGCCGGCTATTCATATCACGATTAGATGTACATCGTCGCGTCTCGAGGATGACTAAAGCCTCACCAGGTATCAGAAAGTTGTACCATTGTAATCATTATAAATGTACAATACAATGGCATTCTAATTCTTTGACGATCGATCACCGATTGAAGGTCGATCTCGATCTAGATAGTCCTATTTATAGATGTGAAACGGTTATTTGTCATTTGTCAGTAATATATAGAATCACTGAATACTGTTATATATCATAGTCTTATCCATAGGCTTATCTATTTGAAGCTGTATGTTTTTGATACTATCCACTCTGTCGATTGCGTTTTCAATCTTGTTCCCTCTTGATCCTTTCTCTTCGGTTTCGCGTTCGTCGCAGGACTGACCCTTGGGATTTCAATGACGTCGATCCCTTTCTCTGACGAGATTGGCTTGTCTTCAGTATCATAGAGCAAAGGCCGATAGAGATCCAGCACGTATAGATCGAACGTTCATGCAAAACGCGGTTTATGTTCGAGGAACAGGTGCGCGCAGTGTATGCAGGCAGTCGATTAGACAACCGAGTGTCCGGCGAGCATGTCGGTCGGTAGAATTGCAGGGTCGCGGTGTATGTAGCGTAACACCGATAGCAGTGCCGAGCACGTATGCACCATCGCATAGTACAGAGGCGCGTCGCATCGGCAATATTACTACCTCTTTCTCTCCCTCTCCCTTCTCTCTCTTTCTCTGCCATCTTTCTCCTTCAATCTTTCATACTCTCGTAGTCACGTACAAGATATACCATGTGTCTTACGTTCTCAATTACGAATTTTCTAAAAAATATCTTGGATTTTTTTATTGATTTCTTAAACGCGGAAAATTTGATACTTTTATTACGAGGAAATTATTTGATAAATTTTCCAATACCAGCAAAATAAGTATATATTAATTGGTAAAAATAAAAATAATGGGACTGTAGTTTTTAAACTTAAGTTTTTTAAACTTAAAGTATTTCTGATACAATAATTTATTTTTCTTATCAAGAAATATATAGGACGAAAAACATTCTCTGACATGCGCTATATATTAAGCGCGAGCATGAAGAAGCATAAGTTGGGTATCACTAGTTTCTCTCGGTTGACCGCATGTCGCAACCTGGCCAATTGATCAATCAGGCTTTTCGATATGTTGCGACGTCTCTCCGAGCGAGATTTTCCCGAGAAATCAGGCCGGCTCCCGTATGAACGTCTCAGCGAAAGCGCACTTGACACACCCGGTGGCGCGTTCATTTCGCGGTGTGTAATTGCACGGCAATTACGGCGGCTCGTAATTCGCCGACGGTGTGATCGGCGGTGTCATTATCGTATACGCTCGCGAGAAATCGCATGGATGGTCACGTTCCCGCGGAACTCAGATCCTGCTCCCGTTTACGACTGGATGATAAGCGGCACGATTGATTTTCCCGAGTCTTTTTCGCGGTATCGATGCCGACGATTGTGGAGCGACGCGGCGTTATACATTGGAATTCCCGGAGTGGTCGTTCGTAACGAAGTTTATTAGCAATAACGCGTTTATTCGTTGCGGTTTTCTCGCGAATATGTACGATACACTGCAGCATTTCTCAAACTATCTCTCGTCAAAGTGCTCTAAGAGTAGTAGTTTTATGAACTTTATGTAACGTAGTTTATTGAAAAAAATCAACGTTAAAGTTCAATATATATATATATGAAGTAGAAATATTCTGCTTTTTAAATTAGCAGTTAAATCAAACTTTGTGAAGAATAATTTATTGAGAATTGGGGAGAAAATTGTTTTTTTTTGTATAATATATCTAATTAATGAATATACTATTCCATTTTGAGAGATTAAAAAATGGAATTAAAAAGGTTTTTAAAAAAAGCTTGAGAACCTCTGCGGAACAGAAAGTAAATGACTAGTTGCTATAGATTTATTAACTGATACCGATGCAAGTTAAACGATCCATGTAATCAAGTTTTTTTCTAATAGACGTGTTAGTCGCGAAGAAAAATCATAGTCGACTAGATACGCCTCCGTGGATACGTAATGTTGCAAATTTTCGTTTCTTGATGCAGAACTGTGATTCGAACGTTGCAATAATCGCGCAGTGTTGGCGATATACAGACGTATAAGATGTACGATAGTTGTATACAAATGGCCTATCTAGCCCGAAACGCGCGTTCAAGAGAAATTCATCTGCTTGGGAAGCTGAAATAACACGGTCGATGATGTCGTAACTCCGTCACGTGAAGCCCAAGTACGCGACGTTTGCTTACGGCTGGGAAATGCGGATTCGCGATAACAGTGCCAGTGCACGCTTAACGAAGGGTCTGTCTTGCTTCCTCTCGCGCGCTACTTACTCGACAACGAGATCTCTCTACTCTTAGAACGATGATGCGTCTTACGTCGGCTACGAGAGTGCCGCAGGTGCGTCTTTGTGCCTTGGACTACGTCGCATTTGCATACGAATGAAGCTTTTCGGGACGCGTATTCGTGACGTTCGGAATTTCAGAATTTTTACGCAAGCCACGCGCAGCCGGGTGCACGTGTAAAATATGAATGAAACGCAAACGTATGATACTTGGTGCTGTATGTCATTCGCAACGGTGATAGTTATTCAAGCAAACTGTTAATTCATGTCTAGTGACACAATCTCAATACATCCACCTGTTCAATAGAGTTGCCGAGATTCTTCTTTCTTTAATAAAAGGAAGCTTTAGCTCCCAAGTTTTCGAACAATCTAAACTTTTCAAAAGTTTCACAGTAATCCTTGAGATAAATATCGGGTAAAAACTCTTTTACTTTTTCGTGTCTCCACATAGAAAAATTTTCCTTGGTATCGAAAGAATGTGAATCGAATGATATGAAAAAAAAAACGTATTAACGTGAACGTAAGATCGTGAGAACGAAAAGTAGACGGGAGGTTCGCCTATTCGATGAGAAGCGATTGGACCGTTATTACGCCCTATCGCTGTGTTGAAACGTAAAATGAACGCGAGGTGGCGGGATATCGGGCGCCTCCGGGTCATCGAATAGAACGGAGAGAAAAAGAGAGTAGTTAGATAGGCACGGAGAAAGTCTTCTATGCATTTGCATCCGGAGAACGGGTTACAACGAATCTATACAGCTCGATGATAAAATGAAGTTTCATGAAAACGATTTTAGAGGTGAGAAAACTTCCAACGACAAACACATATCTTTTTCTTCTGCATCATCTATTTATTAATAGATTTTACCATTCAATTATATCTGGATTTAAATTTTTGTAAATTATTCAGCAACTCAAGTTTCCTCAGAGAATGTCGTGTGGCAATTAAAGATGCGAGCTTTATGCAACACTCTTTATAAGCGAAACGTCACATCATTACTCAAAGTTGTAGATGTCCGTTCCGCATCATTGGATCACGTAGTCGCGCGTTCGATATAATCCACGAACATTAATTACGAGGAGATCGAGAGGTGTGTATCATAAAAACTGCAAGAATATCGATAATTCATCATGTCCAAATCAGCGACAGTCTCGATGCGCAATTTCTTTCACTTTTTTTTTCACTTTCCGAATGCCAGCTGATATTACATTGCTACGCATTACGAAGCAATGACCAGTTTAATTTTCTCGCGATATATGGGGTCTGCGTATGGACAGGCTGCATATCGCGAATTGGCCGAGTTATCAGAGGTTGCAAAGAGAGCCAGACCGGGAGCTTGACTAGGTTCAGAAAGCATGAAGCGCGCCGTGCTCGTTGAAATCCATTCGTGCATCTGCGCGTCCTGAATAGCCGCCGTGGCAGCATTCGACTTTTGCAACCGCACCTCTCGGTATTTCCTGGTTCGCCGAAGATACCTAAAGGCATCGGCATTTAGACCGGCTTGGCGTAGGGAGTACATTGTTTCGTTTTATGAACGATGATTCAACGATGATTACAAAGAAACAATTCGTATCTCTTTAGAATTGCGTAACGATAATCCTAAATATATCGAAGAGTAATTAAATGAGATAAGTTTATTAGGTTTGAAATATATTATTTTGCATTTATTAAATTTCTATGTGTGTGTAATATCTGCACATGAGAAACAGATAAAATTAATTGAACAAGTTAGTATCACAGGATTATGAAAATCAATAATAGATGATCAGTACGTGCATAAGTTATGGGCTTGAAAGACACGCGATATCATTAGCCAACTTTTTGATTGCTTAAACTTGAAAACTATTGTGACCTTGACATTTTTGTATCTGGATGGTCTCTCTCTCTCTCTCTCTCTCTCTCTCTCTCCCCCCCTCTCTTTCTTTAATTTAATAAATTAAAATATTTTATTAAAATATTTCGTAATAGAGAGTTGTGAAACACTCAGTATCGTGTTATGCCATTTCAATTTGTTTGTAACCATTTTTTTTACAATGTAAATACACGGGGAGGGCATTCAACCATTAACTAGTTTATTGAACTGAGCTGCGGCTTTACAAGCTATATACAGTCACTAAAATATTGGCGTTGCGTCGAAAGAGGAAAAAAAAGAGAAAGAATAATTTCCTCTACTCTCCTCCCGTTTCGTCAATCAATCTATTAACTGAAAAAAGTCGAATGCGTAAAAACTTGCTCCGTTTTCAAATATACGTGTATTTGCTGTGTCGATCAAACATTTTTCTATAGTCACACGTTTTCATACACGTTGCGTGACCGGTATTTTACGCGTGAATGTGTACTCGTAGTGCCACGGTACCACTGTGATCGGTAACGGGATATACGAGCTTTCCACATTAATAGTTTCTTGCTATTTCTCAGTGAGACTTACAATATAGTCATCCTGACGACTATTTGCATATGTGAAAAATAGGCTTATCAACGATTTCTGCTGTACTTAGAGTCGGACTTGGTTAGTTAGATTGTAATCGTTACCTGCATTACTCACGGTGAATTTATGTGCAGTACATATAAACTGTAATTTAATTTAAAATTCAACAACATACGACGATTACATACTTCAGGCAGATTGTCACGCATATCTAAATTGTTGAATATTTAACATTCTTTTTTCCCTTTGCATTCCTTTCTTTCGTCGCTTTTATTCATCTATCTATTAAATCAATTCTGTCTTTATTACTGAGTAGTTAAACTGCTTCGTCTGTTTAAATAAAGTTTTAATCTTTAAATTGATGAAGAAAAAGGAGTAATCTCTATTGCAGGCTTACTGTATCGTTATGAAAATATTTATAAGATATTTTGTAGATGATACAGAACAAAAGTTCATTAAATGCCAAGCATTTCTTTGGCTTTTCGCCAATTCAATTAATTGAATCAATTAAAAGATCGATAAATAAATAAAAAGTAGCCAAGTCTATACCCGCGTGAAACCACATCGTGTTGTTTATAGCGATTGTCGGCTCTGTTGATGCAGTTCGAGAGGCTGGTTAGACCGCGATCAGCTTAAGGTAACCACACCGCCTCGCTGAAAGTGCGAATGCTCACAGCTGCTGTTTTAATCTGTTCTTCTCTTTAATCTACCATTTGTAGGTATTTGCAGGTTTGATGCATCCGCGTGAGTCGCGTTAATTCCTTTTGTAATATATTTTTGTCTTAGCGTGGCTTTCGCATTACTTTTTCTTACCTGAATACGATTCGCCATATGTGTAGATATTATCCATCTGTAGACATTATCACAGCATTCGCATAGCGTCGTATTACAATGCTATTATCACGTTCCAAATAAGAGCAAGTATGCTCGAAACGATATCATTTCGATGTTCTCTGGAGGTACATTTGCGTGGTTCTACATGGATTTGCATTGGATACTATGTTAATTAGTAATCAATCCGTCGCGAATAATAAGGGTGATCCCAGCGATTGCCATTATATCCATGCGAGCGAGCTCTGACGGGTGAAATTGCTGGCCATGTTGCGGTAATATGATTATAAACAGCTGACGCGGAAGAAGTGCACCAACTGACAGCGCACTAGAAGCCGATTGCCCTCTTCACGAGAATATCAGTCACGATAATTATCAATCTGAGCATTAGCGTCAGATAGTACGACGACGTGAGACGTCTCCTGCGACTCCCCTCGCGGCGAGCGATTTAATCTTGAGAATATGTGAAAGTGGTACTGGATTTATGCTCACGTTTCTTTCGACAGTGGTCTATTTAGTCGAATCAAAGTTGACATTTATTGTCAGGTTTAATGGTTATGCGGTCTTCTCTCGTGGCATTTACTATCAAAGAATAATTCCTAATAAAACCATCGGAATAACACTTGTACTATGTAAATCCATCAGATTATATACACATATTTATTTAACACGAGACGATTGTTTAACGATAAATCGCGGTATATGATACGTTTATCGAGCGTTGACTGTATCATGTAATGAACCACCTGCACTTTGACGGGCCACCCCTATCGATACGATGCTAAGGGGACGGAAGGTGGGCGGAAGTTATGAAAGCCCTGAGGGTTCCGTACAGGGTGGTAGGTATGGGGAGACATATTAGTGGCTATATTACGCTGTTCCTAGTTTGTCGTTCACTGGCAGTATTATGACAACCAACAACTATGTCTCCGCACTATCCACTGCGCGTCATCCTGGTATAACAAGCGCCACGATACATCCGTCAACTAACGTGTCTCCCGTGCTAGCCGCTTTTGCTGACACGTCATGCATTAGTAATGCATTACTCGCCGGTGCGGACGAGATGCCACGGCTTGCCGAGATATTTGCGCGAGATACTCGTTCGAACTGTGCCACGTGCGCCCGTTTACCGATGGTAGAAATTAATGTATGCGACGATTACGGATGCACGAGAGACGCCGGAATATTATTCCGCGGAATAATGATAAAATTGTTAGCGGTTGTTCGTCACGGTACTTACAAACTCGTAATTTACGCCAAATTATCGCCCGTTCTGTCCGCGCGCATTACAGCGCGACAATTGTCGTTACAGCCACTACGAACTCCGCACATCGTCGTAAAGCGTTACTAATGCATGCATTCGGTCGCCACGGTCTACGACGCGCGATGCATGCAGATGTATGACAAGGGCCGCGCGCTCGTAAGGTCTTACTGTTACAAAGTTGGTGCACCGCCAGCGTAAACTCGCCGCCGTTGCATCTTACCCTTTAGCGAGTATTGCGGCAGCTAGTAGTCCGCCTCGGCAAGACGTTCCCGTTCCCGCAACTGCGGCCCCGTACGACGAGCCGTCTCGTCGTGCATTGAATGCGCCATTACGGACACGTTTGTTTCAACGTTTACGCGTACTTGTCGCGGCGGCGGTGGCGGATAATATCAGCGCGTAGACTGGTCGCAAACGTGTCTATTTCGACGATATATGCCCGCTCATCTTGACGAGCCTACCGTCGGCCGCCGTCGCTGTTTCTTCGTCGAGAAGTGGTGCCATAAATATAATCGCTTAAACGCCTATATATATATACGATATGTCTCTCCGCGAACGTCGAGGCCATCCATCCTGTTGGGACGGCAAGTCCGGGGACTTCCGCTCGCAGGCACTCGTGACGGCTCTCATCTCACGTTTGATATACGACTATAAATGCGTTCGCCCGTGTAATATGCAAACGGGAGGCTTAACGGGTAATATCATGACTCGGCTTATCCTAACAAGCTTCTGACCCCTCGAGTGCTAGCGTAAACTTGCTCCTTCGAACATTGCGTATACGACAAACGTAGCACATCTGCTGTCGTCCTGAAATGCGTCCTGAGAGAATTCCGATAATTGCCCATTTATGTCATGATTATTGTGCGTCGCGTCGCAATAATATGCCTTATCAGCACTGTATTTCCAAGATTATTTCTCAATCTAAAAGTGATATTTTATCAGAAATTGATATCGAATAAGGAAATACGTTTCATACACATATTTGATATCGCAATGTCGATTTACTCATTCTTAGTAAAAATCGACAAATAATAAGGAACAGCATATTTAAGCGAGCTACTAATTTTCGTCCGATAAAAGAACGATAAAGCGAACGATGAGCGGATCCCTTGAATATTCCCATTGCACATGGGGAGGTAAATTCTTACGAGCCGTAAAATTGACGGCGAAAGTCGTGCTAGTCGTACGTCCCGTGACAGCTGTGTGAAACGTCGCAAACGATAATGAGAGTACGTCACGACTGTCGCGAAGCGTAATTCGGAGACACATTCGACGAAATTTTCAAGAAATCCATAAATTAGGTAATCGTAGAATATATACGTTTTACTATAATAATGTAACATCTGCGTCGAGAGTAAAAGCTGAAAGTCTAAAATATTAAAATGATATTGATATATTAAAATGACAATATATGTAATGTATTCATAGTTTTTGCACATATTAATATTTTTCTGCAAATATTTAAATACATTATAATATATTTAGAATATATCTATTTTAGAACTGACGTAATTAACGTTTTTTTCTTTATACGAAGTATCGAGCATTTAACACACAAAGTTATAATTCAGTTCACGGGTAAGCTGTTTTATTTTATTTAATTATCTTAAGAAGATGCTGAAGAACGGTACGAAATGCATCTCATTTTCTACGTTTTATGGTGAACAACGAGCTACGAGTAATTTATAAAGCGCGGATCTCTCTGTCAGAGACGTTAATGAAATTCGTGCTTTCGACGTTTCTGCGAATTTTGCGGGGGCTACGTCGTCTATGTTTTAATCGCACTTTAAAGTCAAAGGATCACGAGCGACGCGGAGCAACGTAAAGACCTCGGGACAATGAGCCATGAAACTCGAGTGAAACGACGCAGCATCCTAGTCTTAACGGCTCCAAGTGACGACGCATAAGAGCACCAGGTCACTTCCCCGGAGGCATAAACAAAATGTATAAATTTCCCGGTTCTCCTTCTTCAACATAAAATTTCGCAACTTTGCTTTTACAATCTTGCCGCGAGCCACTCTCTGAATGTTACATCCTCACATGTAGTTAAATCATTTATAGAAACTTTTAGATCCGCTGTCGCCGTACGAATATGTGGTTGTGAGAAAGTAAGATCGGGTTAGATTCATTGACAAGAAAAAGAATAAGAGATAAACGATTGCTGTATATTAGAATTACATCGAAAGAATAGATAGAGAACTAACATACATAGTCTTGAATAGCGTCTTAAACATTACAGGATTGCTACTGCAACTTTCGCTTACACGGGGAAAAATATCTGATTGCATAATTTGGAAATCTGGTAGATTCAACCGGAAAGGTACGAATTAGATACTTATAATTATTTTAGCTATAAACATTTTAGCTATGAAATATCAAGATAACCAGAGAAATTCTATTCGATATGACTAGAATGAATTTTTGAATATCTTGCTGATACAGCCAAAGTATTTTTCTCCGTATATCTGCTTTCACATATCTTACTTAGGATATATAATTCAAACAAAACCATTAAAGAGAAAATCAATGTCGCGAAAATCACAAACATTTTTTACTTTTAATTTATTATTAAAGATTCGAGTGGTAGATATACTAACGTCAAGAATGAATATGAACCAAATCTTAAAATGTAACTACACGTACTGTTACACATTTACGATATGCGTGCCACCCATATTTCTTTTATAACGTTTCGCCAGGTGTAGAGATATTTACCTTCATAGTGGCTCGGTTTCACTCGTAAACTCCAAGAGGCGATCCTCATCGTTATCCGTAAAGTCTCAAAATTGCAACGCGTATGACGCAAGTTCAACGATGACGCAGAAAAGTTTCCGTTATTTAGTGTGGCGAACCCCACGTATGCATCGTAAAATTTATGAACGATCGCGATGCGGCCTGTTCAGCGAGTCTGTTCACCAACGTTTCGCTTAGTAAGATCTGCGATGGGAATTTACGTATGTTACGAGTTTTTTTTTAATGATTTTTCCAACATACCCCTATAGCTTCTTTCCGCCCATAAGAGAGATTGACTCTAACTTATACGGGATTTCGAGGGGACATTAAAAATTCTCTGTGTTAAAAAACTTCGATCGCAATCCGGCCTTACTTCGCTGCATATCACCGTGTATAGCTCTTTTTTATCTACCTCTATATAAGTTTTCTCCTCAAGTTTTGACACGTTTTTTCATGTTGTATTACTTTTTGCTGGTTATAAATTTACGACAATCGTTTCCAACCATAATAGACGTTTCAGGAGTACATCAACACGCCCCTTGTTTATATGTTTTAAACCGAGCCGTTACGTTGAGAAAGTTTTCCGCTTTGTGTGAAATTGTAAGAAAGTCTGTTATCTTCGTTCTTTTTTTCTCCATTTCTGGCATCCACCTTTCAGAGTATTCGACTAGCACGGGTTACAGTCGGTCAGAGTTTCACATTGTTTCGCAATTTCCTTCTTGTCTTGGCGTATATACGTGAAAGAAGCCTCTCAAGTGTTGCAAACCTTTAAGCAAGCACCTGTTTCCTGGGCGTTTCTTGACCGGATGCTGTACGTCAACGCTGACGCGTGTTGCGATTGGAAAGTTGAACTTGTTAGTGTCAGGCATGTCTTCGAGGTTAGACAAAATTTGGCGTCAGCCCTCTTTCATGCTTGTCAGGATCTGACGCGAGCGCACGCTCGTCTCAGAGAGTTTCGTCGCGTGCGCCGTTTTCATGGATGAAGTTCAGGATAAAGTTAAGCGGTCGGGCTATATTGAAATTTCATCTTGGAGCATGGCGCACGAGAATCGCGAGTGATCCCCGATCTTTCCGCGACCGTTGCCGACTCGGCCTTCGGCGAACTCGGGAGAAGACGTCTCACGCGAGATTAACTTCTCATCGTCCTCTTACATGTTCGCGCTCGCGTGTCTCTCACGTGCACATACGCGATTGGCGTATACGTATGTGTGAGCGCGCACCTTGGAACGGAGATCTGAACGACGAGGACCAACCGACCGACCGACCCACGTGGTGGATCACCCACGCTTTCGCGCCTAACGACAGTTATGGGTGTAAACGGGCATGACGTTAGCCGCCACGCTCTACGGATCGTTAAGGCCGACCCCCCGGCGAGCGATCACCCGCTCGTTCGCGAGACGAAACGGGTTTTGAGGACGAGCGAACTACCGGACGTGCAGTCGAACCACGTCGTTAGCGATACTCTTCTTCGTGCACGACGCGAGGCCACGCTATCGTGGTTCGCGGCGTCACGGATGAGGTTGTATACTTGATCGGATCAACCTGCTCTCTATCAACAAGAAATTTTTCACATTTTTTTTCGGGTGGGAGGGCACATGCATTGCTATAAATCACGAATCTTTGACTCCGTCGCAATGACAGATTGATTAAATATGCAAAGTTATATATTATTTATTCATGACGCATGATCGCCAGCAGATAAAGCAAGATTCCGCGAACTTATCCGATATCAAGATGATGGAGTGAGAATGCGATTTCTTATCGAATGAAAATTAGATCTTCTTGTTACCGATCCGTAGCAACCAGTTACATTTGAGTAATGTCTTTCGATTCATGCTGCCTATTTCGATTCATTTCTTCTTCATCGGAAGAACGAGGCTCACGACGATGGCGGATTCGTGCACACATCGCTTCTAGATAAGATAGACTAAATAAATAATTGAACGTCCAGCCGTTAGCTGGCCTCGGGCGAGGGTGTTGATAACCTCGGGGTGAAGCGGAGCCGGTCCCGAGTAGACTTTATCGCGTATCTGTCCAAGTTGTACGGCCCGGGATGTCCTAGTTTACGGCAGCGTAAATCGGGTGCCTCCGTAAACACGAAAAAGTTAAACCCTCGTCTCTCGTGCGGCGTCGCGTCCATTATCGGACACAAAATGGGAACGAAGATGCATTCGTCTTGCACCAAGAATAATCACAAAAACTATCTTTCATAAATTACATGATTCATGATATCGAAAGTTTCATATGCGTTTTCACACGACAGTGATACGAAATTTCTTTTGTGTAATTATTTTATAATTATATCTTTTTATCCACTTTTTTTCTAATTTAACTTACAACAAATAAATTTTATAATTAATTTCTATAAGTTTATAATTAAGATTTAGTCGAGATTCGAGTTAACTGTAGATTCGAAACTGTATCTGCAACTTTTTTTTTCTGAACAAAATTGTAGACTCCGATACCGCTTGTTTGTGCGAGTCTCTGGTCAGTAAATCGCAAGGGAACAGGATGTCTGTATAAACTTGCGTGACTTTAATGATTGCCAAGGGAAGACTAGGTAGCATACGGTTTCATCATGCGATCATTAAAAGTTTATGATATTTCCTGAATGGATACGAGATAGGAAAACGCATCGGTGGCGATAACGATTCCGCAAGTTGATCGGCATACCTCGCTCCATCGCGCAAACAACTTGCGGAAAGGGAAGATTCATGAGGCGTCATGATTAACCGTTAAATAATATGATTTATAATAATCCATCGTATTTTCCGCTTCACATAGTTATTTCAAACTATACATCTCGCAACGCAAGGAACTTTGCGACATGTTCAGCGAAAACACGACCGACTGTCAGTGACTTTGTAATTAACGTACGATAATAGCGTGCTAATTTGATGTTAAAAGTTTGCGTCACACATTGCTCGCCGGCAAGAAAACTGCAGAAAACGCCTTCGAATTGTTGCACATGACCTCAGGCAATATGCCGGTATAAATCACGAAAGATAAATTATCCTCCATGACACTGGATAGAAAACCTAGATGCAGATTTTCCCAATCTAGTACGGGAGCTTAACGCATTTAATCGTTTGATGCATTACCTCGGTATGTAGCGAAGACCGTTTAGGCAAATAATAGTTATTCCGGCGAGGTATCCCCGAACGCTAGGTGAAAAGGGATACGTGCATCGATCATCCGTAGGTCGTGTACGTAGACACTTCCGGTGGTGTCGTCCGGATCATCGATCTAGATCATCGCTCTGACTCTATCAGTACCAACAAGCACTCAATGGTCGTAGTTAAAATTAATCACAGCGTACACGGCTATCATCGCTTGTCGATGGACATGCGATTTGATAATCTCGCTTGGATACGCGAATTTGGAGCAATTGCGAGTCGAGCAATTGCAATTACGGTGTGTAAGTGATTCGGCATGTAATTGGTGCAGTAAAATTCTCGCTCGCTCACAGATTTAAAATCGCATGTGTCGATCGCATCGCGTTTTGCGTCATCTTGCGAATCAAATTTTCACGGCAGTATGTCCGTGTCGTATGAACGTGGATACGACTTACCGAATGATCGGCGTTACTTAGAAAGTTATAGAATGCAGGTCTTCGTGCGCCGGATCATTAAACTCACTGAAATTCATTAATTCGAAGTGGAGTAAATACATCGATAAATCATCGTCCCTTCGCTCGTTTCCGCTCGAGCTTAAATTGTCGACACACAACCTCGTCGTTTCGATTGGCGATAAACCCCCGATGTGTTTCAAGTGTAATTAATTATGATGTACGCGGTCGCTCGCTCGCGTGTCGATGTTAGCGATGTGAGCGCGAATGATAATTACAAAAAAGGGTCACGCAAGATTAGTCAGATTACCATCGAAATTGGCTCCCGCGTAGAATCGCGCATGAATAATGATTTAAATTAAAACGACGCTCTGGACATTCCGTCATGCGACTTAATTATTCGGCGAATTTAGTTTCTCCAGTGATTTGTTCTAAAATTCAGGCTGGTGCAATTATAACGGACTACGTGCGATAAATTGTATAGATATAATTATCTTAGTACGGTACACACTTTTGATCGCGTTCTCCGATATATTTCGAGTGTAAAATTAATTACGATCCGCACGAATTCTCGCATGTCGATGATAACAATAATGCGCCGAGTGAGAGTTGCACATGTCGCGATTAATCGCGTTTAAATCTCCCGCTTGATCTTGCCCGCGGGCTTCAATTAAATCGGATGCGTTCGATTAGCGCGACGTAGAGACGGGCAGCTTCTACCTCGGTTTTACTCGAGTCTTAAGCCGAGACCCCGCGAACTCGGTTCAGGCATGGCAAAAATACGGATAAGTCATATAACTTGACGGATTATTCCGCTAATTCCGGCTGAAATTCGATTAAAGCTGGATGCCTTGATCCTCTTATCTCCCGAGACCCCGGCAACGGTAATCCGCGCGTGCGAATAAACTCAGTGCATTGTGATATAACGAGACCCCACCAAGAGGTCAACAGTCGTTTCTCGACACACAGCATAAAGATATTAAAGTCCTTTTTTTAAATAAGCGTTAGTAAGTTTCAGGCAGTATACATATATATGACTTATCAGCATGTTTCGCGCGGCTTGTATTTAATTAACATTTCGCGTAGATTAAACGACTCTCTCACGTGAATAACGCTCTTCTTCTGCAATTAGAAAGTGAGATGCCGCGGTCGGGGCGTAATGTTACCAACTAAATCATAAATATCGCTCGTACACGGATATTCGGTCCGGTGTGGACACACGCAATATTATTCAAATATATACGACCCTCGACATACTTCCAGCGCGTAGTGAACGTATGTGCTAAGCCATGTGCGACGTGTGCGGACGGGAGCGCGGTGTGCGTGCACGTGCACTCGTGTCTACCACGACTACAGAGACATGGGAACATTGTAATGGATGTAGTGTACGTTACTGAGCTAACATCGTGAACGTTCTTTGCGTACCCCGCTTCATAAATCGCGATGAGAAACCGCGGCGAGGTATTTGCACCGTGGCATCAGTTTTTAGATGCAGCTATTAATTTGAATCTCTTATCTGCCATTTGCTCGACGACGCAAATTGTACATGGGGAATTCTACTGCTTTTGCGGTGGATATTACTATCATTATATATTACTTCGCAGAAACAAGAGAAAGAAGTGTGACTTTGTAATATGTACTGCTTTGATAAATTTTGAATAACGTTAAGTTTCTAATTCTAGCGGGTGATTTTTCTTTCTCAGAGTGTGACACCTTTTCGATTTAGAAAACGCCCGATAATTCTCGTAGCAGATCTAGTAGGGGAACTAACGAGCTGATCAAATCTTAGAATGATCGATTTGTTTACCACGTGTAGCATACTTACGGTAACTACTTGACATGTGATACGTAGACACGATAGAGCGGTATCGGAAACGATTCGTTGAGAGATGCGGTATACGACATTAAATCAATCTCTCTCCTTCACATATCGTATCAGAAAAAACGCCGCCGGCTAACGAACCCACCTTCCCTGTTTATGTTTCAGGTGAGTCATTGTTGCAAAAAAAGAGGCTCTTCATGTAGCACAGTGGACGGCGCCGCTTTTGTAAGACGAGAGTTATAAAGTCTGCCGGGTATGTAATATGCCGCATACTATGCTGTACTCTATGCATATACATTGCATTTTATTTATAAACGCTAAAAAATTTATTTAGATTTTAGACGCAGTGCAAACGTCGCACTGTGGAATTACTGCGGGCGGTTTAATTGCATTCATAAGAATGCGTTTTTTCTCATTTATATATATTTTTCATATCTTTTTTACCATATATATATATATGTGATTTCTCATTATATTTAATCATTGTAGTATTGTGCTAAAGTAAAATGAACATTTCGCGCTTAAAAAAAAACTTTTGTATTACCTAGCATAGTTGAAAAACTTAAAGTAGAGCACTAGCTATTTTACACGACTTTCTCGCGTTTAATTCATGAACACTGAAGACTGAAGTTTTCCCACTAAGAATTCACTACCTTCGCGTAACGTAACTTTGTTGCTAATATCCCACGTCTGTGCCTGAAATTTTTGGCACGAATCGAATAAATTTTTCATAGATAATATAGATTTTCCACCATGACAATATCTATTTATGGAACAAGTCACAAACTCGCAATTTGCCGTGATGAATGATACAAGTCGCAGTCGCGTTACCGAAAATTAGATAATACGAATTGAAACGAAAGAGGCACGTGTTTTTTCTCCACCTCGAGATTCTCGCGCAATCCTGATTAATGTCGGATAATATCGTGCAAACGGCGATATTCGCTCCATACGTCTTTCAGTCTCGACATTCGTGGCCTTCGAATGCACGAGGTTCAGATAATGCGGATACTTTGATGTGCAAATTTCTCAAATGGATCTTCGCCAAGCAACGTTTGGACGCGCTCGAATTTTATCGGATTATCATTTTCTCGCTTTATCTCTTTATTGCGTTACACCGGTTCATCGTGTAGAATAAAGTAAATATTTTCGTGTGACCTTCTTTTCTTTTAATATGGCATCACGAGCGTACAGCTATTCTGTATTTCTAGTCACGTTTGTGACAATTTGTGTCGTTTCTCTCCAGGGTAGTTCTACGAATCGTGATGTTGCACCCGGCAAATTAAACATTTATTTATATCATAATACAAAAACATATGTGAATACACATCGCAATGTTTTCTATATATTTCTGTAAGAAATTATTTTTATTTAATTTGTATTTGTCTCCTTTATTTCAATTATAATATCGTCAATTAGTTAAATATTTAAACGTTAAATTATCGTATTAAAAAATATTAAAACTGAAAAATATCTTATTAAAAAATTCTATCTTATAAATTCTCTAAGCTTCGCTTGATAAATTTGCCGTTAAATTAGAATCGTGAAATATTTCTCCGGTACCTGACACAATCAATGCGACAATGCAGAGATTCTAAGGCTAAAAACTTTCGCATCTAGGTAATCTCGCGTCAGTCAAGGAGAGACGGTACAAGCAAATTGGAGTCGGATGCTCTTAACTCTTCTTACTTATAGAAGGGAAATCGGATAGACAGTTACGAGATGCAAATTGCATACCGTCGCATCAGAATTTATAAGCTTGGCCTGTTCCTTAGTTGTTCTTTATCCATTTTCTTCTATTTTCTCTTTGACAATCTGTGCATCCTATATTTAATATCTAGATCACATATCTACATTAATTGACTATTACATTAAACCTCAATAAAAGTTTCATTAATTAAAAATTAATTACGCATAATAAATGTTTTTTTTTTTTTTTTTTTAATTACGCATAATAAATGTTTTTTTTTTTTCTTTTAATCTTTCAACGCACTTTGCATACAAATTTATACTTATCTACTATGATTCAAATAATGAAGCAATGATTAACAAAGGCTTTTATAATCAAGTTAAAAAAATTTCACTATCATCACTAATCGCGTTTATATAGCCATGTAGATTAGTTGCTCCATTGCGAAAGTGTAAGAAGGATTTAGAAAATATTAAACGTAATTTCGAGCAAGATAAGCATGCAAATTAATGGCGGAGAAATGAAAATATACCGAAAAGGTTCCGGATTTGAAAATTTTGTAATAGACCAGCCACATAGCCGATCTGTCTTGTGCTCACGGCTAGTTTTCACTCTACGCTACTTTCTACAAAGAGCTCTCAGCTTCCCGCCGCGGTGCTTACTTTTAAGGTTCGCCGATATAAAACTCTCCAAAGTAGAACTTTGCTACATACAGCCAGATTGAAATGGAAAGTACTGGCGCGCAAACTTTCACGTAGATTCACCCGCATAGTCTACGTACCCTTTTATAGCAACGTTAATATTCTTTCCAACGATCGTTCCCTTAAAAGGATGGTAGCGACTTATCGCCAATTGCATTTCGATATTGGTTTTACGATATATGTATATTACGATATGTATATTTGTCGAGGTCTTTTCCCAATCTAATATAAATTCACTTGATCAATCTGGCGTAACTCTGCTACTAGACAACATTTAATGAATAATTTTTAGAGTGCAATTTGACGAAATCATGAATCAGCAACTTCGATGCTTGCTCAGCAGGTTCTTCCTACGTTGAGTCTTGGTTCATCTTCCGCTTAGGTATTCCACCCTCGGGCTCTCTTATCCCGATCCACGAAGTATCCTCTTGTTCGGGTCGACAGACGTCGCTCGATTTTACCGGCGTTTTATATCGGATTTTTCCCTTTCTATTCCCGTCTCGATTTTGTTCGCTGCAAAGAACCAAGATTCTTCCTGACAATTTTCACTTCCCCGATAGTCGATCGTTAGTGCTGTACAAGTAGTCGGCCATTATAAATATCTATCTACCGTACACGATGTCCTGTCGTACGATACAAACCGCGCGTCTCGGTCGAAACTGATCAGTTATACGGATCATACGACATCGATTGTGTTGCCTGGCGCTGCTGGCAGGAGAAAACCCGATAGGAAGGGAGAATGGGGCAGGAGGCAGGTGGGTAGACAGCCTCGTTGTGCGATTCGTCAGGCGGACCGCAACAATGCATCTTTGTCGTTGATTAGATGTAGACGATAAGCGAAGACATCGTCGCTAAACAACCGACTGAGCTCTCTCGATCGCTTGTATCTTTCTCTCTCGCCCTCTTTCTCGTCTTTCTTCGCTTTTCCCGATGTACCACGGTGGCTAGGCAATAGCATCGCGCTTGGTTGCGTCGGCGATGCGCCGACACGTTGCAAATTTGCACCGCCTTGAACGCGGAGCACCGACCGCGGTGTAGCCGCGGTTAATGTGTATCCGGGATTCCGGGGAGGGATAAAAGAGAACAAGAGACAGAGAGGAAAGAGGAAGAGGGTGATGTGCTTCTTAGTGAGAAAGGACACAGAGAAAGAGAGAGAGAGACTTTAGCCAGAAAGCATCGACTAACATTGCAGTAGAATGCGAATGTGTATTTTCTTCAAATGTGGATGCATATACGTGTGCGCAGTCTTTTCCCCTCAGCGGATGCTCATGCGAGGGAAAACTGTGGGAATCGTCGTGAGTCTTTGCATCTTTTTTCTCTTTTCTTTTTCCTCGCGGTGATTAGACGAAGCGTGTATGTCGTAAGTCGCGATCGCCGAGTGGTATCCTCGCCTCTACCTGACTGGCGCAGCGCTTTTTCTCGCCGATGGAGCGTGACTCCGATATTTATCTCCTACGCGCGCGCGACGTTTATTTATGAGTGCGAGAGAAAAACGGAATTGCATTACCTCCGCCGACGTCGAAGGAACCCGCCAAAATACGTCCTTAAGCTTAATAAAATATAATAGCTTCGACATGGCGATGTAATAATCTCTCCACTGTGAGAAGGAAAAAAAGTATTATCATTGGGAATATCGGAGATGATAAAGTGCGACTTTTTCTCGAAATACATGATCGTAAATATCTTGGCGTTAAACTTATCTTTTTATCGATCCGAACAAGTTACGTGTAATCAAAGTTACGAACAACATTAATAATAAATGTCATTTAATACTAATTGAATTAATCCCCACAATACGCCACACCATTAGACGATTAATCAATATGCTTGACCTGAATTATTGCGCGCGCTGTCAATTGACCGCGATCGCACATTGATATATTTTATTATGGCACTTGTAAGCTTGATAAATTATAACTAAATTAAATGTGTATATTCCGTGATGGACGTAGGAATGATATGAGCACAATCGAGAAGACGGCGGAGAAATCACGGTGTACACAGAGCTGAAATTCGAGTTCCCAGACAATGATGCCTTTGTAGTTGCAAAACTGATGGAAACCTCCGCGTGGCAAACTATCTCCTGACCTTTCGGCTTCCTGCACCGCTAACCCCCTGCATCGCGGTGGTCGCCGCTATACTTTCTCCTTCGCAAACGAATTAAATACTGTGAGATGCTTCTGACATTCCCGCTCGTCGGCTGGAATGCCCGTCGTTTGGAATGACCCGTCCAACAAATCTGCCGACAGAGAACCTTTTTTTTTGGGGGGGGGGGGGGTACGGAATGTAGCACACCAGGTTATTTTTCTTCTTTACATCTCCAAATCAAGTGTCCAGATTTTTAAGAAAGAATTTAGGTATGCGGCTTAAGAATGCGCCGTTGTGCTCCGCTTCATAAACTGCACGCATTCTGATAGAATCGTCGCAAGATGGTATAATTACAGTATCTTTTCGAACGGCTTGACGAAATTCGGCTTGCAGATGACAGTATGATCGATCGTATCGGATATAGCATAAATCAGTGCGATGTACTGCGTTGTGCGTTATAGATTAATATGCATTGCCGTGGGTGTGCAAATGAGGTAATAAATGAGGCGATTAAGTTTTCGCCGCAAAGAAGTGCGTAATAACGCGGCGAATGAGCGTGGGTCTCGCAATTATTCACGGATCTCTCTCTCGCAATAGGTCGCAGTATCGAGAAGTGCGGCGGGTACGGCCGACAAATTATTTGCTTCGAAAATTATTTCATACTACTCGTTATTAGAAATGGTCGCCGAAGTCTGATTAGTATAGGTCGTAAATCAATCGCGTGCAAATCCGACCGCATGGCAGGAAGACACGTCGCGGCTATCGTTCCGACCCGAATCGCATGTGCAAAATGTGCTGCTGCATGGCCGATTAACGCGCGACTAATAGGCATCATTAACTTTTACCGTGGCGGGATATAATCGCCGTTCCCACTCAGGATTTTATCATCTACCTGTCTCTCTGCGATGGATGCGCCGCGGCGAATTGCCGGCCGCGCGTCCTGAAAACCGAGTTCTCGCTCGACGACGTCGAAGCGTTGCCGAGGATAAAAGTGATTCAATTAAATAGATATGCCGGCGTCTAATTATCGAGCTATACCGGCCTCTTTGCGGCCCACAGAGATTGTCGATATTGCCGCTCCATCGAATCTGCACAAAACGGAGGAAATTGAGAAACGTAGGTCGCCCTCGCGAAAGTTGCGTCGCGCTGTAATTAAAGCTGAAAGGCTGGTAATTGAGTATCTCGAATTTCTCCTTTACATCACGATTTCTAACGGCCAAAACAAAGCGTTCTGCCAGCTCGGTTAATTATCAAATTTATCGAAAGAATACGCATCTAAATGAATTTAAATATCGGTTTGATGTATACGTAGCTCATGTCCCTGATTCGTGCGCGAGGATACAGCGGAGTAAGCGTGAGATCTGCAGTTTCAATTCATTCGTATGAGCTTTCGCGCCGAATTATATGCATTTTATCATTGTGCCTGCAGATAGAGAGTTCCCCGCTCGACGTTTCCTTCGCCGGTCGCGATTATATCACAGAGATCAATTTCATCGTGGACCTTTAAAAAAAACCTGTTTGCGAGAGACGATGCATTTCTCGGCAGTGACGGTGCTACGACCGGAGAAACTGCATCGTGAATGGCGATGGGACGAGCGGCATTTGTAACAATGATGAGCCCGCGTCGAACGGCGAACGGCGAATGTCCGTGTTAAAGCCGTGGGTAATGATGACGCTCGTGGTGGTGGCGGCGGCGACGGTGATGGTGGTAGTGGTGGTGGTGATGACGATGCCGGCTGGAAACGACGAACACTGTTGATGCCGGCGTTGCACGCCGAGGGAGCGAGACTCGGGCAAACACAAGACGTCTTACGGAGTAACTGGACGCAGTCTCGATACCCGTCAAACCAGTTTTATCTTGGCTGCTACTTCCTTCGGGATCCGAGCGGCGCGCAGGTACGGCCGAGTTGTGCGTGCACCTCTTAACTGCGACTTACACCTTGCAGCCGTTGCATTTCAGAGACCACAATGCGCGCCTCGTAACATTGAATTCTACCGTCTTTTCAAAAAATTACGTCTTTCTATGCTCCTCGTGTCCTCGGGATGCGCACCTCTTATAAACTCTCGCCCTTTATTCGGACCTTCCACGAAAAACTTCCTCGCCATTGTGACTGCTGATCCTCTCGAAGGCAATTTCGCTTGTACGCAACACGGACGCAACACACACGCGTTATTCTTCTCATGCTGCTACTGCAGCCGCCCGCCTCGTTTGATCGGCGAAACGCAAGATCATCCTCCGGAGCGTTTAAGCTCAAGCACGAAGAATTCACCAAAGTGACCGAACGCGGTATAACGATTATCTTTTTTATAATATGAAGGAGTTGATCTCTCTGTTGGCCGTCTATATATAACTGAAGGGGACTAAATTTAAAAATTTTAAGTACATTTTGAAGATTGTATGATGTATTATATCGAGTGTCATATCAGATCGTGTTTTAAAGTAAAGAATCCTAAGAATGTGATAGGTAAATTATTCGACATTAGTTAATTAGAATGCTACATAATTAATTAATAATCATATTATTTTTATATTACAATTGAAAATTTATTACAATTTAATATATGTAAACGCTTTTTCTCTTATACTCTATGTATCTATATAAAAGATCTATAAAGTTGGTAATCTAGAAAGAAAAAACAGAAAGGAAAGGAATCATATATTTTGAAAAAATGCTTAAGGATGAAATTTTTTTTGTTTTTAATTTTTTTTGCAAGACATTTATGGACAAATTATGGACAATCAAATATTATATCAATTTTGTAAAAATTAACATTTCAGAGTGCCACTTCACAGATCTCTTTATAAAGATGAATTTTCTTCAAACTGATAACGTCTATCGCTGATTAACGAGCGCACAGGACGATTGTCTTTCCTTTTGCACGATATCAGTCGGCCTTCTGTAATGCCTGGTAATCGCGCAGCGTGGATCGTAATTAATGATCCACGGCCGTGGAACCGAAATTACGGCAACTCAATGGAGCAGACCGGAAGGTAAATTCGAGTATGGACCGACTCGTTCGCCGAAGCGCGAGATGGAGGGTTATCCATTATCATACCCTGACGCTTATACGCGTATGTTTTAGATCCAATCGCATCGGTTGCATATACAAAGTAAATTTGTGGCGTAAGGGGATATAGGTTTATGCTTGATAGTGCAAATGATCCTCCAACCTCGCGTATTGTACTGAGGACATGAGAGAACGAACGTAGAATAACAATGATACGTACAACGGAAAACGATCGAAATGTAGTTGATGAATTGATGAACCGTGAACTGAACTGTCGAGACTATCAGTCTTTATCTATCTAATGATGCACACCATGACCAAGTACGACAAACGAGAGCAACTTCCTTATATGCCTCGCTGCTTCTAGTTCCTTTGTCTTTTCTTTCTTTTCCTCCTCTCCTGTTTTTCTCCTGTTGATGTCTCTGCGTCTCACGGTCGCGGATCGAGAAACTGAGGGCACCGCGATGTCGGCGACTCGAGAATCCCCGTGCGATGACTCATTGTCAGTGACCGAACCGATCCGAACCGGTTTCGCGACTTTGTAAACGATTACTACTCCAGAATAATGATCAAGGTCAAAAAACGTGGGTGTTGTGATAAGGCATTCTTCGGAGCACGCATATTCGAAGAAAACGACGTTTTATAAATAATCTTCTTGCTTCAGTAAATTATAATTTAAAGATTATGTGTCTTATGCATCTTTGTAGTATCTCCTAGAAAGAATATCCCAAATATAAAGCTATAGGCAACGCTAAAGTAACCAAAGTTTCGATACAAAACATAAAGTTTTACACCATCATGCCCGACTCGAGGTCTTTACTCATGTTCCATCGCGATAGTTAAGTTTTCTAACATAACTTTTCGATACATGCATTTTTTCGACGCTCAGCAGCGATCTCCATATCCAATTTTTCTTTATTCCAGCGGCTCAACTTCTTTAGTGGTTTCATGCTAAGGATGTATGCAGCCTAACTTGTAATTGAATTAACTTGCCACGAGATAGGGCTCATCCGCTTGTTAAACGTGATGAAAATGGATTTTTTTATAGCATCACTGAATTGTCGGTGATGCGCGATAAAGTAGAAAAAGACGGCCAGGCGTCGTCGCGTTGATGTAAATCGCAGTCATTGTTTAAAATGTGTTTAATAAGGACGACCAGATTGCTGGGTGATAAATCTAGCCTCACGAGGGCACGAAGCTTGTAAACAACAGGAAACAGCCGGGATGTGCCGGCTAGCGTAAGTTCGCGAAAGTTCTCCTATTTGACCCTCAAAATCGCGTAACTTTCTAATTAAAACCTGAACTTCTCGCAGAAACTTCGCTCTACACGCATTCAAAAGCTTTATAACGCCTGCATCGCCTGTTGTGCGTAACTCGGCGATACGAGGGATGGCGAGAAGGAGCAATCTGCTTTGGAAGGACGTTCCGCGATGTTAAATATCTTATCTTCTACATTGGTCTTTTTCGCGCCGATCGGGATCGTGTTGTGTCGTGCTATCAGAAAATACGGAGACTGATAAATGTACTGGAATTGCATTTCGCGCGCGTATCGCAGTTACCAGCGTTACCCGAAGATCGTCTTTCATATTTTTTTTTTCCTACAAGTAGAAATTTCTTACCGTGTTTACTTTCTGTTTTTATAACAAATAATTGCATAGCTGTTTCACGCGTTTCCTTCCAAGTTATTTATGGAGTTTCTGAAAGCGCGGTTATCGCAAGGCCGGACGAATCTTATTAACAGAGAACTTGGGCTCGTTATGGCTCTCCGCGTTCTTATTTGTTCTCCCGGAAGTGTTTCATCCATTTTCCGCGTTCTTACAGCAGATTGCTGCAGCAGCCAATAGACTCCGTGGTATTCGCCGTGGTGCACCCCAACAACTTCAGAATAGCCGAAGAAATGCGGTGAAATGAAGTGCTCCCAGTCGCTCGCCTGTCCATTGTCGCTATTTTTCTTCTTCACTTATATTTTTCTCCGCGGTTGTCCGCGGACGCTTCTATAATTTTTAATTTCATATTATTCCGAGCGTCATTCTTCAAATGTCATTACTGTTTTCTCTCATTACCAATTATTCTCTGGTTATACTCGAAGAAAGGCAGTCGGCTAAATTTACGATCATGTAGAAGACAAGCGTGTCAGCGAATCTTTCATCGTTAAAAAAAATTTCTGTCTCACGTATGCGCGTGTTGTAGCGTAAACGGGTATTTTTACACGAGAAACGGCTACCACATTACAATTACTGGCTAGACAGACGAGAATAGACTGGATTCATCTTACGGGGGACAAATCACCGACCCGACGGTCTCGCGAGTCCTTGCGGTTGACGTTTTGACATCGGCAGTCGCTGCTTATTAGCTCGGGACCCGACCATTTTGCTGCTAATTCGTCTTAACGAGCCTAGCTAGGCTCCACTGGCGTTTCGTAAGTATCACCGCTAATAAGCTCTTTGTTGCTATTCCGTCAAGCATTCGTACGACTCGTAGACCACGTTTATCTCTCGCCTCGGTTTGACGGGGGAATTTGTCAGTGCGCCCGCAGATTCCCGGCGCGATAAATCCCGCTGTTCATTCACGGGTTTCTCAGTTCATTGACCAATCGCAACGATGAAAGATGCGTGTAGGTGCTCCTACATTAACTGACACTCGTATATCTCAGGCTTAGCTCGCGGTATCGGTCGAGAATAATTAGAATCGGCTCGCGAGCGAGTGTTGAGAAAGCGACCAGTTGCCGAGTACGTAATATGTCAGTAAACATTAAAGCCGCTGATCGCGCGATGCGATGTATATCGGAGTTCTTTCGCTTTGTTAATTAAAATTCTTTAGCTTTTTTTATTATATAATGTCACGGTACTCGGTAAGAAATGTTTTCCTATATAAAAAGTGCAAGAAAGACAAATTTTCTGTTTCGAGCAAATTTGCTCTTATCCTCTGAATACTTTATGTAACAGTGTTTGTAGATATGAGTTTGTTATACCGTTAATGATCGAAAGATGCTTCGTTCGAGAGAGCCAAGACGGTTTTTATGCGAAAAGAAAGTCTCATCGCGAATCTAATCAGGTTACATAAACTCCAATATTTGTCTGGATTGAGTCCGCAAGGGTTTCCCATTTGCGATAGCTCTTTGTCCCAGAAGAGTGACGTCAGTCGGTTCGAGGAAACTTATTGCGCCTACGTGCATCGCCGCTGATATCCGTGAAATAGCTATCGTAATTTCATTGACAATCTCCCGTCGCGCTTCGCTGATTATCAATGCGTTCGTAATGGGAATGCCACTCGCGCAAACATATCATATAAATACAAATTCACGAAACGTACTACATCGCTCATGACTTTTCGTAATCGCATGTATGACGTCAATTTCTCTCATTACTTCACTGAGTACTTGACAATTTCTTCGCGCGCCGAGCTATTGCCAAATCTATTGATGAGTTCTCAACCAAAATAATTTAAGTGCTACAAGCGTAATTTTCAGTAATATTCTGTAAATAATTACAGTTAAATTGTTCGTCGGCGAAACTCTTGAGTTAACAAGTGATTATTACAGTGTTTCGTATAAGATGTTCGTTTGTCGAAATTGAATGGCATTCGGCAGAGGAAGTTGTAATAGATGCGCGCTTTCGGCGTGACGATGGTATCCAACATTGAATCAGCCGTTATGTTCAATCGAGGTACATCTATAATAAGGCGGCATGTAAATCCAGGCCGAGCGTAGCTGCAGCGAGCGCTGAATTTGACATTGTTCACCGGCGGCGGTAGGTAGGAGCTGCTGCTTCCCGCCGCTTCCAACCTCTACCTCTAAAGAGCTTTAATTGGAACCCTGTCGCTTCAAATTACTGTCACTAGAGACGCTCCAGTTCCTCCTTTTGGTGTCGTCGTGCATCTCTGTCGCGAGAGAGGACGGTATTATTTTAGCAGGAAGTAGGTTTATGGAACGTTGACGTCTCGAGGGGATCTTACTTCGATTCTGCGGAGCGATTATATCGAGAGGTTCTACCGTTCTGCTTCCATGCGCAACCGTTTAAACGCGATTCCCTTTATTCGTGTCATAAACAGCTATAAACTTACATACAAGGCAAGTATATTTACAATCCATATATTCGCACGCCTCGCGCCAAGTTGCTTTGAACGTGTATTCAATATTCTGTGCGTTTCTAATTGTATACGAAGCACTTACATTAGATTTTGCGTGAAGATTTGCATTTTAGTTGACAGAAAGCCGATATAACATATGAATGCAAATGCTGTTCTAAGTAATGACAAATAGAGTTTCCCGCTACGTCGTTTTCGGTATTCCGTAACGTACTCTTTGCATGGAGACGTCGAACACTTTTCAGAATGTGAGGCCAAAAGCGGAAGATATGCAGGTATCGTGTGACAGCTGTTATATGAAATAAGAGAAAGAGAGAGTAGCGATCGATGTTTGCAAGAGTTACAAGAGTTATATATACCTGTTATACAAATTCTAAATCGCATTGGGAAATGATCGCGGAAGGTGGCATAGTTTCATATGGGAAATGCTAGTCCACACAGTCGATTTTTTCATTTAAATTTGAAGAAAAATCTAGAATTGTGCAGACGTCGAAAAATGGATCCATAGCTTATTTCGAAAAAGTTCTCTTTTCATTAGTTGAAACACACATTTATTTTTTTACGATTTAAAAGTTACACAAATATTGACCGATTATTTTATTTATTATATTTTTTATTATATTAATGATAAATAGATAAATTAGTTCTATAATTTAAAACTACTACTTTTTATTTAATCCGTTGAAATACTGTGCTACTAAAGTTCGTTAATTACGCCGGTGCTTGCTAACAATTTTGCATACATGATATCTGGTGTAAAATCATAAATGATATATTTGTATTAAATGTATAATAATGAACATGTTTCACAATGTATAATAATGAACATGTTTCAAAATGCGATTAATCGACTGGATGTAGATAGATCTGATAGATTTAAAATTTGTATCTCCTCGAAATTCGATTAGAGGCGAAACGACAAATCTCGATTAAATCAAACACCGCTTCCGAAAACAAACATGAGACATCGTTCTGGGATTTCGCCAGAAACGCCAGTTGTGACTCTCGAAACGTATATACGGCTGTTGCTACGCCGATCGTAATACACGCAATTGCAGGCGGCCGATGACCAGTACGCGACGGGGCCATTTGCGCGACAAGATCGACGGAGCCAATCCTCGATAGTACCGTTCGGCGTCGCGTACACGCACGTGTGGGTGTCGTCGCTATGCGAAGAGAAAGTGCTGTGTCGTTAATTTATGTAATGCTGATTTATACCCATATACGCGGTGATCCTTTTTCATCGGCTGCCGCGCGCCCGGCCGATGCATTGTGCGCGCATTGTGCCCGGCCGTCGTCGCCCCGGAATTATACGCCGGGCCGCGAAAGCAATATACGAATGGTCGTAAACGAGAATCGAGATCATAGCCGCGATAAAATTGTCCGCAGAATCGCGCGTACCTTTAAATTATCTGTACGCGCGCTGTAAAAACAGGACTCCGTTAATTATGAAAAGCCATGACGTTCGGCGATGAATGAGATTTTATTTACAGCGAGGGAACTGATAAAAGAAAGAACGATTCCCAAAAGGCCGGGACTTATGGATTTGAGTTAAGATGGATTTTCCGGCAGATGAAAAGGGATTATCATGTCCTTTCTGATGCAGCCTCAAATTAGATTGTACGCAAATTTAACGTTCATCGCTGCACCGCGCACTCGGTAACTCCTTTTTCAAGGAAGTATGACAATCACGACGAAACTTATTAGAAATTGTATCTTACTGCTGATTGCAAAGCTACTTGATTAAGAAAACCGTCGTCGAAAAATTGAAGGGAATATTTTTATGTGCTTTATTTCCATCGCATTCCATAAATATCAGTTTCATATAACTGCACAGCTACACAACCTGCGTATCTCTCGTCTGTCTCCGTATAACTCGGAGAAACGTCCGTTGCAACGGTCCGTAGCAAGAATCCCTATCGCAAGGAAGTGCGTTTCCTCTCGTGCACGAAACATATCGAAATCTGGTCGTAACTCGGCGATCCAGGTGTAATTATGGGAATTCGTAGCCTCGTAACGTTGCATCCTCGCGCGCTGCACCTGCCGTGCTAGCCTTGCTGGTTCTCTTCCAGCCGCATCGTCATTCTTCTTCTTTCTCCTGCTCCTCTGCCTCTCTTCCTTCTCTTTATTCGTATCGTTCCTTCTCTGATCCGCATCCTTTCCTCACTCGCTCTCGCTCTCGCACACTCGAGCCTCTGCCTTTTTTGCTTCGCTTCGACTATCTTCGCTTACCACGCCGCTACCCGCTCGCTCTCGTCCTTGGTCACTGCCTGCTGCTCGGACCCTTTACTCCCTTCCCCCTCGTCCTCGAGGCAATGCACCTCTGAAGAACATTGACCTCGTCTCTACGACTCGCTTCATGTTCTGTGGGCGAGCGGACCCTTACCTCATCCTCGCGTCCTGTGCTGCCTCCCCGTCACTGTCTTCTTCGTCTTGTTTTTCTACTTCTATTTCTTCCTCTTTTTACGCCGCCAGGAATAAACCAACCTCGACGCGTACCCTTTCGCTCGCGGCCATCGTCGAAGCATCTCGATAAGCTGTGCGCTAAGAAATTAATTGGTGGGCCTCGAAAGCGAGCATGTGCACCGAAAAGATGTGCACGTAGGACGAATCAGCGAATTCTCAAAGTACGACGAAGAATCGATTACCAGAAGAAACGATGCGCGATGTTGTATAAAATGATTTCAACTTCTGTGTGAATTAGTTTAATATTCAATACTGAATTTTTATAATATGAAATATATACGAAAATTATTTAACGAGAATGTAAAAGCATTTCATAAGCGTAATGAAATAATGGAGAATGGATTGGAGATATGCGAACTAGCCGTTTAAAATCAAGTTACCTTAGAGGAAAATTATTTGTCGATATCATCTGACCATTGTATTCGCTCGCGTTATTTCGCAAGAGATTGTTCGCGAATATATGTATATGGACAGTCTCATATATGAGATAGAAAACGAATCGGTATTCATATTCAAACGAGGAGGAGAGAGAGTTTCCGTGAAGAGAGTGAAAGCTTTGTAATTCTCGAACCGGGGCCGAACCGGAACGACTCATGGCTGACTAATTGCAATCAAAGCTCTTCTTGGAACGAAAGAGAGAGAACAACGGGAAGGTGGAGACTGAAGACAATCCCTAATCGTCATTCGTGCGCTCGTTATCTCGAAATCCCTGAATCGAAGCGGCCGGCATTAGGGCTCTCTCCCCGCAGGGGGAATTACCGGAAGGCATTCGGCCTGATATGACGTTAAAGTCTCCATTATTCTACGCGGCGCATTAAGACGCGAGAATAAAATTAGGTCAAATAGTGATTAACCTCGTCGGACTACGTTGAACGACCGAGCGAGAGCAGGCTCGTTGAAAAGGCGCTTGGATTTGCGGGGTAGTGTCAATGAATACAATGCATAGCAGCCAGATCCCCGTCTACACGGAAGTATCGGCTTCAAAGTATCGCGGAGCCGTGAACGTGAAGCTAGAAGCTTGCCGGATGTGAAACCAGAGAGATACAAAGGTGCGAGTTGACGATGGGGAGGTGCGAAGAAAAGAGTTATTTTTCATTTAAACAAGCTACCGTTTAGATAATAGCGAAGCGCAGGAAGATGACTTGAGAACTTGAATGACAAGAGTTTTATCAGTCGTAATCACTATACATATAATATTAAGAATTTGTTGCAAATTAATTAAATTATCGATGTTTTTTACCGAATTATAAAGCCGTTTTGTTGTTTTTATTTTTGTTATTTTGCAATAGAAGTAACTTGCATTTAATTGTTTTCGATGATTATATTATTTTCCAGTAAATATTTCAGTCTTGTTTTTTGTTTTCGACAAATTGGAAAATTTGTATTCGCTATTTTTTCCACACATAGTTAGTATTGCACGTAAAACACGCTGGTAAGTTACCGCGATTTGTGTCAGTGGAAATAAATACATTTCGTACGTAAACGTCAGTTTAAAGTCCTTTTCTCGATAAAAGCGCACGATCCGTTTGTGCTCGGCTGCTCAATAAAACTGCATTCTCGTCGAATAACGGTGAGAAGTTTCTACGAGTTTCTGACGTATGTTCCTTCCATCCAAAACCGGACGGGAACGTACAAAGCGCCAAAACAGAAAAGTACGTTTTCCGCGAGGCTGAAGATTTTATGATGGAATCGACGATGGAAGCACTATTCACACTTTTCTTGTACCGCACTTTTATGCATCCAGCTTTTGCAAAACGGCTGAGTTTCTTAGAAAAGTCTGTTAAAATGCCAGCGTCAAATCGATATATTCCATTATCATTACAACATTCATTATTCTGTTAGATATCAATCAAAGGTGTCAAAAGCATCGAGAAACATCTGAACGTCATCATCTAATTTTTACTCAGCGATCGAGCGATAATAAACTGCGAAGCAGCCCGCGATTAAATGATTGAAATTCGAAGAACGAGCTTTTTCTGCACATGTATGTGCCAGTAGCGCAAAGATACTTTTCTTTACGACGTGTATCGCGTTTGTCGGCAAGTCTGCGCAAAGAGACAAAAATCTCGTCTTAGTCTCGCTTGATAATTACCAGCTGCGGAACGTGAGAGCGCTTTGTGTAACGTTGTCGCCGAGAAAGGGCTCGAGTTTCGAACGACAACGGCGATAATGCGATAGCGACGGCAGCATGCGTGAGACGAGGAAGGCGGATCTTGGCCGGGTGAAGTTTCTTTCTGCGGACGCAGAAAACGCGTCGCGCGCGCGACAGAGAAAGAGGGACCGGCATGCGTGTGTATCTACGTCCGGTCGAAATTCCGCTGTGTGTTGAACGAAAACCGGCAAAAAAAGGAACGGAAAACAAAACTATAACGCGGCGGCGCGCGCTTGGCACGGAACCGTCGCGATAATGAGATTTATGGCAACCGAAAACGTGGTCGCGATTACTTCGGATAACGGCGGCGGTACGTACCACCATCGTCGTCGTCGTTCTTTTCCTTCTTTCTCCTCCTCTTCTTGCACCTTCCGCTAAAGGTCAGCGAGATGATTTCGATTCTACGGAAGATAATTGCCGGAACCCTGTACAGGCGCGCGCACCGACTGGAATCCAGATCGTGCAGCGCGTTTAAGCTGACGATAATAGGAAGAATGTGACAAACGGCGGGCGATAACAATGGAGCGCGAAGAAATGCCGCCTTTATCACGGCGTAATTCCATCAGTACGCTGACATTATTCACGTCCGATTGAATGAGTGGCACTTCGTCATTTCTTACGGCGCGATGGTGTTCCTTTCCTCCGCGATCCAGCGCGCAGTTTCCACCTAATTATCTGTCCGTCTACCTTCGCTATCTCCTCGATCGTTTCCATCACTCGAGACGTATACAACTCCGAGGCTCGGCTCCATTGTCCGCGGTCGATAGGGCGCAATAACTCATCAGATGTAAGGTGCACTATGGCTGTA
The DNA here is from genome assembly GCA_021460005.1 of Tetramorium alpestre. Lineage (NCBI taxonomy): Eukaryota > Metazoa > Arthropoda > Insecta > Hymenoptera > Formicidae > Tetramorium > Tetramorium alpestre. Next base: position 659,041 of record JAJVSH010000054.1, on the reverse strand, counting down.
GACTCGCTAAGAGAATAAAAGGCCCGCAGGTACAGGTCGGAGAGCCTAGGTATGGTATTTATACTTGTAGAGCGCGCTTCGCCACGAGGAGAAATGATCAATTGACATTTCGTAGCGCCGAGGCATCGATTTCATCAATTGCGCAAGTGCTCGTCGTGACTATGTGAAGGGATGCGAAAATAATTCCGCGGCGACGCAAGGTGTATGTCGAGTTATTCCCGTTCTGACCGATACAATCTCGTTTTTCTTCCAGACGTTACTATTATAGGGGCAAATGTTTTTCGCTTCGAGATGCAATCAGAGATTTAGAATGGCACGATGAAGTGTAGTATTACGTGATTTACTTTGATGAATTATCTGACATGGATCATGTACAATCAAGCGACATAACAATTCGCGCCAACTCTGACTTTCGAAATTCTTTCATCTCGTGACTAAGATTAGATATTGAGACTATTTTCTGTGCCTTTGCGCGATTTCTCTTCGATTTTCGGTTGATCAAAAGTGTAACGCGGTAGTTGCGGCAAGTCGAGGCTTTCCCGCAGCTTCTAAATCCCACAAAGCCTTCGCGACGTATCTGAAATTTAATCTTTCGAGTCGAATCTTCGCAAAGATAAAGATGTAATGCCTCTCTCGAGGAACGGAATAGAATACAGAAATATTCGCCGGAACAAATCATCCGGAATGATTCGTTGTTCGCATTTAAAAATGTCCAATCTCATCGGAAATATATTTCCATAAACCGCGATTTCACAACGCTTCGGTTTCGGTATTAAAAGCCCCTTCTGTCCCTTCTCTCACGTTGCTACGTGATTCGATATTAAAATCCGTAAAGACGATTAAATCCAATATAAAAAGACCAAGCCGGCTGCCTATTTCGCCCATCTGCTGCCGCGTTATATCGCGTCGTATCTGTCGTCTATATCCTGTCGCGGGGTGGAATTTCGCGTCCCTCGAGCGGCAACGAACGGTGTTGCCGCTTTCCAATGTTAAAGTCCCAATCAAGATTGATTGCGCAAGATGAAACGGAATCTATTTCGCGTTCGACGAGATTACGGCAGTGGGGCGCCAGCTTGAATGCCAAATCGCCGTCGGTTGACATCCCGATAGAGGCTGAGGAATACTAACGAGAGTCTACAAACCGTCTTTAGAGCGTCCCGATCCGTGGCTCGTATTTTTCTCTTCTTTTCCACGATCTATCGCATGAGGTGCAATTGCAGGCTGCCTCTGCTCCTTTCCCAGCATCCCGATCGACGGCCATCTTTCCGTGTAACGCGCTCTAAGCCGGTTACGAAATTTCGTCGGAATGTCCGCCCGAATCGCTTCCATGGATCGCTTCGCCGACAATCGCTCGGCGGACAAAAGGATTTGCGTACGCAATGATGTTCGGGATATTCTCCGTTATCCACTTTGGGATTTGGAGGTATCGGTATTAGATACATGACGTAAATACGGAGACCCTGAGGGATTCGAAGATATTGTGATTTTTTTTAATGATAAAATTCTGATAAAACATCAATCTTTTATATATTTAAAGAAATAGAATAGTGTATTGAATCGTTAATTAAATCGTTAAAGTTTTTGTGTATAATATATATTTGCATGTAGAAATAAATTTTGGATTAGAACTTATGATGTGTTTTATATGTATAAAGCTTTGAAATATTGATACTGTAGCGATGTTTTTATAGACATTTAGAATGAATCTGACATCGTATAACAATGTACTGGATTAACAGAAAAACGATTTATGTTTTAAAAATGGATATTTTTTGTATAGTTCTGCGGGATATTGCGGAAACCAAAAATGTGTCGACAGAAAAAGACCGACCCAGTCGCACGCGCCTCGAAAGAGTGGCTGGATCTCGCTGCAAATGCGTTTCCGAGCGACGGAACTTTGCCCGCGACTCCTGTTAAACTTTTCGATAAAACGAATTCGCGGTGCAAAAAATTTCAGATAATTGGAAACGTGCCGCGTGCCGCACTGCGAACGTTTCACACTATCTCTCACACTTTTTCCACGAATCAATTATAGACATTTTTACACAATCAGAGAAATATCAAAAATAAGAAAATTATATTCTGCATTGCAGATAATATAGAACATTTATTTACAATTAGATTCATTTCCAATTTCTGTTTATATTCTCAAATTTTGAACATGAAACAATTTGGAAAGTAATGCAACCACCAATTACAACATAAAATTAATTAAGCTTCGGTATTGAGGGAAAAGGCATATAGCATACCATTGTTCTCCTATTATTTTATAATATTGCGGTTTACATTGATAAAATATAGGATATAAAATTATGTAGAATTATATAGGATATAGAATATCTTTATGCTTCGTCCGCTCATATATGAATAAAGTTGTTTTCAAAAATATAAGTAGATTAAAAAAGAATATAAATACATTACACACATGGCAGGTATAATTTATTATAATAAAAGAGGAATATTTGCATTGTTATCATATTTTCGAAGTCTTACCTTTAAAAAAACAATATTAACATTACTGTTACCTCTACGAGTGAGACATCCACGTTTCTAAATGCGATCTGCGAATACGTTAAAAATGCAATACTCTTCGCAAGCTCTTTGGAGGTAGATTAAGGTTCAACATGGCGACGCGATGCCACGGGGATGCGAGAGAAGTTTCTCGATTAATTAATCGCAACAGCGAGCAACATAAATTATCTCAGCTTCATGGCGTATTTTGCAGACGTATCTTAATGCATGAGCTGCTCTCGAAGTTACGGTAACGCTAGTCGCGACGCAGTGCACCGTTTAGCCGTGCGAGTCCCGGTGGCCGCACTCGATCACGCGCGGAAACTAATTCGAGGTGTCGACCGCTCGGCGACCGCTCAGCCCGCGTGAAAAACCGCGTGCGCAATCGGGACATTTCGCGCATTATTCGACGTATCTCGCCGATAAATATCGCCGTCGAGCCGGTATGCGTATATACCGTACCGGTCGTGGCACGTCGGGATATTTACACGGAGAGTCGATTTATGGCACCGACCTGCTGAACCGCCCCCTTCTCTTTTTTTTTTTCATGGCGAAAATTGAAATATATTTCCCGCAAGCCCGCCCGATTTTATTGTTCAATTTCTCGTCGAGTCCTTCATTCAGCGATACGATCGATTCGCATATTCGTGGCGATTCGTTCGCGAATGCCGGCAAGTTTGTTATTCGCTGTGATTGTTATCTCGGCTTTTAAATCGTTCAGATTCTGCAATTTTCAGTCTTCGGACCTTTTATGTTCGCAGGTTTTTACTCTTTTACTTTATGTGTGGGCTGTCAGAGAGAGTCTGCATGCTCCCTAGATTATTCTACGCTCTAGGTCTCTAAAGTCTCCTGATTTGCGGTACATTCTAGAGCTCTCTCGGGGTTACGTTGTACGGAAATGCTACGGACGGTCTCCACTTGGCCGGACGAACATCCGGTTTTTACGTAATTCCGAAATGAAAGAGAGTGCTCCGAAGCGAGAATTCGAACTTGGCAACGAATCGCTATATATTATCATGATAGGGGTGTGATTACTTTTCCGTAATTAGATTTCGATTCGGTCGTTATAAGAATGATTAATCGCCGAGATATTCCTCCCGGAAGCTGGAGAAACGGCTATATTGCTGTACCCGCGTGTATTTCACGATTCACAACTATCTTATGCAAAACCAGACGACCGCACGAGCCAGAGTCGCTACGGTAAACAGAAACGAGAGCGTGTTTTTCGATTTAATCGATACAATCTCTCCGAGCAACCGTTTTCCTTCGGTATCAGACGTTTGCGTATTTATCCGAGGAAAATTAAAACCGCGGTTTGTTGCGACCATTCTCGATCGAAGTATCTAAAATCGGGAAACCGTAACATTTCTCGTTTGCCTTCGTTTGCGCCCGTTCCTTCAGCGAGAATTAATATTTGATTCGTGTAAGAGAGATAGAGAGAATACCGCGGCGAATACGTATCGTACCACACAATACGAACGGCGTGAATCGGTAGTTCGACGACACGGCTCCGCTTCTACTCGGTGAGAAATGACCAATCGATCGATATACATCTACCATTCACAATCGAGTCGTGTCATCTTGTCGCGCTGCTTTCCTTCGTGATTCGTGTCTTTGTGGAAAAACGCACGTATATACGCAACGTCCGACAGTTGCGCGCCGATCAATTACCATAACGCTCAAGGCTAATTGTAAGAGCGCAGTCGCCGTGAAAGAGCTATCGCCGCTCCAATTTTAAGCGCATTCGTGGATATGGTACTATGCATCGTGATATGCATAATGATAACGACAACAGATTGAAATTTGTTGCCACTTAGCTGTCATTTCGCGTGGTCATTTCTGTGCAGAAAAAAAATGCCTACGAGTGTAGCATATTATGATTATACTCGACAGGAACATGTGTTAAGCCGATTTAGATTGCTATGTCAATCAAAATTCAATCTCTCGCGATCGAATAGAAAACTGCGCCTTTTTCGAGAGCGTAGTACACTTCTTTCCATGTCGCTCTTTTTTTTCTACCTCTAAACCTGCTTACATTGGACTGAAACTGCGAAACGTGTCTGTCGTGATATCGCATTCAGAACTATCTGTCTTTTCGACATATCGAAATATTGCTATGTGACGTCAATGAGAATGTAGCTACGTACGTGGATGCGTGCGAACGTGTGCCGCATGTGTACGCATTCTCCTCTTCCCCAGAACACATTACGATGCGGTTCGCATCCGCGAGATACACGTATCGGTTATGCGGTGCTTTCAGAACTATCGAGCGACGGACTATCTTCAACGTGTCAGTCTGCGATCGAGACAACGAGACGAGTAAAAATCCGACAGTGCGTTGTAGCGTCGTATCGGCGGGATACGCGGACGGCGCGCGAGGTGCTTTCGCGGCGCTTGAAATTGCGTGATAATTATGAAAATTCTGTTATTGGAGAAGGCATCATCGGCATTCCAAATGGGCGCTGCACTGTCATAATGCGAAATGTAAACGCTCGGGTGATCAATGGCGAACATTTACTTACGGTACGCAGCGGGCGTCCGCCGCCGCGAACAATAGCGGTGTCTAATAAACTACTCCACATGCGTCGCTGTGTAACGCATACATTTTCCACGTCAGAATAGCTCCTCCCGAGGCCAGACTTTAACGAACATTACGATGTACGTGTAATACATGCATTCGCAAATCGCGCGCTCCACCGAGGAACGCACTCGATGCTTTTGTATTCAAACTACTCGAAATGCTTTTACCCTAACTCAAAGTAATCGTATGCGCAGAGAAATTATATGAATGAAGAATTTTCAGAAATTTACGGTTACGGCACATCTACGTTATTATATTACAAACTACCGCTCGAGATGCTTGCTAATTATATTGCCGGCAGTAATAATTTTATGTTGAACATATATTACGGTATCCAAGTTTGTCGATTACGCGAAAACCTTGAATAAATAGACCGTTGCATTTGAACATTATTTCGCGTATGGTCCTTTGTTACGATTAATGTGTTCTTTAACGGCATTCTTCGTTCCTTTAAGCGCCACTCCTTTTATACGTTGCATTTACCACAGAGCTCTCGATCAATCACCGCGCAGCGGAGCAATTCTGCGGATTTTCCCCGAAACAATATCTTCGTTTCCCGCCGTAGGATTTCGATCACGCTTATGGGAATGTCCGCCGCAAATGTACGACGTAATGGATATGTTTATTCGGGCGCAGCCTGATTTGCACGCGATATCGTGATATACGCGACACGCTCGTCTAGGAGATAACCGGCTAAGTATTGTATTTTACGTGGCCGAGAAATTGTTCTTGTTGATGTAACGGGGTCATATCCGCGATATAGATACGCCGTAATAAGCAGGTGTACTTACGTTTTAATTACGAGAGGAAATAGAACACCGAGTTAATATTTAATCTTTATCGCGCGAAATTTATGTGTCGTCGTGTACGCGTGTTGGCCGGGACCCTCGGCTCGCTGTTTAGCATATATCGATTCACGCAATATTTGAGAAAAGTATCGGGTATTTTCAACAGAAACGCGTACGGAGAACATTTCCGTAAAAGTGATATGGGCTATCGAAGTATCGTGCATATTTTACCGCCACGGATGAGACATTCGTAGAGCATTCTCTACATGTGTGAACAAACAACATTTCATGATTAATATACTTTGTCGTGCAGCATATAAAATATTGCGCTTAAACGCATCAACGTAACATCATGAACATTAATCTTTGTTTTTAACGTCTTTTTTTATCGCATCACATTATATTTATTATGGTACCGCGATAAAAATTGCTGTGATACTGAAGAGCAAAACGTTTTCATTAACAGCATTTTTTATCGGTTTTTTTTTTACAAAAACAAATACACATTCGTCAGATACGCTTTGTGTTGTCCGATAACTCTTTAATAATACGTTTCGCGTATATCTGCAATTATTCAGATGCGATACGTTGAAGTTAATTAATTAAGCAACTGTNTGTTATAACTAGTTGTTATAATCTAGCTTGAATCAAATGTAATCAAAACGTCTGGCCGATTAAATGCCTCTAATGAACCGCTATCGACGCTATCTGTATCGTAGCGGTAATTTATAGGCAACTTTCGAGAGGCTCTTGTCGTTCGTTTGTCCACCGAGTGAAACGCATTAGTCTAACTCCTTCGCAGCGTGGTTCTCAAACTTTGCTTTTAGCTCAGTTATACTTTCATTGAACAAGTGTTCGAGTACCTACGATAGAAAATCCAGCACGCTTCCTGTAACTTGCTGTAATTGCACGTAGTTAGGGGCTTGAAACAACAAAGGTAACGTAAAAGCTTCGCCTTTCGATTTACGTCTTGCACGTAATGCGCCTATTGAAAAAATACTAACAATCGAGCTGTAATACGATGTATAAATAATAATATTTGCGTTTTATACATTGCGCACGTGGGCGATTTTACATATCGCATTTTGCGCGTAAACGTAAACTTATATATATATATATATATAATAAGTTACGTTTACGCGCAAAATGCGATATGTAAAATCGCCCACATGCGCAACGTATAAAACGCAAATATTATTATTTATTTCATATATATATATATATATAAAATTATCGAGGTTCATTAATTGGACAATTTATTATTGTCGACTATTTATAATTAAGCAGCGACTGCATTATCATCGAATTTATATCGGTAATAGTATATTTTACTTGCTGGTTTCAAGAGTTTCTCCCATTGCCGGAGCGGGTTACGCGTATAAGTGCGAGAGAATCGATATAAATTCTCGACGCGCTTAATTATGCAATGCAACGGCAACGTATTGTAATTAATTCAGGTAGTATTTCGTTCCACGCGACTACGTCGAAAGTCCTTAAGTCGGCACGGGCCGAGTTATTCGAGCGCCTTCGACTCTCGACTTTCCGACGCGGCAAAATCTTCTTTTCCTTCTTTTTCCGCTCGATCGATTCCGCGAACCGTGAGCAAATTACTCTCGCATGGTTATTAATGAATTCGCCGCCGTCGCTGCCGCTACGTATTTAGCAATTCCGATAAATATTCCCGTTTCTCCCTTCACGCCTGCCCACCCCAGAATTTCGTCCCCTTAATGAGGAATTGACTGTCAAGCTAACGAGATAGCCATCGGCAATCTGCTGGTCTTACGTTGACCCCTAATTGGACTACGCTATGCCAACGGAATTACCGTCGTGATACAAGAGCTTGTTTCGTGCTAATGGAACTTTTACCGGTTTCGTTAGTCGCTCAGTTTTACCGCGGTGAACATCGAGCCACGATTTCGAATTATGCACTCCGAGAGCACCTTGCGTTCATTCGAGTCATCCCGCCTGGCCGGTGATTCCGCGATTTCACCTTACGTAACACTCTTACGAAATTGTCGTTGCCGACGGCTGCCGCTCGTAATTACGCGAGATTTTCGTTGGCCATATTTATTGAATGGAATATTTTAATCTCGTAGAATATGTAGGCATATATGCAAATTTATGTATATTTGAGAGGATTATTTGAGGTCTCTTTAAAGTTGGTATCCTGAAATGCGAATTTTTACAAAATTGATATCGCATCTGATTATCCCAATTTGTTCACATTTATCCATAAATAATTGTTAAATAATGTTTTTTTACCAATAATTGTTTTTTTTTATTTCGAGAACTATTAATTTTGTAAAAGTTTTCATTTTGGGGTACCTTCCTAATTATTTATCTCATTAATTCGATTGCGTTGTACGTTATACATCTGCAATACCTATCAATTATAACTATCATAAATGCAGTGTTTTTCGTAATATCAGGTAATAATTCGCAATAATTGAAAATCATTATCCATTAATATCGCAACAAAGTTGACTTATACAAAGTAATATTTAATCAGTTTGTCCCATTACATGTAACATTAAAATTAGAGGGTCGAGAACTTTGTCACGCTAATGCTACAGTAGATTCAGATATCATTACATCTCCTGATATGAAATGATAAATAACATACACAGCAAAATTTGATAAAACAAGTACAGAGAGAAAAATCCATAAATCGTTCCTGTAGATTCACTTTGAGTTCAAGAAGCACCGTCGGAAGGTCAGAAAGATTGTAAAGAGAAATCGGAAGGGACGAGTATGTGTGTGTTGATTAAATATGGACCCCCGCTCATCTCGATTTGTTTTGGAGGAGCAACTGCCCCTGGCAGCGGCTTCTCCATTCAGTGCGACTCGGCGTGTATTGTGGGGGGCTTAAACCGGTTAAATATTCAACACACGCGCAGCTGCTACCATTCGTACGCTGCACGTATGCTGTTCGTCTTATCGTAGCTCCGAAAAAAACAATACGTTCGACATTTGATGATAACTGCGCACATCCTCTCGCGAATTTCTCTTTCGCGGTCACGTCCGCGGTTCGTCGGACCGAAATATGCCAGAACTGGCGTAGCTTCAAAAACTATGAGGTTCCCCTCGAGAGGAAAAAGAATCATTTAGCGACCGTTGGAATATTGAACGTGTCTGAACGGTAATATTCAAATATGATTTCGAATTTTAACTATTTTCAGTAATTGCAGATTATTGTAGGATAGGTCAAAAAAATTACGTGTTATATATATTTTTATCGATGGTTTTTTTTCCAGTCTTTGTTTAAACAGTATTCTGCTTTTACCTTTATTGAAATTACATTTATCATTTTATTTTCTCGCGAATGAGATCGTTCTCAAAGAGTAAGAAAAATACAAATTTAATTTTAAGCCGTCGAAACGTGCAAACTTACATTCGAAGCAATATTGTCAAGTTATTTATCGCTTAACGACGTTCGAATATCTCTCTCAAACACAATTTATTTCACTATCCGCGACGAGCGAAAAATTTGATTGCTATTCCACCCTTTATTTCGTTTCGGCTTCGCGCGGAAAGGTAGAATGAAACAAGCGGTTTGCCGCAAAGTGTAGAATTCTCCTTTGCATTCCAACATAGCGTGAGGCGCGTCGCTCGGAACACAAAAGCTGGATGGACGCCCGCGAGAGTGGCGTCGAAATCGATACGATTCGAGAGCCGAGCGATTTCGGACGGCTGCGAGAACGTGGAAATTAAGAGCGTCTACCGTGCAATTCTCGCATTCTTTCCTCCCTTTTTCCACCGTAATAATTTAACAGGGTCGTTCATTACGCAAGATAGCTTCGGCGTTCCGCGCACGGACGAGCGGGACTTATGCGAGAGACCGGTCGATAGAGGAACGATTAACATAACACGCCGCCGATTATGTACTTCCCAACGGGGTACGGAACTATCGAGGTCATCGTGATAAAAGGAAGGGCCCACCTACCCGGACCTTCTGGTCTGGTCTGAGGTAGCGTAGGTATCGGTTTCCCGTACGTGCGAAACCCGCGCCTAATGTAAACGCCGCGAGAGAAGGCGGCCGCGCCAACGTAAACCCTAATCTTCTCGAAGCCCCCGAAGGACGGTATGCAGTTGGCGTAACGACCGGCTAAATCCGAAATGGCGTGACTAACGACCCGGCTTGATATCGTGTGCTCTAGACTCCACCTACGCTCGCGGGAAATCGGAACGGTCGGACTTGGACGTACTCGGGCTGTTTCTCGCCAGAATTCCGTACCTAGGCAAAGACCGACGTAACTCCGCCATTGCGAACTTTATCTCGCAATTATAAACTTTGCTTTGAACAACGGGCGAAGCCGATGATATAGCCACCCTCAACACCTCAACACGGTCATAAATATTCCTCGATAAAGAATTACGGTCAGTGACGTTACGAAGCAGTGATTATACGTACTGATTGGATCTTAAATTACTAAGCACAAAGTTCCCCGAGAAAATTGATTCGATTTAAAGTGTTTTTAAATATATCAAAATATTGTAAACGTACTAATCACGGGATATAATTCTTGCTGCTGAAAATATGAATTTTCACGAAGAGAGCATTTTTCAACGATGCGGGGCGTACAAGACGTAGAATTTGGCGCAATCGTTCGATCGCTAAATCGACCGAGCGAAGGTTTTCCATACTCCGCACGTGATTCCACGTTCGTTTTTTGTATTACCGCAGCGACGACGAGCAAGTGTGGAGGGCCAAAATACGAATCGAATACATCGTGCGTTATTCGACACGGGCACTTCGTGATCGTCGATTAAATTCGCTTTATCGAAGAATAATTGCGAACGAGAATATTGGCTGCGCCGGGATTACAAATGGTCGCGGCGCGGACGAAATGCACGATCGGGCGACCTTCCGACCTATTTCATCGACAAAAAAATATTCTTTGGACGGACTTTTTACTTCGTTTCGAAACCTGCTCTTGCTATTGACAATACGAACAATCAACAATCTATTTGCACGTTATTGTTTCTCCTTTGCGCTAGAATATTATCCTCCCAACTGGACGAATTGAAATATCGTCAGATTTAAGCGTATTAAGACCTAAAAACAACTGTATTTCCATTTCGTGAATTCAGTAAATTTTATTAACAACTTCATTTCTATTGGATATTACAAAGTAAGCATTGAAATGAATTTTGTATAAAATGGAACGCATCGTTTTTTAATCGAATAATCCGGCATAAGTCTGACGCAAATACGGTCTGATTGCGTTTCTACATTCTTCATAAATTTGCAGTTCCATCTGAATTTTACTTCCTGTGCTACAGAGAAAACCCTTTGTTGAATTAAGCCGTTAGCTCTTATTCTACATGTTCGCAATCCTCATTATCCGCATGTTAGTTACTCAAGTGTAACTAACGAATACATTGTATGAAACTAACATAATGCAAAGCTCTCTTCTGTATAGGACGACGGTCGATAATACCGTCTTTCTACTTTGCGTACAACATCGTAAACGTTCACCCGCACGTCCCATTTCGCCGATGTGTACATACATCCATCGCTCACGTTCCATCTAATTCCTCACTAAACTGACATAGCGAATATAATATCAAAGTCGTATCCGTTTATCGCTAGTCAACGCGCAATCTTGAGTGCCGAGTTTTATTACATTGGGGAAATACACGGCGCGGGACGTGCTAAAATGTATCCGCATCGCAAGACAAGTATTGGACCACAAGTATATATATATATAGTACGTCTGCGCGCGAATGTAGCCGAAATTGCAACTGAGGTGAAAAAAAATCAGCGAGAAATTTCAGAAATTTTTTTATCTCGTACCTGGTTCCGATACATTCGTCCGATACACTCGTTTCTACAGAGAGCACCTGAGAGTGTCATTAAAACTGAAAATAATACATCTTCGTATCTGATATCGAGAGCGAAGGTTGCAGATAACAGAAAACAACAACGCGCGTTTCGACGAGCTTGCCCGGCGCAGTGCTTTACGCGGGTCGAAATAACAAAAATAATGGACACAACGGCCGGCGCAGGTAAAACGCGGACCGCAGGAATTTAATATCCCGTCGTGCCGCTGTCTACGCGCGCTACCTCCGCATCTCCGAAGCCCACGCAGCGAGCGAGCGCTATCGTCGTCATCAAATTTATATTTCACTCGGTAAAGAACCAACAGGTGCCTGGCTCACGGCTGCCGACGACGATAGAGCGAGCGCGCGTCCGGAGGATCCGCTCGCGCGAACGCAAGACGGCAATCATTATAAATAACCCGACCGCTCAACGTCACTCAGGCACAATGGGGGTTTTATTGGAAGGGAAATGGCAACGATAAATAACACGGCAATAATAAAAATCTATATGTGCTTAGGAGGCCCGTCTCTTCGAGCGCGACGCCATTTCCGACGTACGGAACGAATCGCCTAATACTGTGCACGAGCGCGGACAATGCGCCGCAGTCCAGAGATCGAAATGTCTCGCGGTGATATCGGGGACAATACTAAACGACCCGGCGAGATCCAATCGAAAAATCAGGAAGGAATTGCTGGACGCGCACCATTCGTCCCATGTCGAATTAGATCACGGATCGGTCGGCTCGTAAAAGTACAAGAAGAACGTGAGAGGAGGGACCTTTCACGTGTTTCGTTTCCAGTTGGAAGCTTGCTGGAACAGAGATGAGTCGACAAATTGTACTTCTGATCTTCTCCGTGGCATATAACTACAGCAACTTTCGCATAAAAGTTTTATATTATTTGAATTTCTATTATGTCGCACTTGCCGTCGTCGATTAACACTGGAGTTAGAGCAGTCAATGTATAATCTTTTATTAAACTTATAACGATGTATTTTCTGAAATTTTTCGTGACTTTTGTTGCAATGTATATATGATTAAATAATTTTTTCTCTTTAGCTCATTTTCATATATATCTGTAATATATTAAATGGCAGAAATAGGTAAATAATAATAAGTATTAAAAATAGTAGCTAAATGTAAAAATGTTTTAATTTCAATTATGTTACAAAAAGATCCGGATTGATTCCGACGAAAGTTTATTTCGACACGAATGACTGACTCCGGCTGAAAAAATAAATACACGTAGATCATCTTTTATTTTCTTATTTTCCGTTTATTGAGCTCAGTATGATGCACTGATTGACGAGTTGTGGAAGCAACTCATGAATCCAATATCAGTGAAACACTGGTAAAAATCATACAAAATCATGAAAGCGCGACGACAGCTTGCCGTTCGTGAAATGTCAGGCGAAAGCGTAATATTGCTACACGCAGTAATTGAATGAGTTTCGAGTGTTGGCATGCTCGTCCTGGATATATTGATATCTTCTCTCTGTATATAAAATTCAACACAAGTATATTTACATTCAACTCTTAAATCGGATTAACAGTAATAGATTTATCCTGAGATGTATTGTAGATATTTCTCTTAAATTGATGAGATTTCTCTTAAATTGAGATATACTGATTCGAAACACGAATTGTCGTTGCGTGGAAAAATAAAAAAAAAGGATTTACGGAAGAACTGTAGATTTTTTACAAACAGTCTTGATATTCTTCATGCGCGCGGGGTAATTGAATAAATTAACTTTATCAAATATTATTTTTAAAAAGATTTCCTGGCACAGTAATATTAAATTAATGCATTTTTCAACCGTAAGTATCTTTATTCAGCATTTTTTCCATGTATATGTATATTCTTCACATTTTATTTTAATTTTAATAGCAGACGAGATGTATTTTAGCCTCTGCCTTGATTTGTCATTGAAAATTATTTCATTCAGATAAACATTGGACGGATGTCTCTCGAATTTACCTTGAGTTTCGTTCATTAGCGGTGCGGAAGTTTTAACGTCACGCAAAGGAAACAAAAGATTTAATACGTACAATTATGCAAGCACATTTTTAATTCCATGTATGCATATTTATTATTTATACGCCGTCATACAGCAATAACATATTTTCTTATAATTTTTTGTACTTGGATGAAGTAAAAATATGCAACTGCACATTTTTCATTATTGTTCTGGCGCTCTGTGATGTGGTTAAATCATTTCATAACAAATATACGTAAATAATACCGAGGTCCCCTTCGACACGGTCCGCTTATTTTTCCATGACGGCGATTTGCTTTTGTGATGTTTATCTGAAAAAGCGTGTTTCACCAGAATGTACCTGCATACACATATAGTTTTCTCCAGTTCTCTCGAGCACGGTCGCCCTGGTTGTTCGGCTTTTCTATATCTTGTACCGAGGATAAGAGAAAGAACAACGCCCGTGCCGGGGACCCGGGAAATAAATCCATTACGTGTCGTGGAATCCTACGGCCTTTCGAATGGGAGCCGCATAAAGCCAGTCGGTTTTGTCCTTTCCGGTCGAGTATTGGACTTTTGATGGTACGCGGGTACCCACGCTCGCTCGCTCGCTCACTCGATGGTCTACCTCATTAAGATCACTCGTACACTCTATTAACGCCAATGTATGCTCGTGGCCTTTGTTAGTGAACTGGTTTCCGCCGCGTCACTAAATATGGTCGCGCGATTTAAGGACCGTAATTCGTCCGGAATAATCGCTGCAGTGAGTCATATTTCGGAGAATTATATCCGGCGCCAGGCATTGAAGGATCCTCGTTTTTCGCAAAAAGACGGTCTAACGCTCGGATTCATTCTGCGATTCTGAAGAATAATCGCGTCGACGACTAACCGCGACGCGGAATATAAACATCGATCGTTATGAAGAGTCAGACCCGGGATTGGCTTTATCGGCGCGACGGGGAAAGTTGGCGCGAGTTAACAAATCGATTCTCCGCAGCGGTCGGCAAACCGAAAAGCCGACAAGAGGCAAGCGGGATAACGGGATTCGATGAAGCGGAGTGCGGTGCCATCCTCCGCCGCTCGCTCCAGCCCTGATTTAGGATCGCGATCGCGTGGAAGCACATAAATAGCGGGGCCACGCAACGTGACGTGTCGCGCTAGCGCGAGAGAGCCATATCTCGCTGGATTGATTTAATCGCCAGCGTCCATTTGTCAAGGACGACGTCCGAATGCGGGTGGGCCCGTTTCTGGCCGCGTCGGTCCTGGGGCCGACCAACGAGGTCGGAGCTTGTCCTCGTTCATTTCAGCAGGGGTGCGAGTCGGGCTCGACGCTGGTACGATCGTCAGCGCGATTGTTCGCCGTTGCAGTTGCATCCCACTTTGAAAGACGAGACCGTATCGCGCGATACTCTGCCCCGGCTGGGGTTCGAATGAAGCGGAAAAATCTCGGGGAGACGATTTCGGAGATTTCGAAATGGTTCAGCTGGCAGTAGGTAGTCTAAAATTTCTTCCTAATCTCCGATTCCGTCCTGTTCCATTGTCCGGAACAGTTTACATGATTTTAGATTACACGAGATTTTACAAAATTATCAGGGTGAGATTATTTGCTTTGTCGATCGTATCGCACGGATGAACAACAGGGAAAATACGAATCTAAATACGTGAACATATGTCGTGAACATTTTGTTTTACGACACAGATATTCCGTACGATTGCAAACGAAATCCTAAGGCTGCAGTTAAATTGCACCGTTGTAAAAACTCGAGCGAGCTCGAAAAAATCTCCATCGCGATACGCGCGGGAGAAGTAAGAAAATCATGGCCGAGAATCGTATTTGCATTATTGGATTACGGCGTTCGAAGGTGCCGGCAGTTAAAACGTCGCTTTTGTCGCTTTTTGTCGCATGCTCTTAGTACGTTCTCCCTTTTTCTTCACTCGGTCTCTCTCTCGGGGAAATGGTATAGTAATGATCGTGCACGATCTTCGTCATTGCTTGTTTTCGCCTTCCTTCTGTCCGGACTTTAAAGCCGCGCAGCAGCGTTTTGTTGCACTCGCATGAACGCCTCGGCGGATGCGTCGACTCAGGAGTGGCAGCCGCACTTCGCCGAAGTGGCTTCGCTAGTTCTTCATTTGGATAGCTCAAGAAGCCGTCTGCATTACACGATTTGCGGTTGCATTCGCCATGTAAGGATGAAGGATGAAGCTATATTTTCGTGTGATGTACGCAGGTAACTGGATTGCCAGCGAAACACGGAAATCCTTTTTCTCCTGGAAAAATCTCGTATCAAATGGACATCTCGGATTGCATTCCGCATAATTTTTACCGCAACAGCATCTGTTGCGTACTCGACTGACCGTCTGACACTTATTTCCTTTTCAGAAATGCGAAGAGAGAGAGAGAGAGAGGTGCTGAATGAAGTTAATTAATGAATTCTGTTAGCGCATTCGGCAAGTAAATTACAAAGTAATAATCGGATTTGCGTCGATTCACCATATTGATGCGTGATTTTAATCCAGATGAATCCGCATTTTTCCGAGCGCGACCGTTTGCAGGCAAGAGTAGTGTCGTTTGTGTGGCGCCAACGTGATGTCGGCACGTTACGGTATTTTCTTATCGACGACGCGCGTTCCTTTGCAATTACGCGGCCGAGCACGAGTCGAGTGCGAGAGCGGCGTTATTAGCATCGGAAATGATGTGCATTAAACCTCGGGACAATTTGAACTCGCGGAGATACTCGAGGCGCGAGGCTTGAAAGAGAGAAAATGGAAATAACGTCTGAAAGCACGTACGCTCCCTGTTCGCCAGTTCCGCGATGCATTCGACATTGTCAAACTTTGTACATTAGACGCCGTATATTGGAGTATAACGCAATTCGCGAGACTTCGCGCGCGGCTAGGTACAAGAAATCCTATCTACGTAACGGCGCGACGTGCAATAAACGGCTTAGAAAGGAAGTTCGATCTTTTTAACAATACCCATCGCTTCGGGACCGTTGCATCGACGACGACCCCATCGGGAAACTTGGCCCGCTCGTCGAGCGAACGCTTTCCCGCGAGCTTTCGGCGAGTCGCTGTAAAGTATGAGGTAAAATGGGCCGAGAGAAACGCGGTCTATAAATCGCGGAAAGATAAGTGTTGCTGAAACTCACCCGGATAATTCCGTTAAACAGTGAGACGCCGGTTTTACGACGTAGTAATAGTTTCTTGCCGTGCTGTGTACGAGAGTTTGGAATATCTATTTATATAATGCGAATCAGACGGCTTTCTAAGCTGACATTCGCTTTGTAAACTCGTGAATAATATTGTATGACTAGGTATTTAAATCTAGAAATCGGTAATAAACAAGTATCTGTTCTATCATACGCGTTTTCTATTAATGTTCACCAGTAACTAACGGTATATTCTCTATTTGACGGCTTTCTTATTTACTGATTTCTTATTTTTGTAACATTTTAGTGAGGAAATCGACATTATTTAAAGCTTAGATTAACGCTGGTGGGAAATGTAAATAGCAAATGTTTAGAATGCTATGCGTGTTGGCCTATTGAGAAACCTCGATACTGGTGTGTATTTTAAGATACTCTTAAGCAGATATCTCGCGGATGCGGGGCGTGTTGGCGAGCATGCGGCTCGCCCTCCTTCGGGTGAGATAAGAAAAGATATCATTCGATAAAAAGTCTGGCGTGTTCTCAAGAGTACCTGTAAGAAATAAAATTGGCACGGGAGTGCAAGTGTTGATAATGAGTACAATCTATAAATTACTAACACGAAGCAATTAATAATGATGAAGACTGTTTTAATCTCGATCTCAAATTAAAAATTTGTAATTTTTAGTTTTGAAAGTTTTTGAAGTGCTTTCTCCTTGAAGATAAGCAGCACGAACTTGTTCAAATTATCCACTTTTAGTCATTTATATTTTGTAAGAATTCCAATGATAATTCCAACGTTTAAAAAATGATATCAAGAGAACGTTAAGACAGTTTACGCCGTGAAAAAGATACAGTTTGTGCTATTAGATAATTCAGAGTGCACTTGAAACAGCATCACAGGCTCTCGAGTAATATCATTACGATAAATAGATGGACAATAATATGCTTTTGTTGTCGAAGAGATAAAAGTCAATAGTACGAATCCAAGGTGATTACGCTGCGCACGGAATCGTAGACATTAATCGGATTTGTCCCTTTGTTTCTATTTTCATGAAGGGATGGAGAGTACAAACGTGTTGGTGGCGCGAATACGTTCCGGAATAATTGCGTCACCGTCGAATATTTCGCGTTGCTATGCGAGCATCAGCTGCCTTTTTTCGGCCTTTTAGTTGAGATGAGGCGGCTAGGCGTGTTTGCTTCGTAAACTGACAAAATTCGTTACAACGGTGGGTAGAACATGCAGCTCGAGCTCGGGAATTAATTCTGTCTATCGTCTGCCTGACCTCTTCGTGCGCACTCTGCGGTTGTTCGTCCCTCAAATGGACGCGCGATCGTTTGCGTATTTCGCGCATTGAAATACCGACAGCGTACGTTGTTTTCGCTCGTCGTCCGTCCAATCGGGCGATTCCCGCATTTTCTCGCCGAGCAGTGTACCGGGAGACAAACGTACGTTTACTCGTACGAAAAAATATCGCGAGGAATATTCTCGAGCGATTCGCCCGCGCCGTTTTCTTTTTGTCCCTCCACTATCTGTTCTTCGATCATTTTTAAATCCCCGCTCCCCCCCTTCCCCCATATCTCCGCGAGAGCGATGCTCCGTTTTCTGCGCTCGGCATCGCAATTCATGCTCGATTTAACTGGCAGAACGAGTTTCTGCGCGAGCATTGTCGCGATCTCCGAACGCCATAAGACCGCCTTCGGGGCACGAAATCATCCATTCGTTGTTCTCTCAACTTTTCGTGGCGAGTTCAAAGCCGTTTAAATCTCATCGAGGATGAGAAAAGAGGGTGATACAGGTAAAAGAGAAGCGCACGTAATTTCATTCGAATGTTTTTGTACTGCTGTCAAAGGCGCTGCGTCGCGGTTCGTTGTTTCTGCAATTCAGCTTCGGTATCTTGACTCCTTTGAGAGAGAGAAAGCCCCACGGCTTTCGGGAAACCGTCGAGTACAATCTCAGACGTCCGTCGTCATTCTCGATATCCGCATAATCTCACTTTGTCACGGTAGTCATTCCAGCTAGACGAACGTTCCGCAAGCGGTGCCGAACTTCGAGAAAGGGATTGCGGAAGAAATTGTGCCGACGTCTCTGTCTATTTTCTATTCGCCTATCTGTCGTTCCTTAGATATCTCGGAGTGAATTTAAGCGGATATGAAAGAAACGTGATTTTATTTACGTATGCATGCGACGGAGCTCGCGTAGACTCCGGAGTCTTTCTACATATCCGGCCTCGTATGCAAATATATTTGGGAAGATTGCGACGGGATTTCCTCTGGACTTGACCGTGTAATGCAGCAGTATAAATCCGAGGAAAATGTATTCCGCGGTCGACACGCTTGCTGAAGAGCATATTTGATATGGTGGCAAACGTTGTCGCGCTTACGTAGAAATATATAATGTCGTATGTGTCGATTAACACTTTCGCCGTTATTTGAGACGGTGTACGCGTAAATGCGTTAAACGCTAGTAAATTTTTCAAATTAATTTATTTCTTAATTAATTTATAAAAAACAGTAAATTTATTTCTTTTTCTTCATTTTTGTTACTCTATTTTATTAAATTTATAACGTTAAATTATAATATTCAATTCAAGTAATTTTTAACTACTCTAGGTCGCTAAAGCTCGTATTCAATATGTCATTAATTTAATTAAAACAAGAGTTAACAACGCGTTAATTACGTGTTTTGTGTTAAAATAGTAATTTCGACACATATGGTAATTAAAAATAACAAAATTTATTTACTTTTATTGAACTCGAGGACTTTCAATTTGATAATTTAACATTTAATAATGTAAAATAATTATTCGCTGTAACATGTGTAAATTTTTATAGATTACATTTCATTTTCGCAGTTTTCTTTTAAATTTTGTATCATTTAAAATATTAAATTTAGTTTTAGGAATCTTTGATAATGGAAAATTGTGCAATTTTCGGCTTGTAAAGAAAAAAAAAACGAGCCATCTCATTAAAGTATCGAGATTGGAAATGCACAAGAGAACGTCAACTGGTCGGCGACGCATTCAAGGTTGGGTACAAGGCTTAAGACGCGGTAGCAATGTAATGCGAATGTTCAGAGGCGCCAACTTGGCGCGGACTCGCTCGGTTGCCTCGTTTTACTTACTTGCATGCGCACGTTCTTCAGGTGCATTATCATGGAAAGATATAGCGCAGCACGCGAGAATTGCGGGGAGGAGGAAAATGCGCCCGGTATTTAAGCGCTTTTTATTACGCCGGTTATGAATCAGTGCCTATGTAATTGGCTCCGAGTCCGCGTGAACGAAAACTTTCTCGCGATCGAGTACGAGAGACATATCTTGATGTTCCACGTTTTAATTTATAGGAGTTAAAGGTCAATTTTCTTTTTTTTTGTCATTAAAGCGGATGTATCCTGTAATAATAACCAGGTCAGTTCACGAATTTTCGAGTGGTATAATTTCGAGCATCGTAACGATCGTGAGAAACAATTCCGTCTCCGCGACTTCGCGTATCGCAAGCGACAAAGCGAGGCCCCGTCCAAGGCTCTCGTCTTATTTCCAAGAGATAATTATGCGATCGGAGGAAACGTAAGTTTTATGACGCAACTGCGCTCATTCTTATTCAGATTATTACTTATACAGATTATACAGTTCTTCCCACTAGTGAGCAGAAACAAATTTGAATAATTCGAAATTAATAATTATTTAAATTTTCTCGTTTGCGAACATCTCAAAATCTTTTTTCCACGGAAAGCAGAGAACTAATCGTGATCTGCTATTTATCCGGATTCGCGGCGCTTTCACTGGCGTAATGTATCGTTCCTATTCCAACGGTGGACGTATCGATACCGAGCTGTCAAATGCGCGGCAACGTACATCGGTTCGTGCAAATGCGGCCGGAAGCATCGTTGGTCAAGATTAGAGAGTATACGAGTGCGGGACACCAGTGTGAAGATAGGCAAAATTTTGGTAGCCTCTATCGAACTCCACCTGCATTCTGACACGATTCGTTGATATCACGGTATTGGTCCTGAAACTGTCAGATGACGAAATAAGCGTCGCGCTGGCTAGAATTCATGAAACCCTACTGATTTGACTTAGCATATTTTGAAAAAAAAAAAAAAACTCTTGTATTCTCGAGAGGGAGGAAAGTCTTCCTTCCTTCTGTTCTATCGCTTTTACTAAAGCCAAATAATTAAATTTCACAATTGCTGTAACCAGTAAATTAAATATGTATTTCGTACATTGCTGGCAGAAAAATGTATATTTGATAATTACTCAACATAAATGCTCATATTTTTAATATCTTTATTTCACGCATTTAAAAGGATTTCTCTCATTGAGGTTACACACACGTACATATACACATATATATATATATATATATNATATATATGTAGAAGCAGAATATTTTATAACTTAACTACGAAGAATAATTTAACCTGAATCTTCTGCAAGAAGGGAACTCGATTGGCGTACTCGATCGAGCGCTGCAATGTCAATGGAATTTTAATTTGCGTTTCGATACGTGAATATTCTACAGCACTCTTCCAGCACAATCGCATTTCACCGAAGCGACGTAACGAATACATAATTGCATTTGATTGTCCCTTTTACGTTCAACGGAATTCCGCGAAATGGACAATTGAGTGAAGTTAAGAGTCTCATCAATAAATAATTGATTCGGATAGTACAGTACTCGCAACGTCTCACACCCCAGTGATTTATCTGCCGTTTCGTATGGTCGATCGTGCCGGCGATCAATAATGCACAACCGGAAGGGAGTTTGGTCTCCATCCGTTCTCTCCTTTCGCTCGTCCTAACTTCCTCCCTTAAACCTAGTCTAGTCTTCGCGCTTGATCGAGTGGAAGTCGGTAGCTGTCGTGGAAGATAATCTTGGATCTTGTCATTTGACTGTATTTACGTGCTAGATTACGGGCCTTCCTCATCTTTGCCTAACTCGTCGCATAGCCTAACTTTGGCGCTGTTTACTGTTTCAGGTGACCGCCATCGATACGCGAAACGGGGCCGAAAGTCTCGTGCCTCGCAGTGGCCTTGTTCTATCGGGCGAAAGACAAACCGGGCGGAAGCGTTTGTCGAGAAGGACCGACGATGAGCTAGCGATACCATCATGCACAGGATGAAGCAGCGCGCGCTGCACGCTTGGCCATGGTTGTGGCTGTGGCTGTTGGCGGCCACGGCCGGCTCCCCGTCTTCCGACACCCCCGTGCCGACGACTCTTATACCGCCACGTGGCGGCGGAGATGGAGGCGCGGGCGGCGGCGACGGCGATGGCAATAGTGGCGGCGATTCGATGAAGCTGTCGATCTCGTCGATCGGCACCGCGACGACCCTGCCGATCACGTTTGAGGATGACGCGAATCTTTCTTCGACGCCCGACTTCCGTTTCACGCGCTCTCTGTACAACGTCTCCATTCCCGAGAATTCCATCGGCAAGACGTACGTCTTGCCCGAAGAGAGGATGGGCATAAAGCTCGCGTCCGCCGACAGTGACGTTGACATCAAGTTTCGCATAGTGAGCGGTGATCGTGAAAAGTTCTTTAAAACGGAGGAGCGTACGGTCGGTGATTTTTGCTTCCTCCTGATTCGGACTCGTGCCAGCAACGTCGATGTGCTAAATCGCGAACGCAAGGACCGATATGTGCTCGAAGTGCGTGCCACCTCGAGCCAACGCGACCGTAGAAACAGAGTGGTCACGCTCGAGGCGGACACCACGGTGGTGGTGACAATCCTCGACACGAACGATCTCAATCCGCTCTTCTATCCGATCGAGTACGAGACCACCGTGACAGAGGACACGCCTTTGCATCGCAGCATACTCAGGGTAATCGCCGAGGACGCCGATCTCGGCAGAAATGGCGAGATTTACTATAGCTTCGCCGAGGAGACCGATCAATTCGCCGTTCATCCGGTCAGCGGCGTAATAACGCTCACAAGACCGCTCAGGTAAGTGCACTTTTTTTCCGTATCTCAGATTTATAAATAACGCATCAGAAATATAGAATTTAAACGTATATTATTATAGAATAAATTGCGTAATCGCGATCTGTATCAACAAATCAACACAGAAGCTCGAACTTCGAAGCTCAAATATAATTCTATTTAATTTGAACGAAATCAGTGAACTATTTAATTGATTTACAATATAATGAAAATTTCGTAAACTATTATATTTTTGCAATATATTATTCAGTTTTTTTTATTTTACCTCAGAAAAAATTCAGATACGAATGTTCAAATCTTTGGAATCGAGAGATAAACATATATGTACAATATATTAATCTTTAAGAATCTTTAAGATTATGTTTTCTCTATTATTTTCTCTTCGAATTTTGCACATTACATATTTATTTTAAACAGTATTGCGGCTATGCATTTTCATGTTTGCATGCTGTATTTTAGCGGAGCTTATTAACGCATATTAAATAAACTCTTCTGTTTTTCTCTCTGTTTCTAATAAAACCATCATATGTGTCGCAATGTTAGCAAACGGTTCGCTTTGTCTGTTAGGTACGCGGAACGCGCCATACACGAGCTGGTAGTCTTAGCGAAGGATCGCGGCGCTCTGTTCCGCAGCGCGGGTACCAGCCGCGCGAGCACCGCGAAGGTCACGATCAGGGTACGGCAGGTGAACTTGTACGCGCCCGAGATCTACGTGCACCAGCTGCCCGACATCGTCGAGAATTCAAATGCCGACATCTACGCGATCGTACGGGTGATCGACCGCGATGACGGCGTACACGGTCAAATCGCGAGCCTCGACATCGTGGGCGGTGATCCGGCCGGCCATTTCAGGGTGCGCCCGGTCGGCGGGCCACGTTCCGGCGAGTACAATATCGAGGTGTTGCATCTGCTCGATCGCGAGACCGCGTTGCAAGGTTACAATCTCACCCTGCGCGCAATGGACCGCGGGGTGCCGCAGCGATACAGTTACAAATTCGTGCCGGTGCACCTGACCGACATGAACGACAACGCCCCGGTGTTCAGTCGCGAGATCTACGAGGTCAAGGTGCCGGAAACGGCGCCCATTAACACGCCGATCATAAGACTCAAGGTTACGGACGCGGACGAGGGAAAGAACGCATTAGTGTATCTCGAAATAGTCGGCGGCAACGAGGGTGGCGAGTTTCACGTGAACGCCGAGACTGGCATGTTGTACACAGCTGTCAATCTGGACGCCGAGAAGAAAGCGTTTTACACCCTCACAGTCTCGGCGATCGATCAAGGTAACACCGGCACTAGAAAGCAATCCTCGGCGAAAGTGAAGATCAACGTGGTCGACACCAACGACAACGATCCGATCTTCGAGCAGCCGGAGATGGAGGTGCTGCTGGACGAGAACGAGCCGGCCGGCACGTCCGTCGTGCGAGTTACCGCGAAAGATCGTGACTCCGGTGAGAACGCCTACATATCTTACAGTATCGACAACCTTAAGAAGGTGCCGTTCGAGATCGATCATTTCTCCGGTATCGTCAAGACCAAACAGGTGCTCGACTACGAGACCATGAAGCGGGAGTATCTGCTGCATGTGCGGGCCAGCGATTGGGGCCTGCCTTACCGGCGCCAGGCGGAAATGCAGTTGCGAGTGAAGCTGCAGGACGTGAATGACAATCGGCCGCAGTTCGAGCGGATCGACTGCACCGGTCACGTGCCGCGATACGTGTCGATCGGTTCCGAGATCATCACCGTGTCCGCGATCGACTTTGATGCCGGGAACATCGTGAGTTATCGCATAGTATCCGGCAATTCCGACGGTTGCTTCGCTCTCGACTCGGCCAGCGGCGTCCTTTCGGTCGCCTGCGACCTGTCGGACATCAAGGCCACCGAGAGAACTATCAACGTTACCGCCACCGACGGCACGCACTTCGCGGACGTCAATCCCGTGCACATACATCTTGTGAACGCCAAGCGGAATCTGGGCTCGCAGGCGAGAATCCTGACAGATGAGACCGGAGCTTTCGAGTGTCACGACACCGGCGTGGCGCGCAGATTGACGGACGCGATCGCCTCGGCAGAGAAGAACAACATGATGTCACGGGACGACGAGTACACTCTGATACCGAGTCGCTATGGCGAGAACGTGCACGCGCCCGAGTTCATCGATTTCCCGAATGAGATACGGGTCAACGAGTCGCTCAAGCTCGGCACGGTCCTCGTACGAATACGTGCCCGTGATCGCGACCTCGATTATAATGGTAAGCTCGTCTTCGTTATATCCAGCGGTGACCGCGACTCCGTCTTCGGCATCGATCCGGACACCGGCGACCTCAACACCATTGGTTATCTGGACCGCGAGCGGGAAAGCGAATATTATCTGAATATAAGTGTGTTCGATCTGGGTAAACCGCAGAAATCCGCCTCGAAGATGCTGCCCATCACCATTTTGGATGTCAACGACAACGCGCCCAAGTTTGAGAAATCATTGGCAAGTTTCAGGATCTCCGAGACCGCGCTGAACGGCACCAACGTATGGCGCGCCAACGCCACCGACGCTGATCTCGGTGACAACGCGCGCGTCACTTATTCTCTCGTGACGGAGACCAATGACTTTCGCGTGGATCCCGTAACGGGTGTGCTGAGCATCTTTGGAAAGCTTGACAGAGAACGACAAGAGATATACGAGCTGAGAATCCGCGCGCGTGATAATGGCGGCAAGGACAACGACACCCCGTCCTTATACTCGGACGCGCTCGTCAGAGTGACGGTCGATGATGTCAACGACAACGCGCCCACCTTTGCGCTGCCGAGCTACAACGTCAAGATCCGTGAAGACGTGCCGGTGTGGACCGTCGTGGCGGTTGTGGACGCCACGGATCCCGACGAAGGCGCGGGTGGCGATGTGGAATACTTCCTGTCGGACGCAATGGAGAGCGAAGGCTTCTTCAAGGTCGACAAAGTGTCGGGCACAGTGAGGACGACTCAGAGCTTGGACTTCGAGGAGAGACAGGTGCACACGCTGACGATAGTCGCGCGCGATCGCGGTGACCCGCCTTTATCTTCCGAGACAATGCTCGTGATCGAGGTGATTGACGTGAACGAGAACCTTCACTCGCCGGTGTTCGACGACTTTGTCGTGTCCGCGAGTGTCTTCGAGAATCAACCCGTCGGCACCCTTGTCACTACGATTCGAGCGAAGGACGCGGATCCCCCCGGCGGCGATTCGAGGATCGCATACAGCATCCGTGGAGGTGACGGCGTCGGCATTTTCACTATCGACAAGGAAGGTGAGTGATTAATTAGATTATATATAAAATAAGTAGTTTGTTTAACTATATCAACGAATCGACGAAAATCCGTATTGATCCGTTAAAATACGCGATCAGAAAAATTTATTACCTTTAAAAGAATTGAAATGAAGATAGAAAGATTGCGATTTTCTGGAATACACTGTTGAACTTTAATCGATATTAGCTGTAGGTATTCTTCGGCAAATAACGTCTATGTCTATACGTTCCACGTAAATCGCCGTGCTCATATTGAATCCAAGAATTTCCAATCAAATATCGCAAGATGTGCGCTTCCTTTGAGGAAGGGGACGAAACGAGCATCTGGGCCTCACCAAGATTTCCCAATATCCCATTCAATAACCAACGAATGGAGTTCCGCGCGATGACTTAAACACATTCGACCTCGTAGCAGCGATTTCAATTTACTCGTCAAAACGATCGCGCGTATGCTAGCCAAGGTTCATAAATGTCTTCACGTTAATAGGTACTTTTAAAAGGCCTAGAAAAAAAGACGTCGTGTCTACATATTCATAAATCACGATATTCCCAGTAGATAAATAGAAGACGCCGAGTATAGTAACCGTGAGAGGTAGCATTTGACATATGTCGTAATTCAAACAGGAGGTTAAAGCGCATATGTGAAGATTTTAATGCGTGTCAAATAATTTAACAGAAAATACAATATTGTCTTTTATTTTTTGCAATTGGATTTTTAATTTGAACTTTTAATATAATTAATTAAACTTGTACCAATACTTTATCATAAGCACATGACATTTTCTGGGGGGAAAAAACTCGCGCGGAAACGTTCTTGGTGCTTATTGTGTGGGAATGTCCGTCTTTTTTTTTCTTTCCTTTCTTTTCCGGGTACTTCTGTTGGCCCTTCGGGCACAAAAGGGCGCGCAACGTGCGCGCTGTGCCCTTTCTGCATCGGACACGGCCCGCGCCGGACGCGCCGTGGCATCGTTCCAAGACGAAGTTGCAGCGTCGCGGCCCATTAAATTTCGATGCAGCGAGCCTAATTGAATTACGGTGCCGCAGGACCCCCCTTTTTTCGAGTGCGCGAGGCACATTAAATTTCTCCGGCAGTCTCCTTTCACCGCGGAAACGTCTGTCGAGAAATCGCACGTCATTCCGCTTAATGGCTAATTCCTGTGTACCGGTGCCACGTCGGTCACGGCGCGCGGTCATAATGCACCGATGATCGTTTCTTGATGAATGCACCGGGCGAGACGAATGTCTCGAGACGAAATAGGTTTCTTGCTAATTCATGAGACACGCGAAAGCGACACTTTGACGCTCGCGTTAGGCAGCATTGAGATCCGTCGACTGTTGATGCGTCTGAGAAAAGTTCAACTCGCGACTGCGCTTCAAGTTTATGATTAACAAGAATGATTTTTTTCACCTTGATGATATTCGCGATTCGTGCAATTATTCTTAAGAGCCGCTTGTAAATCGCGATGGCCGTCATTTCGGTTTCCACGATCGCCCATCTCCCACGACGAGACGCGCGCGTATCGATGCGGGTTAAAAAAAAAATATGACGCCCGTAGCCGTTACCTCAGTCACGTTCGATGGGTTTTCAACATTCGCTAAAATAGAATGTACGTATACACTGTACATTGAAGTAAATACTTTTATATATGCGTGTGCATCCGCGTATACATCATAAACTTGACGTACTGATATATACGGTGTTGTTCTACCTGCCAGCTGTCAATAATCAATCTTTACAAAATTTGAGGTCTTGGTGAGAGTTATATAAAAGGCTATTATTCAAAGCGTTTATTCAAACTTTGTATATCCGAACTTTCTCAGCGAGATGAAATTTCAAATCAAATATCTTCTGCCAAGTAAAATTTCTTTTTAATTTGAAAGAAAGACAAAAGTTGTCTTACTGCAGTACGTTTCTACTTTTAATCAAGATTTCACTTTTTTTGTCTGCGACGGCGAAAATCTGTTATTACCAGTTGATGTGATAAAACTCGAACACTCTGTGCACGCACGCGCTCCCGTTGTACATTTCTGCTGCCACGTATATATGTATGTCGCGCGGTAGTATATTGATCTCCCGTCGAGCAAAAATAATACATTGTCAGTAGTATGCATATTCAACCGGCGTAAATATTCATAAGTCGCCGGTGTATTGCCGCGGTGTCAGAAGCACGAACGGTAACGTTGGCGGTGCCGATGGGAGTTGTGGTGCGGTGATAATGGCAGTGACGGTGTCGTGGTGATGGTGTTGGTGGTACCAGTAATGGTGGCGATAGCTGTCACGGCGCCCGTTTAAGTCGCGAATAATTTCCCGGCGGATACTTAGGATCTATGGCGGGCACGTGATATCATTCACGCGTAAGTCAATGTTCCTCGTGTCGCACGAGAAAGCCGTTATCTCCCGGGATCGAAAAGTACGGCGCGTGCTATTACAAACTGAAAGATCGACTCTTCGCTCTTATCATTCGTTGAGTGTCGATCGGTTTCTTTTTTTATCGTAGCTAAAAAAATGTCGACTCGCACATTTTATATTATTTGTACAGAATTTTTAATTTCTGAAACGGTAGTTTACGAGAATATCTCAATTTCTCTCTCTCTCTCTCTTTTTTGCGTGCCAAAAACAATATGTTCCCGTCAGCACAATTTGCGTCGAAACGACGCACAGCTTGACGCGCACAACGACGCGCCGCGACTAAACGCGATTAAGCTCCGATCGTTGTAGAAAAGTGCCACACCTAGTTTGCGAAGCAGTGGACGAACCAGCCGACGAGCGATGCATTTTCCGGTAAGCGAACTAACACGTCATTTCGGCCAGCTCTGTCCACTCTACGTTTGGCCGCAGGCGTTGCGACGGAGAGCGTTAGTCCATTAATAAAGCTTTATATATCAACGAACGTTCCCCAAAAGCTCGCTGGGTTTGATCGTGCGTGAAACGAAGAAAAGCTCGCGACGATCCGCGCGGTTTAAAGCGGATGGATTGGTATCCGCAAATGTCTGATCTTTCCTCTGCTCCGCCTTCTCTTTTCACTCTCTTTCCTTTATGTAATCCTGGATGGAGCCGTCTCCAGCCTTGCATCCCTTTTCGTTTGGTAAAACCGGCATATCCTTAATTCGAGGAATTTGCAAGAGAACGGGTTCATACTTCCATGATACGAGAAACGTGCGTCTCTTGCATATCGTTGTTTCCTTACAGAACTGTGTTAGCACTCGTGTTGGTAACTTGTGCTAACTCGGCGTTCAATTGAAAAGGTTAAAGAGATATTAATTCGCCCATTGTCGGAGCCCTTTACAAATTGCGAGGAAACTCTTCGTCTTGAGTGTATTGGAGCGCTTTGGATGAGCAAACTATTTCCCAGTCGATCGTCATTAGCCACTGCAATGTTGGAATGAGACGTAATCGGTTTTACTGTAAATACATATCGAACAGTTGCAACGGTTACAGAGCTTCGCATCAGAATCTACAGTACTTGCGGATGCAGTTGGTAATTTCCGAGAGATATTTAACGTTAGACATTTATTTCGGCATATATCAGCGAATAGTATCGTAAATTATACGTGCGTAGCGGTCGTAAACTCCTGTCCCGAATTGCCTCGCCGACAAACCGTTGTGCTTCTGTTCATCTCATAAACCGTTTCGCGATATTCATCCATCCGGAGTGTCTTCTGTATTATCAAGCAGCACTAGCGCGACTTCCGAATACAGTTTCGCAGCTCCTCCGTATTTTCTTGCAGTTTCTCTTCTTTAATGCAACGACGCAGCTAAATAATTACGTCGCAGCGGCGCTAAAGTCAGCTTCGACGACATCGTACTTCTCCTTTCACGTATTTCTAGTGAAAAACAACCACCATCAACGTACTGGCGAGGTCGTTAAGCTATCGGAGCCTGGCATTGTTTAGGGTTTACCTCTCGCGAAAGATTTTACACGCGAATACGTTAAATTCCGTTTGGTTTGCGGCGCGTGTACATGAGATCGTGTTTGTGGAGCGTGTTATCTCGCGTTGTTAGCCGACGTAAGTTGATTGAAAAATTGTTGATGCTAAATTAATTCCATTCCCTTCTACCTGTTTGTTAGTCTTACGTGGTTTATCCGGCTGATGTGGGCAGATAATAGTTATGAGCTTCTGCTTAAATATTGTGCCAGAATTAATAAGGGCGTGTCACGCTCTAACGAACCGGCGAAAAGCGAGCGAGCGCGACCGGGACGTAAAGTGGCGGGACGCAGTACTCTATATACCTAATAATATGTACGCCCACAGCAATAAAGCGTTTGCACCGTCCACAGCAATTACGCGGGTGTTTACACAGAAATACTCTTACTAGTTAACAGACCGTGATGCAGTGATACTTTCCTAAATGTACGAGGACAGTATTTTTACGGCGACGTTGGGCGTGTTTATAATGGCAGTATAAAGAAAATATTCCGCGGCGTCCTACACCTGCGTTATTCGTTGCTTCAAATTTGTTAGTTAAATAGATTCCTTTTTATTACGCACGAAATTTTATTCATTTCGGTCATTACGGTCTTGTTATGGTAGTTATCCAAATTTTAATATTTATAAGGCTGGATAAGAAAATAAGTATGTCGAGCATATTTCTGCATATCTACAAATATACGACGTATGTAAGTCGCAAGAGAATTGGCCGAGTCGTTTCAAGGATCAGGAATATTGGCGGGAGCTAAACGGGAACATTATCGTTAAGCTAAGTCAAGAGGCGGGAGGCAATGTGTTCGAAACTTAAAAGCGCGTTTTTACTTGAGTCCATAAACTCAATTATTTATAGAGAGCGAGGGAACATCTTGTTGCTATAGCCGAGAGAAATCGAGGAGGAAATACTTGGACTATCGCTCAATTCTACTTTAAAGCGTACGTGGTCGCGTAACCGAGCAGCAAACACGGTAATGTCTCGTACGCGAATTCATTATTCACCAGCGTGTATTCTTAGCGCACAATAAGAATACACGTGCGGATTGAGAAATAACTTGCCGTATTTGAAAGTCACGTAAGACTTTTTGCTAATTTCTACTCCGCTGTAGCATACGTATTTCATCTGTGAAAAAAATATACATATATATATATATATATATATGTCTCATGTAATTCAAATCGAATTTGAATAAGACGTTTTTATTTCTACGTAGAGTTCATCGAATCCATATCAAATAGCAATTGCCAAGCGCATCATCAAGATTATGAATCGCAGATGATATCGGAGTTTGAACGAGATGCGTCCGATTATAAATCACATAATGCTGGCGACAAGATTCCAGCGCGACATTGTAATGCACTGTCGTAAAGCATATTTTCGACGCGCCGCGACGTCACACCCGTAACGCACCATTCACACGTGTTGCGTATACAAATCTGCGTCGTGAATGCTTAATGCTCCGTCGCGTCGTGTCGAACGGTTACGCGTTATTCACGCAGCTGTTATTTCTCCGGAGGAGTCCTCGGAGGATAGATTTTTCATAAATGTCGAGGTCACTAAACGACGACTTGTACTTTTAATTCGTTGAAAGTATCAAAATATTTTCTTTATTCCAAACTTTGTATCCTCTCACTGCAACCAAACGCAGCCGAAGAAAAATTGCAATTTAAAAAACAAGTTTCTTTGTTAAGCATAACTTTCATTATGTAGCTTACAGCGTTATGAAATAACGATGTTCCAAATTGATTAATGTTTTCAACCGCGGTGATTAAAATGCAAAACCTTCTTCAGAGTCTACTTTCCTATTATACGCACGACGGTTTTCTCTTGTAAACCGCTTTATCGCATTTACTAGCGACTAATGATAAGGAAATTCAATTTCTCTGTGTGAAGAATATAACAACGTGTTTCTGTGTATATAAGGAAGTTAATTAATTTAATTTGCCATTGTCTTTGTACATTCATTAATTAAAAATTTAATCTCAAGAGAATATCTTAATATTGCTCAATCATCTCTTTTCATACCGGCGAGTCTTGCGAGTGGAAATGTCTATCGAGTGCGAACTGCTCCGATCGAGTTTACAACTTCGGACTTCTTTTCGTGTCTTAAAAATAACTTCAAGGACCTCCGCGATAGCGAGACATAACTGGAATCAACTTGCTTCTTGAATCCGTTTTCATCTAGCGTGAGCGTAATGGTAGCTGAGTGCGTTCTGTTGGAGACGCTACTAACGATCTCGTTGAAAGCACGTCGGCGCAGTATAAAAAAAGAGGGGCAGAAAAAGAGAAAAAACACTCGTCTCGGAGAATAAAAGCTACGTGAATGGCACAATGCACCGGTAATTATGCGCTCGTCGTACACGTAGCGTAAAGTTCGAGACAGCCACTCCGGAGGGCGTAAGTGGAAAAAGTGACAGCCGCAGTCATATGCAGCTGTGGATACGTATCTTATTACGATATACATTCATTATGACCTCTATTTCGTTGCTGCCAGATAAGTCGCGGTGTTTACGCAATCGAATGAGCATGAAATGTCACATTAAATAATGAAAGTAAGCTCTAGCGACGGTAAAAATCTATCACGACTCGCGAATAAACGTGCGTTATACACGACATTATCGGGTATTCTTTCGGATTATTTTACGATTGGCATATATCAACGATTATAAATTATTTCTACGTATTCGTTCGAAACGGATTTGCGTATACCTTTCTATTGCATATCGCGGAAACGAGTGATGGAAAGAATTTTTCGCGCAGGTTTTTTAATAAGTTCCGGATAGAATAAAGTTCCACCCGCTTTACGGGGGGCAGTCAACGTGGATTTTATGACCGATTAAATACTGCATAGAAAGTAGACCGCTTGTAAACAGGAAGTTAAACGAGATGACTGAAACGAGAGAAAATGGGATATTGCGTGAGACTCAATAGTGAAGACGGATAGCGAATATAGAGACGCATGGGGAAAGGAAAGAAGAAAGGAAGGAAGAAAGTTGAGAATGGATCGTCGTCTCTAGAGGCTTGCACAGTGCAATACGTATATGCCGTTTCCTATGCGACGTCACTTCCGACGCCTACGGGCTCCTTTCAAAACCGGCGCACTGTTCTTCGCGTCGTATCTTTTACAAAAAGTATCTATTATACTTTGCGCGAAAATCTCAATATTAACTCTACCTTTTACGTGTGACGATATTGTAACGAATGAGCTACAGCACTTTGAAATGCAGAGAGTACGAGATGTCGACTGATTTTCAGCGAAAAGTATGATTCGAGACTATTCGTTTTATTTCACGGAAGAGAATTCTATCTACTTAGGGGAACTATTTACGCTTACAGTCGCGTCAGTCTTGTATAAATCAATTTGAGCTACAAACAAGCTAATAAATGGGGAAAAAGAAACTTCAGGTACCAGTAAGGTACGGAAACTGGAAATTTGTTCGAGTACCGCGCGGTAACCGCGATTCGCTGGAAATCGCATTGAGTCAGCGTACGACTGTCGCGGAAATGTTTCAACGAGTTTCTTCCTTGGCGGACTCGAGAAGTCGCCCATTCCGTCGTATCGCAATCCCCTTTTTTTTCTTCCCGTCCCTCCCTACCTCCCTCTGCAGTTTTCTCTGGCTCGTCTTCTCCGGCTCGCCCTCGGTAGCTATCATTTTTTTCGCCGGATACTACCGCGGCCAACTTTTTCAGAGGTCTGTGCGGAAACTCTTTCCGGCGAACCGAGACTCTTGAAGAAATTCCCCTGGCTTCCGAGACGTTTCTAATGTTCTTGAGTCTGTCGAGCGTGAATTAAATATGGGAATATCGAACGCGGTCGGGTTCGGCGCGCCGTTCAGATTTCGTGGGTAGCTCGTACACGTGGATTTCCTGCAAGAATCACCGCGCTCGTTGCACGTATTACATACACGCGATCCCGGGAAACGCATGGTTCGATTGAGAGGTTACACTGCGCTGGATACGGCCCACTGGCTCTATCCTGCGCCCTTCATTGCTTATCACCTCGGCTCGATATCCGCCGAACCGTGGAAAAATCTTCCTGTCCGATTCGGAACCATCAATTTTCACTTCGCGTGGCTCCTGCCGTACGTTCTGATACTGACAGTTCGAATGGATTTATATGAAACAAAGTTTCGCAATTTATACTCGACGCGTTTGCAATGTACTGAACCTTTTACGTCGTTATTACTGAGTGCGGCGTGCTGAATATTGCATCCGCAGTTTCTATCGTGAAGTTCGACAAAGCGTTTTTTTTTTAAATATCGGACATCTTATTAATTGTGCAATTGTTACTAACAATTGTTTTATATACAATCCTGCCAGCTCTTTCTCAAATATCTCCGCTTATTTCAAGTAATAAGAAAAGACGTTATGTACAAAAGTTATATAATTTCGAGAGAGATATAATATAAAGCGATAGTTTCTTTATAGATGAAGGGATAGCAAAGTACACAATACGTGCGCGTTTCTCCTATAATTTTAACAAAAGATATGTTCTTCGATAATGCACCTGATATATATGTAATAGAGATGTTTGCTGTTATATCAAAAGCTTGATAAATAGTGAGTATAAACGTTATGGCTTTCAACATCGAATAGGATAAAACCGCAAATTTATTGTAACACAAGCCACGATTTTTTATTGAAGACAATACTCGGAACTGCGCTACTTTAGAGAGATGTTGTATCGAATTTTCCGTCGCGGAGGCAATTATCTTCAAAAACAATTCTCATTGCCAGGATTTATCCACGGAGTTCTATTGCCGATGGCGGTGATTCTTTTGTTACTGGCGCTGGCTTACAGAGTAGTCGATTTACCGATGGTTTTACCGCAATTCTTTTTCGACATCAGACAAGCCGGCTCTCAATTTAACCACTCACTCCGGTTAAACGGTGACATCCGTAAAGTTGTTCGTGCCAAAGACTCGAAGCTCCTCGCGAAAGATGGTTTTAGAGTAGACGTGAAAATCGCGCGCGCGCGCGAAACAGTTGGGAACTGGGAATTTTGGGTGTTTCGGCAAGGAAACACCGTGGTGCGATAACACGGCTTGCGAAACCAACCAGCGATCGCTAAAGTATCTTCGATCGTGCGCCTGTGTGTGGATGTATCCGGTGTTTGAACGGTGTGATGCTTCACCTCGGATAAAACGATCCATCGTTGGCTCCGTTGCACCATCGCGCGATGCGGATCGCAAAACGTACTGGCGCGTCAGCTTTACGAGCTCTCGCGTTGCTTGCTCAAAGGATATACTTCTGGCGATTAGCGCGAACGATTAACCTAAATTCGCCGTAGGCACACCTGCACACGACGCCACGTGGTTAAGCCAGTTTCCTACGTGGTTAATGATGTACCGGATCGTGTACGTGGAGTCTCGGGCGCTTCTCTTAAATTTCGTTACCAGTTGGAAATGATGATGAATAGTTCGGAGAATTCAGCCGCTTTCTTCTGTACGTGAAAGCGCGATTCGCGAGCGAGTTAATTGGTTGACGGCGATCATTCTTAATCGTTGTCAACTTTCGGATTTACGCCATTTAATATCATTCCTTTATGCTTTAAGCCCATTACTGTTTTTCTATCTACTCGGTAAACCTGAATGGCCACATTTGATATTGGGAATATTTGAAAGTCATTCTTGAAGCTAAGAAATGATTTATACTCAATGTTTTAAGTTGTCTGAAAACTTTAAAACGAATGTCATAATTCAATATAATTTGTACGAAGATTACACCGAAGCTTTCGTGACTGATATTACTGTGCTATCTTTACTATATTTTTCTTTATCTTATATTTTATCTATACATATTTACCATAAAAATATGGAGACTTTAGAGGAGAGAAGCCGCATACGTTTTGCATAAGTACATATTCTTTGAAAAAGTGCTCATATTCATGGATTTTCTTCAACAACATATTAATACGTTTCTAAAATGTTTGCTTAGAGGATTACAATCGAATTTGCATATCGTAATAACAAATTATTACATACGAATAGTAATTAATATAATAATTAATAATTTATTTACGCTATGAACATTAAATAGTAATGTACGTTCGGTTAAACTATGGAATTAATGCTAATATCAATGACAAATTGATTATTAATATTTTAATGTGCATCGGACAAGCGTAATTAATTTTAAAATTCATGTAACGATATAATAATCTCTTAGAATTTAATTTTGTAACTTTATAAAATCTTTTATAAGAATAGTTCTTTTATATTTTCTTTTTCGGAGTATATATACGTGATTTAAAAATGCCTGGATCACCTAAGGTCCTAAGCGCAAGTGCGAGCATCTAGACGACATCCATGATAAAATCACGTAGCGAATGGAGGCGTGCTGGCTTACAATGGATGGAAAAATGCATGATGTATGCCAGCGATCAGCGTGGTGATGGATGGCGGTTTGTGGCGAGACCACGCGCAAGAAGCTCTCTTTGAACGAAACTTCCGTTTTACCAAACCATGTCGGCGACATCTTGCTGGTATTACCTATCGCGAACAAAGTCGTTAAAAATTTTAGCTTCTCGTCAATGATCAAATGAATAAAATAGCCGAAATCCATTAACGTGTTGTGTTAACAAAAATATGGATTACTAATGGAAAATCTTATAACTACAATTTTTTTATAGGATTATCTGTGAAATAGTTTTATTCCTAAAAGCTTTTTTACCTATTAGTTAAAATAAAAATAAAATATTAAATAAATAGACTACATGGATTACAGTTTCATGGATTACTGTATTATTTTGGGGGAATTTTACTAGTAATAAAATAATATTGAATAGAGAGAGGAATGCAACTGTTTTCAATGCAGTTTTGATACGATCAAACTAAATTGATATAAAATAAGTGAAAAAAGTGTTTTGGTTACAATTTGAAAACGTATTAAGAACATTTTTTTAACAATCAGAGCGTTAGAGTGCTTAAAATTACAATAATCAGTGCGGCTATTGATCAAAGGCTCGATTACAAGACGTTTTCGTGGCGCCAAGACGAGGTCGTAGATTGGTTCGTGGTAAACGGTGACTTCGGAGGAAGCGATAATGCGATGATGCATGCGTGTCGGGCCCGTGGCCCTACCTACCTACGACGACGTGCCTAACGCCTAAAATATGGCGTAGGTAAACGCGAATCCGGTCCGGCCCACATCCGCGCCTCGCGGAAGTCGCTGCTTCCAGCCGCAAACGGCGGCGTGAAAGAACCTAGACGTCAAAGAGGAAGAGGAGGAAGCAGGAATGGAGTCGTGTGGGTACCCGGATCCGATCCGGGCGCATGCGATTCTCGGAACCGATCGGAAAACCGGTTTTAGGACGTGTCTCGCACCGCATATGCAGGTCGGATCGTCGATAATGGACCGAAGAACCGTCCGCTGGCGGTGCTCCTCGTCTCTCTCGTCTTAGTTCTCCCTCTCTCTTTTTTTGTACTGGCGATCTGCGGCGGAGGGATTTGCAATAATCCGCAGACGCGGGGAGAATTCGATCCCTTGTCAGGTCGAATCGCCGTCTCAATGACTCACCCATCGTCTTCCTTAACTGACCGGAGGGAGTGCGTAACGCAGATCACGAATTTCATGGCTATCACATATACATTATTCGTATGTACTAAAATTACAACACGTGTGTAAAAGAAATATTGCAACTCTGGCATTTTTATTAGATTAAAAAACACGTTGCGTGGGAATTAATCAATAAGAATAAAAATAATGATGCGCCATTTCAATAAAAATGTACCGACTATTTATTTGGAAAAGAAAGAATTTGAATAAAATCGCTTCGATGAAATCACGGGAGCGGATTTTTTTTGCATTAGTCGGTGAAGCTCAAACGTAGCTTTTTGTTTGCACTGGCGGAACGTTGCATTACGTCGAACTGCTGAATAAGTGGAGGAAACACGCGTATCTGAATGTACGACGGGTGCTCATTCGCGCGGAATATCCGAGGTATAATTTACCACTAGTTTAAGGTAGTTAACTTCCACTTTGAGGAACGGTGGGCCGCGAAATTGACCATAAAGCTAGGTTTATCTGTAAACTTCTTCGCCGTGTTGAAACCGGCTTCGAGGTAGCATTGCAAATATCTTCCCCAGTAATTATTATTTTTAATTAACTATCGCATCTGAATGGATCGTGCCGTGCGCGAGCTTGACCGCGGGAATATAATTAAACGTGGAATTAAGCGGGTGCTTTACGGGATGCGCGTAGATACGAACCGCATGCAGAACGTGCTCTATCGTAAAAGCGATGGGAACGGCTGGCTTTTTATTCGCGTGCGTTCTTATATTTACATCGCAATGCGTACGTGGAACGATGTCGTAGTTTTAGCGTTGACTTCCGTAAGTCTAATGTGCGTCGTCACGCGCATCGTAAATATACATTTCATCCCCCAGTTGTTATATTTGTTTTTTTTTCTAAAAAAGGCAGAAAGAATGGAAAAAAGGGAAAATTGTCACCAGCCGACGCATCGAAACGCAATGGCGAAGTCGCCCTTGCATTTGAAATTATATGACGCGTAAGCCGCAATGCGGTTGCACGTGACAAATCTACCGTCGCGATACGTGCGAGTTCTTCTACAGCTGTTGCATCTAAACCAGCTTTACAACGCGAAATAAATTTAGGCCGTCGTGATTCGCGTGTCTTGCACCAAGATACCTACTTTTTTCCCTTTCCTTTCTCGTGGCTAAAGATACCGATTATCTTTTCGAAGTTTTTGCGATTTTACGACTTTTTCACAACCGTCTCTGCGACACTTGAACATCTCGACTTTTGTATAATCAAGCCGTACTTATATGTATACGAAACATTTCTACGTAGTCTGTCTTTACTTGTATGCAACGTTAACGAACGTATATCAAATACAATAATGGAATACACATTGTCGCGGAGAAATTAATTATCGTTGTAGAGAGGAGGGCGCCGAAAATAATAAGGGGCCGCACGAAAATACGCAATTGCTGGAATGAGCGGGCGGTGACTATTATTCCTCCTTTGCCCTCCGCAGCATTGCCGCATGAACGCGTGAGAAAAGTCCGCAGTGTTCAAAAGTCCCGGGAGGTGATATATCATCTGTGGATGATAGCGCCGTGTGCCATGAAAGCCATTCGTTTCAATGCGTGCATTCATGCCGCGCCTAAAAGCTTCGCGTATTTCGCTCGCGCGCTTTCTTTTTTTTCCTACGTACATACGTCCTACGCGATGCACCTGTATTACGTCGGTTTCCCGCGATCATCAGCGTCCCGAGAATTCCTTGCGATTTCAGTCCGCAGTCGTTTCGTATCTTCGACACGACACTTCGTTTCGGAATTTACAGGTTTGCCCTGCGACTCGTTTGCACGCTACGTGTACTATGGTACACGAATTCGCTTCACGTTTCTCACGTAAATTGAAAAATTCCACGGTGATTTAAACCGCAATCGGGCCTATTCGCTCGCTACACGAGTGAAACTACCGCAGTAGCGACGTTCCGAATTAGTCGATTGAATTTAACGAAAAAAAGAATACATTACGTGCAATAAATTATGAATAAGATAATGTAAGCCTACCTTGTTAACATCTTATAAATTGAGAAGCAACAATTGACCAATTGACAACCATCTGATTCGCACTGTGAAGCGAAATATAGATACGCTGGTCGATGACATGAGTTAATCGCGGTCGTGCCATTTTCCGCTTGCCAAATTGTTACTGAAAATCGGAATATCGTCATGTAATCCAGAGCAGATAGAACGCGAAAGCCAGTACGCGAAATAAAACGTGATAGAAACGCGATAAAATGCAACAGATGTGGGATTTTGTTGTCGTTTTGAGCGATCGCTTTTAATATCCGTACTCGCTGTTAATAACGATGAAAATATTATGTTCAGAATATTGGAGATATTCAATTTAATGTATATAATCTCTTTTATCATTTTTGAAAACTAGAAGAGATCTCACGCTAAATTCGGAGATTACGTTTACACAGTAATCTCCGGATTTATACGATATATTTTACGCGGATTGGAATATACACGAAAACGATTAATTAGTTTTAATGCAAAAATCGAAACAATTGCATTTATATAATATTTAAAGCTGCATAAAAAAAGTACACACACACATTCGATATTCCACTACTCTCTTCTTCGATCGATATTCTCGATCGTGCGAACGCGATTGTGTTTAACTCGTACCCTTGCGCTCGTTCGTCGAGGCGTTAGATGAGATCGTTAGATTTGCCCCTCGGCAAATTGTGAGGTCTATCGGCGAAATCATCTCGTGCACTCTCGTGATCGGTGATGACTGTATAATAAAGTCTCCGCTGTGCGATAATGACTGGATATTGACGCTTGTGCGCGTACTCGCCAAAGCAAAAGCGTCGCTGGACAAGCGCCATCGAGCAAATCAGAAATCTGATATCTCTCAGCGTGAGTAATCAGTAATCGGTGCGATCTCTTAGAAAGTAAATTACATTCTGTTAGTAACAATTGCGCACGAAAAAAAGCTATTCATAAACAACAATTGTCACTAATTTTCATTTTAGTGACTGCAGTCTCGATTCTGCGAGATATATTTCGACGATTTGAATTTTTTACAATTTTTGTTTATATAGTATGTCAGTTGATTCAATGTTTATCCATTTTATATATTTTAGATGATAATATCACTGTAAAATTTCGTGTAAAAGGAAACGCATACTTTCATCATGGGAAATTCGACGTAAAAAACATCGGCATTCTTATCTTTGCCACAGTCGTATTGTTATAAAAATAGCGAACAAAAGTAATGCGACTTATACTAGACGGTAACTAGAATCACGTTCACAGCCGAGAATTTACGGTTGGAAACTCGTGTCTAGCATGAACAGTGTTTGTGAGCGCGGCTTACAGAGTACTTAACATTTCGGGCTTAACGCTGAAAGTCCTGAGATTGTCTTCGGGCATCGATCGATGGACGGGCAATCGGCGGAATCACCGCCCGGCACCTTCGGGACTTTTCTGTTCGGTCAGGAAGTTTGTCGGACGTCCGACAGTTCGGACGTAGCGCAGTGTCCGACCCTTCATTGAACCGCAAACTATGCAACGTGATTAGCTTAAAGTTTAGCAACTGCGATCGTTCCCACATCGCCTTCTCGGACCTTGCCTTTTCTCTGTAACAAGTGGCGGTAACACTTTGGTCATTAATTAGTGCGGTTCTGTTCGATATCTTGACTACGCGGTCAAACGTAATACGATCGTTATCGCTATTTTTTAAATGTCCTTTAACGTATATAAAATAATTGAAGTAGATAAAAAGATTCTTGAGATGAGAAGATTCTTCTTAAAGAGCAAAGTATTTTACATCAATTTATTAAATATTATATATTTTTTTATTAAATATACATATTAAAGAAATGATATTTAAGGAATATGATAAAGAAATTTTTTCATTTTTAATTTTTTTGCAAGGTGGATAAAAAAATGATTACACTGACAATGAGAAGAAAATATAATTACTTTTAGCCTCAATCATAATTTTATAATATTTCTAACACGAAATATGATTAACTTAACTATATGCATCATTACATTAACCATAATTATCGTTAGAAATATTATAAAATTGTGGTTGAGGCTAAAAATAACTATATTTTTTTTTCAATGTATTTATGGATGAATATGAATAAATATGAATTGTGGACAATTCAAATGTTACATCAATTTTGTAAATATTTGCAATTTGGACTGTCTACAGATTTAAATTTATCATGTATTATTGAATTAGTTAATATTATTTTAACACAATTCACAATATTTAGCTCTAATATAAACGCATATTTTTCCACTTTTGTGAACAATAGCCACAAACAACATTGATTCTCATTCGGAAAATGAGCAAGCGCAGCGCTACCTCGATAATAATTAATTAGGAAACAGTCGTGCCTCTCGATGATTGGATCCGTGATCGCGCATTCTCGCTTGCCGCATAATGCCTCCAACGGATATGCATGTACGCACACAAATAAACGCGGTATTATATCGCAACTAGCGAGAGTAACTTTGTTATAGCGTGCATCCCAAATATTAGTCCAATATATTAATGTGTTATTCTATTTTTGTGAATACACTTGATTAAATAACCGTGCAAAATTGTTCCGCCACGAACCGCAATTCCATATACGAAGTTAAACGAAGCTTTGCATAAGAAGCTTAACGAAGAAAGATACTGGGTTTTCGTGTAGAATTTCTCCAAGAAACGCTACGATACGTTTCTCAAATGCAAGTGCGGAATAAACGGCGACGAAGAGACTGCATCGCAATTGTGCGATTCATGGCGATCGGAAGAAGTGGTCGCGCGACCCTTTTATGTTTCACGAACACCATAGTGCGAGAAAATGCCACTTCCGCACGGCGCGGCGCAGCTCCAGTAGATGCGCCACGCCATTTCCCCTCTCGGCCCTTCTCCGGCCATCGAAGTACGCAATTGCATCGATGCAACCGAATTGCTCGACGTTTTACGCTCTCGTTCGTTCCTCCTCGCCCATTGCACGTCTGAGAAATATGTATTAGTACTTGTAAAAGACGTTGTTCTCGAATCAAGTTTTTACCTTCCGCGCTGGTCCCGATCTCGTAAAAAAAAAAAAAACGATAAGCCTCTCATTAGTTATAAGGGCGAGTAGCAATGATAATCTTCGCGCAAAGACTTACGATGAAACGGCCATTATCGTAACGTATCTGTCGTTTATTTGCGAGAAAGATGAATCCGATTTCGAAGGCCTTTCTAGGAGCGAGACAAAAGAGAAATCGACATATCGCGTTCGATAACGAATTCACAATATTGAGAAGCGGATTTTCAAGATGAATGACTCGAAATTGACTTTTCCGACGTATAAGGAGGTGCGGCATGTTTATGTCATGTTATACCGAGTTAAAGGCACGCAATTAACTATAAGTTTCGTACACGCGATTTGATTGCCTTCATTTGAGCCAGCAGCTTCCGGCCACTTAACAGGTCATTGAACTTCCCAAGTAGGCTGGTACTTCCGCTATCCTTCGTGTTAAAACTTGCCCCCTTAACGGCACGAGCGCGTCATTAAAAGTTTCTTTCCGGTGCGGTTTCGGGCCTTATGTAAATTGTATACACGCGCAAGTTTGTATCATATTCGTAAGAACGACAATATATCGTGCCGATTTTGTCATCATTAGGTCTTTTTTTTCCCCACCGGAAATAACAAGTCACCTTTTCTTACATTGTTGCAGGTAAGAAACGAGGAAATTGTTTTCTCGATTGTGTGTGTTGAATTCAAGCTGCAAACTACCACGGTGAATCGTCTGATTCGGCGAAGGTGGATAAGGGTAGGTGAGTAACCACATCGCTAAGCTTCTCGGCAAGTGGCGTAAAAAGGGGCGCGTGTGTTGGTTACTGGCGAAAGCCACGGGCTTTTTTTTGTATCCCGATGCAAGCTGCAGCATCGCCCGCGCATATAACGATACAATTGTACTGCCGGACAATGCGTCGAAATCGTGTGGCGCTATTTTTAGCCACCTTTACCTGGCGCGCAATCAAAGCGACCGTCATTTCGCTCTCGAAACGACCCGACCGAATTGTATTTTTTTTTATATATAGACTCAATATTTCGTTATAGAATAATCGATAGTAATTTATAATATATAACGTGCTCCCGATTTCGAAATGAAACGAGAAATTAAAGATAAAAAAACGAGAGGTAATACGATGTGTTTATATAACATTTTGAAAACGCTTAAATCATCTTTTGAAATTACTAGAAATCTCATTATTGCTCATGTTAAACTAAATTTATGCAGATTCAATACAAGAAATGCTTTCATGCGTCTATCTATTCATGGCATTAGTAATATTACTTAAAGTAAATGTTTGTACACACCGGTGGAAGAGGTACGTTAACTCATGCCATTGTAGCACTGTGTGCTATCTCGCGAACATAAAATTGCAACCGCGTTTTTATATTTGAAATGGGTTTTAACGCTCTGCCGGTACGTGCGCGGAGAACAGTTTACACAATTTTGTTAATTACAGTGCGCCGGAGAAAAGGTAAAAAGAGTAGGCGCGGAAAGCCCAAGTCTTCCTCACAGTGTCGAATTAACTCGCCTGTCCGCGCGTTCCTTCTTCGCAAAAACGATCGGAAACGGCGAGTATATTACGGGCGTAATCGCCGTTAATTACTTCTTTCTCTTCTGAAATTGCACAGGTGAGTAATTTATGCTAAAACAGTTACGCGAAAGTTCAAATCCCGCGGAGTCATATCGGTCCGGAAAGTTTACGTTAACAAAGTTTATTCCCGTTCTTGCGAGTTTGCGCGCGCACGCAAAAGCGAGAGAGAGAGCGCGAGGGAAAGAGAGAGAAAGATGCGAACTGGTTGACCGAATCGTTGAGAAAATAAATGGATTGCGATAGGAGTCGTCATTCGTTTCCGAGTTCCATCGCGAGCGAGATAGATCGCCGGTTAAATAAAAACAGCGAGAGAAATTGAGGCGGAACGACGACGAATACGCTGACCTCGTGCGTCAGGTGGCAGGAGATTCATGATCGCTCGCCGGCTCACAAATGACGTCGTTACATAAGTACAACCCCCACCAACTCACTTGCCGGGGTGAAAGGCGCCCTTCAGTACGGCCGCAGTGACCATAATCATTCTACAAAATTACCAGAATTTTCAACGATGAAGTAATTTTTTTTCTCGACATGCATGTACTTTCACGAC
The DNA here is from genome assembly GCA_021460005.1 of Tetramorium alpestre. Lineage (NCBI taxonomy): Eukaryota > Metazoa > Arthropoda > Insecta > Hymenoptera > Formicidae > Tetramorium > Tetramorium alpestre. The sequence goes on along the minus strand of JAJVSH010000054.1, from coordinate 614,374 downwards.
AATTCAACTAATTCTTGAATTTACCTCAATTTCTCTTAAAGTGTTATTAAAAATTTTTATTTAACAAGATTTTTTTTATTATTAAATTATTGCAGAGTGATGACGTATCAGAAAGATAGGTGTTTTACGCAAAACTCGATTCAGTCAAATATAATCCGACATAACGATAGAATTACAGGGATTTCAATGTAGTGCGTGATCAGATTGTTGTTACACGCTTGTTTGTAATGCGATAATTCTCATATTGTTGAGAGAATCCTGATACATATGCGTTTTATTTAAAAAAAATACTGTTCGCCAAGAATCAAAGAGAAAAAGCGAACGGCGTTTGTCACCATTTAATTAACAAAATCCGGAAAGTTTTTTTTACCAAAAACACGAAACGTTATTTGCGAAGCAAATAATTATCATCGATTTCACCTGGATTCTTGAGCGAAGAGAAAAAAATTCATTACCATTGGCCACCGTAAAATCGAACATCCAGCCGGGCGGCCGGAAATTTTTATGGAGTTCGCGAATCTCTTAAAACGAAGACGAGTATTCATTAAATATGTACGTGTCTGCGGACACTCATCAAGACGCGCCGAACAATTTTACGAACGTAATTACATGCGCGCTCGTAATCGTAAATAGTTATTAAAGCGAATAATTAACCTCTTCGGCTCGAATTTCGTGGGATTCGTTTCCGTGACGACGATCATTGTAAGCGCGTAAGTTCAGCGACGAAAATTCTGATCTGAAGTTTCCAATTTATGATGCTTATTTCAAACAACGGCATCGATCTGGTTTTGCTGTTTAATATACATTTCTGAGATAAATTTCTTGTTATTTTGAGCTCTCGTTTCACAAGCAAATGATGTACTCGTGAATCTAAAATGATGTACTTGCGAAAGAGATTATACATGTATACATATGAATGATATACATATGTATATAGATAGCAGAACACATTTCGTTTTTATAGACAGTTTCTCTTCATCTCTCGTCAAATTTATGATAGCAGTTACATACTTATTTTATATCAGAATGACATAAAATTTCCAAAGTTGAATTGAGTTGATTATTTATAATTAAGATTTCTCAGATATGCTGCGAGCGCAAATGAACGTGACAATGACTTGTTGGTATATCTATTCGACACGGCATTGTTATTCCTTATTGTATCTACAACGCGAACAAAGTTTGAAATGCTCTCATCTCTCGGCAAACGCGTCAGCCGTCGAAACAGGAGCACTTAGAACATGTGTGTCAACACACGCGGCGAAGACACAGAGGCTCGCCAAGCCCGATAGCTATTTTGACTATTTGCTCGCCGCATTCCTACGGGGGTGATTCCGATCCTCGTCTGGCTTAAGGGGTTAAGGCGTTGCACCGATGGAGCAAGCCGCAGCGGGAGCTAAGGCACTCGTGTACATGTAACGTATTCTCATGCTGTTACCTCGCGGAATGTGCGCCTCGAAAATCCATAGAATTCGACAGAATTCCCGGAGCACCATATGCCACTTCTATGCCGAATACTGTCGATCTTGAGTAACAATGCTTCTCGCTGGAAAATTAAGAAATACTTTTAGATATTAAATTGAAAGCTAATTAGTGATTATCATTAGGAAAATATTTGTTGTCTCGTGTATTCGACGACTTTAATTAAAATTATATATTAATTATAATTATATAGTCATTTGTTTATATGTATACTCTCTTTCTAAAACAGTTAATTTGAAATCGTAGAAACATTAGGCATTGAGAGATGCTTCATTTTTAAAATCTTTCTATAGGAATAAAGCATCACATTTCCAATTTAGTCGCGACAAAAAATGCCAGCACATAAGTCGCAGCTTCCAAGTGCGTAACGAGAATGTTTGCGGAAGCAACTTTCCTTTATGATTATTCCTTCATCTTGAGGATTCTCGTGAAAATTCTCAAGTTTGTTGGCGAAGATTGAGTCATTCGCGTAATTACGCCGGTGTGCTGCGGAAATGCACACTCGCAAGTTGTGTAAACAGGGCAATCATGTCCCTGGCAACAAATTACTGTGAAGGCATCTCTCTGGCGCCCATTTCCTTATTCGTCCCACCTTTTATCGTCTTTGCGTCACAGGTTTCTCGATTCACGAGAGAAAAAAAGAGAAGAGAGGAAGCAGAGGACGCGCCGATGAGAAAATATTTTCATGGATATAAATTTGTTTTTGCCATTTTTTCGAGATTGAAAGGCTAATGCAGAGAAGGCCTTTGAACTATGAATTGGATCCCAACCAACTTCAATCCTCTCAAACTCTAACCCTCTCCGTCTCCCCCTCGTCAAAAATCATGCTTCTTATGAAAAGGAACGACCGGCTTGAAGTTTTCTCCCTTCGACAGACATCATTTATTAATCTCCTTCCACGGCCCGAAACTCGCATTCGTCTAGTTAATGAAACGTTCCCTGCAAAGTTTTGAACAAAATTTCTGATCTGAACAAGATGTTTTTAATTAAATTTCATTAAACTCATAACTAACGAACGCGCATTGAGTGCCGCAATAACTTTAAAGAAGATATGATGAATATGACGTTTCACGAAAAAGCAGTTTTATATTTAAATTATTGTCGAAATTATTAAATTAAAATTATTTCACGAAAAAGCAATTTTATATTTAAATTATATCTCCTTGAACAACCTGTGTACAGAAGCAGATTTCATGCCGCAATTGCGGGTTGTCGAATCGACCGTACTTGCGGAAAAATTATTAGGAGCCGAAAGAATAAAAATGCTCGCTGTTTTCTATTCTAAGTGCGTCCCTTCTCTTTCGAATTCAATTTTAACTTCCGTCACGTATACAATGACCTTTCCCCAATTCGAGAGAAATAATACCTTGGGCAAACTCGCAGATATTTCCCCGCGCATCAACTTCGCCAGGCTGTCGAAGAAAGTTCGGTCTCAAGAGCATCTCGCTTGCGGTATCCGGCGACTTTTATAAATAATTCTTATTTGGATTTATGAACGTTATGTACGTTCGAACTTCTGGAAATCAGCCCCCTTCGAAGGCACACATTCGCGAAACTTTGTTACAAAATACTGCGGAACGTGGATTCGAACAATACATTTTCATGTGAAGGGGCGTGCAAATATTTGCTTCAGCTCATAAGCCGTGGATCCTCTTCCAAATTCAGTCCGTGTAAGCGCTCATGGAATAGGATTATTATCACATTTTGGGAATTTACGTTGCTCACACGAGGGATATAATCCCGGACGTGCGAGTCTTGCTTTGATTAATTTATTACAAATATACCTCTACTCTCATAAAAAAATTGTGCAAAATTCTCCACGCTTCTCGCGTAATGTATATATAATATTTTTTTTTTTCAAGTTTTTTTTTAACAACTTAATGAACTTTAGTAATCCACGTGCGAAACCATGTCGCGAATATACGAAATTAACGCGTGGATTTATATAACTGCCTGCGAAGACAAATATACACGATCTTCCTTCAGAAATCGAGATTGAATTGCCAAATTTGATATTAAATGCGCATTATACCGACGGTGAGTTGCAACAGACAGCCAAGGACTCTTTAGCCGTTAAGAGTCTTCGATATTTTTTTGCATGAAAAATGGACTTCAGAGTTTGAGTACTTTTGTACTCAACTATAAAATAGTCGGCATGCATCGTAACGACAATACTTCCATGTCTTTCTTCTTCTCATTCTTCCCTCGCTCGGGGAGGGCGTAAAAAGATCTGCCGGAATTAACCGTCGGATTCGCGAGATGCTTCGTTCGACAACTTTCTCAGAGGCTCTTAGCCAAGTCCGCGCGCGGGCGCGCACGTCGTGGTATTATACGGGAATCTACGTTAGCTCTAAATGCTGTAAATGCTCGTGGTTCTCTAAGATCGCCCCAAAGTCGCCAGCGTGCAACGAAGTTACAGAGCCGAAGCCGTTTAAGCTTTTCGTACCTACTACTCCGCTCGCTCCTAACTTCCGCGGGACAGCCCTTTCTCTCCGTGAAATTCTGTCTAATTAATTTCCCCAGTCATTCTCGGCAATTCCGAGCGGACGACGAATGGGCGTGGCGCTCTCCTACCGGATGTTTTCCAAGGATCGTCGGTTTAAAAGTAAGAATAAAGGCGACTGAGTTAGACCTTCACGAAAGAGTTGAAGAGGCCAAGGGAATCGTTGAACGAGGAAGTACGAACGCGAGAAGAAGTATGTACGCGTGCTTTCTCAGCGTATTCAATTCTAAATGTTGTAGACACATGTAATCGTATGTTCTGTGTCAAACCGGTTTTGGTTCTACGATTCTCCAAGATTTGCGATTATTCCTTGTAGCAACGCGTATGCGACGAGTTAAAATTTAATTTCTCAAAGTGAACTTTATGACTTTTAACTTTCCGATTAATTATGATTATGTATTTTTCACTTCCTTACACATTTTATGACGTTTAGAAATTGATTCCTTATCGTAACAAGACTTCTTGTTACCAAGCCAGTACGTCAATAGCGTGTAATAATAATCGATATAACTTTATTCAATAAAACATCTGTGGAAAAAGAAATATTACCTTCGTGCGACGAGGAAGTTAGATATTTTAATGCGAGAGCTGGGAAAGATCTGCCTTAATATGCAGGTGGAATCAATGGGTGTCGAGATGACAGAGTACTCGTTATGTCTCACACGGAAATGGGAGAGAGAGAAGATTTTAGTATTTTCTCACCTTTACATATTTCTTCTTTCACGTTCTCCTTTCACTATAATGTTCAATTCAATATCACATATTTTTTCATTGACTAAAATTTTTTAAATTTACGATAACATCTATGAAATAATTCTTGGATAATAAATGCGTGTAAGTAAATTTTATGACAGATTTTTATCAAGATAATTAAAGTGACGTGCAAAAATATTAGACGCGCGAGTAAGAACGTGGGCTCCCGCAAAGATCTGGACGTAACTTCTTTTTTAATTCGCGGAAGTTACGATTTTGTTGATTTTTGCGCAATCGATGTACCGAATATTACTTACGAAATATTTCGCTCATAAAACTCCGTTATAAAATCTTATAACTCGGAGAGCTGTTAATAAAACAACCTTTACGACCAGTTATAAGTGAAATATGTAGCATTATTACAGCCATTACTTGTAGCATCCTGGCGCCGCACCGCCTAGAATTACTGTGTTCGCTGGTTGTTGCGCGTTATTGTAATGTTTGCGGTGCTATCGAAATTCCGAATTTATCTAAATCGCTATCCGGGATTTACTGCGACTTGATTGCGATCAAGAAGCGCATGGTTAACCAGTACACCACCGCACTTACGGAAAACAATTTTAATCGAACGCCAACAGGATGTTTTCTATTTATTCAATCTTTTTTTCCTCGATTCGACTGTTTTTGAAAGGAGCGGAAGAAATCTGTTTTCCTTGCTTTTGAACGACAGCCAAAGCTGCAATTGAGTAGAAATTGAAAATCGAAACACGATTTGTTTCTTTTAACCGCTTGCCAGCGAAACAACTTCAATCGCATGAACGATAGACCGCGAGTATGCATTCATTCGCACGTACCCAGATACTCGCGCGTTATACGTCGCGTAATCCGTTCGTTATCGGCTTTCAGACGTATTCTCCAAGTGTATGAAAAATCAACGAAAGTTCTCGTTCGATTGACGAGAGGCAGCTGTGAGTGAATCTCGTTGGGAATAGTAGGAGCAACGGTATGTCGTCACGAGCGAAAACGAACAGGAGGTGACGCGCAAACGCAAACTCACGCCCGTCCGATATTGAGAGAGATTATTGGGTCACCGGGATAAAAATCGGGGGAATTCCGAAAACTGGTTCGGGACGGTACACACGTCGTTGTACCGGCGCACAGACGGGGACGAGGGCGGGGACGGATACCGGGGGACGACTTCCAGAGTTATGGAGTCGTAGATCAACCGCTTTCGGCCGCGTTTTGAAATGTGTAATCAGCGACTGTGATTTATCGCCTTGCCCCGATTACGTTACCTCGTCTGCTCTCTGCCCGCGTCGATATGCGTTGCGGAATCGCGCCGTTCTTAATGCCGGAAGTAAGGTGATTCCTCTATTTCTGATCGAACGTCCTTGATGCCGAACGTCCGAGTTTAAACGGAACGTATATTCTTTACGCACTTTTCATTTCATAAATTCGTCAAATTCGCGATGTGTTTTTCCTACAATTAGAAAGAGTGCTCTGAAGCGTGAAAATAAATAGAGATTCTTAATTTAAATGAGAATCTGAGAATGACGTCTCATCTAGAATTCTAGACGATCAAAATGTGGAATGTGCATCTGGTTTTGTTCACATTTCTTTCTGGACAGTCTAGCCTACTATTTTCTCTCCTGATCAAATTGCTCATTAGGATACGTTGATTGGTACAACTGAATATGGTAATTAATTGGCGTTTTCTTCTTCTGTCTTTATTGCTGCACGTGAAATGAGATATGTATCATATGTGTCATATGTCGCCACGCTGCCACGTACTGTAAAAGTCGCAATACGATATTTATCGGTATCAATTCAATTATTTTCAAGCGTCGTGTACAAATTGTCGCAATCAGAGAACAATGACGTCTCATAAATGGTCGATTTGACATTATCGGTTTCGATTGGTATTACGATTGTCGATACTCGCAGGACGCGGTAACAACGATTGTCGCTTTAGTGGACACCATTCAACAGTTAAATATTACAAACGGGAGCGCGTCGTTTTTTCATCGGATTGATTCGCACCTATATGGATTTAAATACAGATTTACGTCGCCAGCGGTATAAATACCGATGCAAATCTGTTTCAGTTCTCTCGATTACACGATGATACGCGCGCATTAGTCGTCGCGCGCAGCATTTTGTCCAGCATAAAAGCGCATATGTATAAAACTATTTAATGGAAAACATGAGGAGGGATTTTTCGCTTTACTCTACATAAGTATCCATCAATGTTAAATGCATCTGTCGATATGCAACGATCGAAAGAGCAACGCAAACAAATACGAGAAAATAATTCCGTCGACAAGCCTGATGCGTACAATGTATTTTGCATGTAATTTTCAAGTGAATTTTTTTTTTATCTTTCAATCCGTCCACGGTGATTTTGTATTTATCCCTTATGGATTCGATCGATAGGGCAACGCACGATTTACATTAAGAGAGACTAGAAATCCTCTCAACAGGAGAGGAATTCCTGCCTGAAATAATGTTTGCGACGAATTAAAATTGACGCAGTTGTTGCTGGTGGTCAAGATAAAGGGATTATTGAATCTGGCAACATCGGCGAGAGAATGACACGACGAACGCGCAAACTAATTGCGCGTTGTGTAGATTCTGGCCAAACATCGCGGCTTAATTCATCACTGTGAAACTCCGGAATGCTCGCAACCGAGAAGCAAAAGCTCCGAATCGGCATTCGATACGAAATAAAGCGAAGCGCAAGCCGGGACGAATCGCAAATACGCGGGTTCAAGCGATGCTGGGCTCTTCGAATAACAATAAAAATCCGACAGTTAGAGACTCGCGAGACATCCGCCTCCGTCGAACCACATTGGTGTTTGACATGTCGGATTTAAGGTATCTGCGCGCGACAACCGCGGAATAATAAGTCGGAATAAGCAGGCGAGGCACGGCGGGGCTTTTTACGGATTCGAGAACGCGGTTCACGCCGGTATGTATATTGTGCTCGTGTGTCGCTGCCACTTGCCGGCGACGCGCATTGAAAGCCGCGGCAGCTTCGCGCCCATTTCCGATTTTCGTCGCTATTTCTTCGCTCTGACTTCTGCTCCTTTGTATGCTTAGGTAATAATATATTTTCACGGGATGGAGATATAAAACATCGTTCTGTCATTTTTCTTAAGCCGCTGAGCACAACTAAAGCAAGAAAGACACATTGTTGTAGCGAAATGAATTTTATCTTACGTTTATTTCTAAAGAGAAAGTGTTGAAAAAGAGAAGTGTGTTAAAGAAGTAAATTTATAATTTCTTTTCAGACCGGAATAGAGATTGATGACATAGTATCTCGGCGATTCGAATACAAAACTTGGAATCTACTTAAATACTTCCAGGTTTGATCCACTTTCGTCAGTCTACCGTATTGATGGGAAATCTGATGTTTTATCTGGGGGATAAAGGTTCGCCGTAAAAAGCAGAGCAATCAAAAGTCAATTTACGCAGTCACATTTCACTGGTGCGGCTTATAAGGGTAGTAGCTGCCAAAACTTGGTAAACGAGTTTGGTTCCTTGCCTCGTTGATCAGTGATTTGTCTTGAAATCCAAAGACAAGTAGGGGCTCGCCTGAAGTCGACCGCGATGCTTTATTAAATTAATGTCAAAAAACTTTATTACTTCGGGAACTAACTCCGACAACCGTGATTTTATCGCTTTTCCTCACGCTGTTCGTGCGACACTGCGGGATGATTCAATTATTTTTCGGCCTTAATTCAGCCTTTTCCGCATCTCTGCATTTTGTATCCCATCGATCTTATTAAAAAAGCAACATCCGCATTTTGGTGTATCCCGAGATTTCAAACTTTCATGTTTCTTCGTAACATATAGTTTCTATGTAACATATAGAGAATAATACAACAGCAATCCCTCGTGTACTCCGCACTTTATTCGCGAAAGAGCCCTGAAAAAGGTCCGTTGAATTCCGTTGAATTTAGCAGAACGAAAGAAAAACCGGGTACCGTGAAATTAGTGGCGTTTGGTCGAAAAACTCGCTCCTCTTTCAGACTGCTTCGACAAAGCTCGTGTAAAAAGAAATTTGAATTGGACGCTGGAAATTTGCGTTTGGCGCTTTTCGTCGTTTTTGTCGTCGTTAAGCGTTCCGAAAAAACAATCGTGATCGTCACTGCAATTAACTCGTTCGCAGTCCTTCCTAAATTTTTGTCCGTATCTCACATCATTATCTAAATTATTATTACAACGTTGCAGAATTATGCAGAGATTGCGCCGATAATTGCACGCTCTCTTTATAAATTTCTCTTCTTATTAAAAAATATATTTTAACATCTTATTATCTAAAAACGATAACACCGAATTTAATTTCGAACTACATTAATTAATTTATACGTGTTGAAATATTGATCCGATATACAATATATACAAGTTTGATAATTATTGACACAACGGTCGTGTGCAGGTAGACTAAACTGAGTCGAAAAGTCCTGTATCATTTTGCAATTTTCGCAATAGTTGACGAGTTATTAATTATTGAAAATCTGGTTTAAAAAATTTTTTTTCTCTGTTACTTGATGTGCTAGGGACTTCAAACTAGATTCAAATTAAAGCTTGAATCTTGCATTACAACGTACATTTCGAGATCTATTCGAAAGGATAAATAGATATTTAGATGTCAATGTGCGTTGTCACCTTCCACGTACTTGTACTCGTGCGCACCGCCGCGCGCAAACGAGTGTAGACAATGTTTACGTATTTTTATTTAATATTGCATATGGATGTTGTAGTGTAAGATTTAAGCTTTAATTTGAGCCCAGTTTGAAGTCCCTAGCACGTCAGGTAACAGAGAAAAAATTTTTTAAACCAGATTTCAATAATTAATAACACGTCAATTATTGCAAAAATTGCAAAATGGTAGAAAACTTTCGATTCAGATTAGTCCATTCTACCTGCACACGACCGTTGTGTCAATAATTATCAAACACCCTATATACAGAATATTAAAAAATTCGATGCTTAATCTGCTACGTATAATAGAAGAGATTAAAATAGAAATTTCTTTTATCAAACAATCATAGGTCTAAAACTGATTTGAACGATTAGTCAATTTGCGAAGAAGGCTTTAGTGTAATGAATTGTTTAAATTCATTTGTTTCGGTTTTTGTATTATTACCCCTAACAATTTGGGCATTATCATAATAAAATAATGCAAAATGTAATATCGTTTTATTCGCACCTAATAGCTTTCTCTAATCTCTTATTTTATTTGCGCAAATTTGTTGAATTTCTTCTATTCTTGGCAATTTGAATATCGAATGTTTGAATATATTCTAATTGACTCTGTCGGGTCAATATATATATTTTGTATACACGTACACACATACACACACATATATATATATATATATATAT